>VZQC01002463.1:4000-34036 GCA_009823505.1 Rhizomys pruinosus
TCACTTTAGCTCACGGTTTCATAGGGTTCACTCTGTCATGGCAGGGAGGGCAGCAGAGAAGTTCACATCATGGTGGTGAGGATGGAGGGAGTATCAGGAAGTGGACAGACATAATGATAACACATTACCAACGGCCATGCCCCTGCATGACCCGGAGGTGGGGGGCCTTACAGAAACTCCGTAAACAGGGCCACCAAATGGGAATCCAAACTTCCAAAAGACGAACCTTTGTTGGATATTTGATTCAAATCATAACAGTTGTAGTTTTAAATAATGACCCTTCTTTTTCCGCAAATCCCACAGGCAAGACAAAAGCATTCAGGGGAACATATTGAATCTCTACTGAACATTCAGTCTTTCCTTCTTGCCAGTCTTCCCTAAATACAAATATAGTTATTTCCATAGAAATAAAGTGTATGAGCTGTTCTCACTGTGGTAACTCTTGAACACTCTTAGAGTCCTCCTATCCTATTTTGGCAGGGTTGATTTAGGATTTGGTGGTTATTAATGTTTAAAATCTTTCTCTGAAAGCCAGAGCATTTGGAAACTCCAATTATATACAAAATGATAAATGTTTTTCTGTATGAGAATTTCAGACACTATTGAATATTCTAAAAGCATAATGATGCAGGCAGCCCCAAGCACTGCACACAGATCCACTAATTCCCACTTGATCCTTCTAGCTCCTGGAAAATGCCCACTATCTTTCAATGTGACATGGTTAGAGGAGAAGCAAGTACCTAACCAATAGCATGAGATTTTTCATTGCCATTGATTAAAAGGTTCCTCTCTTAGTAATTTCAACTGCTGCTTGTTCTTACTCTTTTTACATGGATCTTTTCAAAATATCAAAGCTTGATATATCTACCAGAAAAAGACACAATTTCATCATTGCAACATTTTAATCAAACTTACTCCTTTTATCATTTAAGTTTAACAAATCAGCTTTCTACAAACTCAATTTCTGTCTGTGATGATACATAGGAAAATTTAAAATACACTCAAAGGCCTTTTCCTGAGACTAACACCATACAGAAGGGCCACTCCAATTTGTTTCATATTCTTAGTAACAAACAGCCTACTCTCTGGCTTTGTGTTAAGCCATTCTTCCTTGGGTAATAGAATCACAGAATCAGGTTTTTGAGTATTCCGGTCTCATTATCCAAGCTGATCTATTGGTGATGGCGTGTTTCTTGTAGATGTGGAACAAGTATCAGTTGCTCCTGTGTCTTACAAACTCCATACAAAAATTATTTACTAATATGTTGAGCTATTAAGTAATTATGAAAACTTGTACTTCTATGAATCACAAAAATCTTGACAAAGTTCATCAAAAGGTGGCCAGCAAAAACAAATTAATTAGCTCAGATGAAGATGACTCAGACAATTCTGCTAATTTTCCAGCTCCTCCAGACTCTAGTTTTGAGCCCAGCTTCAGTAGCTAAAGTATCTTTTTCAGTCAGTCTTGAATTTTAATCCGTATTTGTGCCATAAGCTGCCATCGGCCTCAGAGCCTGCTTGATGTGTTTGATGCTAAGGGAGGTCAGTCCTGGCCCAAAGATGGCTGCCCCCATGTCAAGCCAAAAATGTTTCCTGCCAGCTGGGAAGCTGTTGCCTTACATCCAGAGGAGTTTGCAGGTGGCAGGGCTGGCTGGCCACAGTCAAGATCTCAAAGTGACCTATCTGGTGAGACAGAAGAGATGCAGATAAAGAGTGACCTTGAAATAATTAATAGGTTTCCCTCTGCCCACACTGAGCAATCTTCAGAACTGTCGATTATGTAAGACTGGTATCTGGCTCTTAGTCAAAGCATTCCTAGTGTTCTCTGAACCACCTCACCTTTCTTAGTAAGTGAACGGGTATTAGGGGCAGGTTACCATGAGAAAACCTGAGACAGATTTCTAACATAAGCAGCATTTTCATGTAAAGTCACTCTGTCAGTGTTGTTAAGCCCTGTGACTGAATCTCAGTATGGTTCTGGCTTGATTCCCACCTGTGGAAATAGGCTTCTTGTAAATAAGAACTTGTGATGCTTCTCTCATGAAAAGTCCACACCCACTGTTGCCCGTAATGTATAAAATGTCCTCTTACTTATGTGCATCTCTCTTCTTCTCTTAATATCCATGCTTAAGCCTTTTGTTGCCAGGCTTGGTGGCACACACATTTAATCCCAGCACTTAGGAGGCATAGACAGGTGGATTTCTGTGAGCTCAAGGCCAGCCTGGTCCACATAGCAAGTTCCAGGCCAGCTGGGAAATCAAGGAGACCCTGTCTCAAAAAACAAAACATCAACAACAAAGAAACATTTTTAATAAACTCCAACTTTGCTTTAAAAAATATAAAATAAAATAAAATAGAAAGCAAATAACGATTTGCACTCTTTTCCTTTCCCTGTCCTGGAGAGAGGCAGCAGCATTGAGGTCATGTAAGGGAAGAGGAGAGGGGAGGAGAGAAGGTGCTGAGATGGTGAGTGACACAATAGCTATGTGGTTGGAAGACCAGCGTCACAGGGGAAGTCTAGCAAGCAAAGAAATGTATGAGAGTAAGTCAGAATCAAGTTTCTTACCAATCAACAAAGAGTTTGAAAATATAAAAAGCAAGAAGGAGATAAAGAACTCAGGTATTGCTGGGCGTGGTGGTGCATGCCTTTAATCCCAGCACTTGGAGGCAGAGGCAGGAGGATCTTTGTGAGTTCAAAGTCAGTCTGGTGTACTATCTAGTTCCAGGGTTCCAGGCCAGCTGGGGCTACAGGGAGACCTTGTCTGAAAAAGACCCCCCCAAAAAAATCCCCAAAACCTCTCAGGTGTTGATTGGGAATATGGGAACAGAGGTGATGCATATGAATTCATGACTGATGTGATAAATGATGACAGATGAAAGATATTCACATACATGTGGAAAGAGAGAGAAAGAGATCTCCTTTATCCATTTGTCTGTGTTCTAATACACTCTAAAATATTATTAAATAGAAAATTTCAGAAAGAAATAATTCATCCATTTACAATAATTTTAATACATTATAATTCATCTATTTTGTAATCACTTGTTTCTATTAACACTTTTATATACCTAGTTTATGACTTAAAGTTTATCATGGCTAACCTTTATTAGGAAAAGTGATAGTGTAAGATTTCCTTCTCTTCAGGGTTTCAGGTCAGCACCGGGAGGTATCTTGGAATACAGCCTCTTGTCCTGGTTTGCTTTCTGTTGCTGATGAGCACCATGAAAAAGAACAGCTTGAGGGGAAAGGGCTTGTTTACTTCAGTGTGCAGGTTACAGTCCATCAGTGAGGAATGTCAGGGCAGGGGCTCAAGGAGGGAATGTGGGAGGCATAGCTTGAAGCAGAGCAGAGACCACTGAGAACCTGTTTACAGGGTTTACAGGGTTTCCCAAGCTCTTAATGAGCACTATTTAAAAAAAAAAAAAAAAAGGTTTTTTAAGGAAGCGTCTTCCTGTAGCCCCAGCTGGCCTGGAACTTGCTGTATAGACCAGGCTAGCCTCAGACTCATAGATATCCACCTGTCTCTCCCTCCCAAATGCTGGGATTAAAGGCATATACGTCTACACCTGAGTTCAGCTAACTTTTATACAACCCAAGCCTACTTTCCTAGAGATGGTACTGTCCACAGTGGACTGGGTCCGACATCAATTAGCAGTCAAGCAAATGACAAACAGACATGCCCATAAGCCAATCTGGTGGAGGAAATTCCTCTATTGAGATTCCCTCTTCCAGGGTATGTCTAGATTGTGCCAAGTTACTGTTATGTCTTTATGACATGACAGCATGAGGCTGGAGAGATGGATCACCAGTTAAGAGCACTAACTACTCTTACAGAGGATCCAGGTTTGATTCCCAGCACCCACATGGCACCTAACAAGAGTTCCAGGAGATTCCATGTCCTCTTCTGACCTCTGTGGGCATTGCGTGATACAGACACACTTATAGATATGCAGGCAATATACATTCATACACTTAAATAAAATATTAAAAAAGACAACAGCACAAAGCAGATGTTGCTATATTTCTGTGTATGTAAACATGCTGTATGCATATACAAAGGTTTGGGTTTTTTCCTATCTGATTCTAAGGAGAAGGGGAAAGTAAAAGGGAGGCCTCTTTTACGGAAAGTAAGGAAGAGCTCAGGTGTGCTTAAAAATAATGAGGACATGTGATAGATACAGGGAAAGATTGAAAGATTTCTCAAGGCTCAAACCAGGAACAACTTGAATAATGAATTAAACTTTAATAATGGATTGTCACTCAAATAATAAATATAAGTGATTGAATATGTAAACAATTGGGAAAGAAGAGAAAACTCTTTACAGAAAAATTCCAAATAAGGGATAAAGAAGGAGTGAAGTAGAAAATCACCATTCAAATTCCACAGTGAGGAAGGCTTCAGACAGACTCCACTGATAGGTGCTAAAGTTAGTGGGCAGGGCAGTGCCCACCTTGAATCCCAGCACTTGGGAGGCAGAAGCAGGCAGATTTCTGTGAGTTCAAAGTCAGCCTGGTCTTCATAGTGAGTCTCAGGCCAGCTGGGGCTACAGGGAGATCCTGTCTCAAAGAAATAAAAAAAATAATAATAAAATTAGTGGGCAGAGCTATCAGGAGAAGTAGGGTACTTTGTTGGTTGGCTGCTCGCTTGCTTGGTTGTTTGTTTTTGAAACGGGGTATCATTCTGTAGCTCTGCCTTGACTGGAACTCACTTTGTAGACCAGGCTGGCTTCAAATTCACAGAGATCCACCCGCCTCTGCCTCTGCCTCTGCAGTGTTGGAATTGAAGATGTGTGTGCCACTGTTCCCAGCTACAAGAAGCAGGGTATTTGCCATCTGCATAGTCTCAGAGTATCACTCCAAAATGTTAATGTCTGCAGTGCTTATTAATTGTTGTGATTTCAGCATGGGGAGGTTAATTATCCTTCTTTGAGTGTGGTCTAGGTTTAGGAACTAGCCTCTAAAGAAAAAAATGCAATTGAAAAATCAGCGGCTTTAGAGGACGGGTATGTAGCATCAAGGTCAACATCACCATATGAGACACTGATTTCAAGTACCCAGAAAAAATGTGTTAAGATGAAAAGGGTGCCTTCCTGCCTGACATGCTTCCCAAAAGTCCATACTGTGAAATAGCATGAGACAGACACAAATTAAGAGCCAGTTCCAAAATTCCTGACTGGTCCACATCCAGGGCATCAAAGTCAAGAAGAACAGCAAATGTAAGACAGTATAACAGACTGAAGAGCGCCAAGGAGACATGACTCTAAATGCATTGTGTTATCTCATTTTCATTCCTGGAACAGAAAGGGACGTGAGTGGAGAAGCTGGTGAGATGGCAATAGATTCTGTAATTCAACAGTGTTCTAAGAGGTTGCAGAGCACTTATCCCTGACTAGAACAAAGCTCTGCTCCCCAAGGGTCAGAGATCACTGCAGAGGAGAGGAGGAGAAAGACTGTAACAGCCAGAGATGGTGGATGACCACAAAGAAACGGTTTTCCAGTCAGCTGGTCAGTTGCTCATATGAACTCACAGCAAGAGTGACAGCATACAAAATCCCATGGACAAGTGGATAAGAAATCCCAACCCCACCTAGGAAATTGTGGCAACAGATGGCTGCTGGGAGAGTCCCTTTCAAGTATGAGACTTATTAATCAGGCTCCAGTGGATGAACCACACTGAAGGACATTTGGAGCTACAAATTAGACTCTATAGGCCTCTGTATATAATAGAATATATTTTGTGGGGGGGAAGCAATATGGGAAATATTATTTCCAAAAATAGGAAAGGAGAATTTAATATCGCCAAATTATATTGTATAAAAATTATAAAATTCAATAAAAAATAGAGTCGTTCTAATGTTAATCTCTTAGTTTGATCATTGTATAATGATTATATAAGATGTTAACATCCATGGAAACTGGATGAAGGATATATACAAACTCTGTACTAACTTTGTAATTCTCTTGAATATTTAAATTATTTTAAAATGTAATAAAAAGTATAGGCTGGGGTGGTGGTACATGCCTGTAATCCCAGCACTTGGGAGGCCGAGGCAGGCAGATCTCTGTGAGCTCAAGGCCAGCTTGATCTACATAGCCAGTTACAAACAGCTGGAGTTACAGGGCGACCCTGTCTCAAAACGACCAATATATTATAATAAAATTATAATGGAAAAGTGATTTCAATGTTTTATAATTTAAAAAGAGGGCATGAAGTTGGGAAGAGGATGTTCAGAAGAAGAGGATGTGCAGGGGAAGGGGTGTGCAGAGGAATGGATGTGCAGGGGAAGGAGTGCGCAGGGGAAGGGGTGCGCAGGGGAAGGGGTGCGCAGGGGAAGGGGTGCGCAGGGGAAGGGGTGCGCAGGGGAAGGGGGTGCGTAGGTGGGAGAGGAATGGATGTCAGGGGCAGGGGTGCCATGGGGAAGGGTGCGCAGGGGAAGGGGTGCGCAGGGGAAGGGGTGCGCAGGGGAAGGGGTGCGCAGGGGAAGGGGTGCGTAGGTGTGGAGAGGAATGGATGTGCAGGGGAAGGGGTGTGCAGGGGAAGGGGTGCGCAGGAGAAGGGGAGGGCGTCCAGGTGAAGGGAGTGCGCCCAGGGGACAGGGGTGCGTAGGTTTGGAAGAGGAAATGGATGTGCAGGGAAGGGTTTTGGCAGGGGAAGGGGTGCTCAGGGGAATGGGTGAGCCAGGGGAAAGGGGTGCGCAGGGGAAGGGGTGCGCATGGGAAGGGGAAGGGGTGCGCAGGGGAAGGGGTGTGCAGGGGAAGGGGTGTGAAGGGGTGAGCAGGGGAAGGGGTGCGCAGGGGACGGGGTCGCGCAGGGGAGGGAAAGGGCGTGCGCTAGGTGTGGAAGAGGAAGGAATGTATGTGCAGGTGGAAGGGGTGCGTGCAGGGAAGGGGTTGTGAATGGCGTGAGCATGGAAGGGGTGCGCAGGGGAATGGGTGTGCAGGGGAAGGGGTGCGCAGGGGAAGGGGTGTGGCAGGGGAAAGCGTGCACAGGGGAAGGGGTGCACAGGGGAATGGGTGTGCAGGGGAAGGGGTGTGTAGGGGAAGGGGTGTGCAGGGGAAGGGGTGTGCAGGAGAAGGGTTCAGGGGGAGGTGGAGGTGGTGGTATGTATCTATGAAATTTTCAAGGAATAAAGAAATATTATTAAAATATGTCGGGCGTGGTGGCACTTGGGAAGCATAGGGATCCTGTTAGTTCAAGGCCAGCCTGTATTCTACATAGATAGCTCCAGTCCAGCTGTGCGGACTCTTAAAGAAAGACCCTGCTTGAAAAGACCCACTCTCTATAATATATAATATATATAACTCCTGGGCTGGAGAGATGGCTCAGTGCTAAGAGCATCAAATGCTCTTGCAGAGGCCAGAGTTCATTCCCAGCCACCCACATGACACCAATGGCACACCCCCATTTTTTGCAGCACCCTTATGGCACCTAAGAACAATCTTTAAGCCGGGTGTGGTAGTAACCATGACTTTGATCCTAGCACTTGGGGAGGGCAGAGGCAGGAGGCAGGGTGGATCTCTGTGAGTTCAAGGCAGCCCTGGTCTCAGAGTGAGTTCCAGGCCAGCTCGGTGCATTAGGGCGGACATCTATATTATATATATATATTATCTATATATATCTATATAGATATATATACCAGTCCTCCGGCAGGTAGGGCATCGAGGAGAGCTGGGCCAGCCTATCTCTCCTCCAGGGCTGAGCTGGATTGGAAAGTGTTGATGACCAGAAAAGAACCACAGGATGGTCGGGAGTCTAATCAAAGCACGAACTCACTTTATTGCCATCAGGCAGCGGCTTAAAAGGCAAAGACCACAAGGGAACAGCAATCATCTTAAAGGTCAAATAGTAGAGCCAATGGGAAAGTTTCAAAAACAACCCTGGCTGCGCCTACCTTACTTCCTTTAACCCCCTCTTGTTTTATTAGACCAGCTGGCCCCCCTACCTTACTTCATTTGGCCAAGGTCTTGTTTCCTTAAGGCCAGCTGATAAGGGCCCCTTAGTTGTAAACAAGCCTGGCCCTGGGCTGACTCCTTTAGGTGTCCACCCCCACCCCACACCAACCCACATTCCTTTGTGTCAAACGTCGTGAAATTTCCTTACTTAGAGTTCGCAGGCCGCAAGCTTACACCACACCACACACCACAACACACCACACACACACAATTCCTTTGGCTGTTCACATGCTATTTTTCTGTTCTCTTCCTGTGGAATTTTATTTCTCCTTACTTCCTTTAAGGTGTAGCAGGCCCAACACACACACACACACACACACACACACACACATCCTTTGGCTGTTCACATGCTATTTTTCTGTTCTCCTGTGGAATTTTATTTCTCTAAAGTTTTTCATTTAAAAGATTGACCTGGGACAAAAACATGAAAAGATAAACCATAGACAGAAAGGAAATGTTAGTAAAAGACACCTAATGAAGGACTTATATCTAGCATACACTAAGAACTCCGAGATATTAGTTATAAGAAAACAATCTGAGATAAAATTTAAAGCCAGGGGTTGGCGAGATGGCTCAGTAGTTAAGGATATGTACTGTTGCAGCAGAGGACCTGGGTTTGGTTCACAGTACCCAGGTCAGACAGATCACATCAACCTGTAATTCCATATATAGGGGGTCCAATGTCATCTTCTGGACCCTGTAGGCACCAGCATATACTTACATACA
The DNA here is from genome assembly GCA_009823505.1 of Rhizomys pruinosus. Classification (NCBI taxonomy): domain Eukaryota; kingdom Metazoa; phylum Chordata; class Mammalia; order Rodentia; family Spalacidae; genus Rhizomys; species Rhizomys pruinosus. The sequence continues at coordinate 12,681 of VZQC01002463.1, forward strand.
AGTACACACACACACACACACACACACACACACACATAATTAAAAATAAATCTTTTTTAAATAAATCTTAAAAAAATGTTTAACACATTAACAAAACAGAAATCCAACCAAGGAAGATAGCAAACATTTATACCCAGTATCGCATATCACCAAGGAAAGACAAATTAAAACAATTAGATACCACAGCACAGGTATGGAATGGCAATTGATATCTGCTGGGAAAGGGAGAATTGGTTTTCTTTAAGCATGTGACTCCAGGTAAGTTGACCAGGCTCTGGGGGATGGACCTGTACATAAGAGCATTTGGGGAATACAAGTTAGACTCACTGGACTTAAAAAATAATAGAGGAGATGATATGAGGGTGTGGGTAGTAAGATGGGAGTAGATTTGGGGAAAGGGTTCAGAATATATCAAAATTCTCAAAGAATCAATAAAAATATTATTTTAAAAAGCAAAACCATATGTTTTGCTTTTTAAAATAATAAAACCAATAGTTTTATTCTTAATTATCAAATGAATTGTCAAAACTTGCAAGCAATCAAGAATTTCTTCAGTAACTGATTAAAGTCCCTGTGGAATGTGCATTCCATGAGATTTTGTACGTATAACGAAAATAGCCACCTTTAATCTCAGCACTCTGGAGGCAGAGGCAGGTGACTCTCTGTGAGTTCAAGGCCAGCCTGGTCTATGTAGCCAGGCCAGCTGAGACTACAGGGAGACCCTGTCTCAAAAAGACAAAAGGAAAAAGAAAAAAGAAAAGAATACAGCCATAACAAAATATAAAGAACTTTAAAGGTACATTAGGAGGTGAAACAAGTCAATCAGAAAGAGCTTGATTCCAACTATATGACATTCTGGAAAAGACAAAACTATGGAGACAATAAAGAAATCAGTGGTTACCTGAGATTAGGGGAAGCTAGAGAGATTAACAGACCCCAACATAAACCATCTGTAGGGTAGTGAAACTATTTCATAATATGCTTCACTAGGGGACACACTATTATATAACTGTCCCAAATCAAACTGTGTAACATCAATAGTGAACCCTAATATAGACTATGGACTTTCTGTGATGATGTGCTCATCTGTTCTAACCACACTGATAAGGTCTGTAATGACTTAGATCTGGAGAACTCTCTGGATCTTCTGCTTGGTGTTGCTATGAACTTAAAGTTGTTCTATGAAACAAAGCATGTGTGTGTGTGTGTGTGTGTGTGTGTGTGTGTGTGTGTGTGTGTATTATATAAAGACCTAAGTAATGAATAAAGAATATGTACTGAGGAAAGAAAGCAGCCTAATCCTTTTTGAAAAGTAGTACAATTAGCTGAGCACAGTTAGCTCTGTGTCATATATTCAAAAGGCTCAGTAGACATAATTATGCTTACTAATTACCCCCTGACTGGGGAGCACCTACTTTTATAATTACTACTTTGCAGATTAGGAAGCATTCAAGAAGGCAAAGTAAGTTTCTGAAAAGACAGAAAAACACAGAAACTGGCTCTTGCTTTCTGAGAAAACAAAAAGACAAGGTTCCTCTTAAACATTTTTTTCCACAATATAGCTGAGTGCTATGGAACCTACAGCAATGGTGTCAATATCCACAAGATCCGTGCAAACCCAAGAGATAAAAACCCAGCGTACAAATATGGAAATGGGCAGCAAGACCCAATCTTAGCCAAAGAACTTTGGCAGCTAATTACTTCTGGGTGAGGAAGGGCTGATCTTCTAAAAGGGAGGGACTCTAGATAGGTTGACTAGATCTCAATGGTTGAACTTGCACTTGAGGGACATTTGGGGACATTAACTTCACTTGACGGGCCTTAACATCAGTGACAGAATGTATGAAATTCAATGGGGTGAGCAATGGGAGGGTATAAAGATGATTTCTGTGTTCTGTATGAAATACACGTAAATTTAGTTTAAAAAAGAACGTAGCCATGCCCGATAAGGTGGCACACACCTCTAATCCTAGCACTCAGGAAGCTGAGGGCAGGAGGATCACAAGTTCAAGGTCAGTTTGGGCTGTACAGTGAGTTCAAAGCCAGCAGGGCTAATGAGATCTGATCCCGTCTCAACAAATAAAATAACAAAATGAACAAAAGGAATATAGCAGTATTTGGAGGTATTAAGCAGAGTTCTCATATAAGGGTCTTGAAATTTCATATTTCTTACAGTAAGCTATAAGAATCAAATTTTACATAGAAATACAATATTCTCAGCAGAAGCTCATATTGTCCTTGTGAATTCAGAATGTACTTTTTTCATCTATTATTAGCTTAAACTTGTGCTTAGCTTACATTACAACTAAATACTATTACAAAGAATGTTCATTTTATTTGAATATAAGCATTCATCCACTCATTAGTTTGTATTGCCAACATAAGACCAAGGCAAACTTGATCTACAAGATGTTTATTTGAATCTAATCATTGAAGAAGTTCATCATTTGATTATTTCTTATAAGGAACAGCTTCTTTGCATTTATCATTTTGAATATGTAAATATAAGTTAAGATCCTATTGGGTAGTAAAACTAACCTTATCAGAGGACAGAATCTCATCTGAAGACATTCAGTCCTCCTTAGGATTAAGTAATTTCAGTGACATGGTAGAGAGAAAGGCTGTGCAGGGTTGCTAAGCTACTTTTATTGAAGACCAGCTCTTCGTCAGTGGTACAGGGAAAAAAAATAGGAAAGAACTCATTTTTACTTCTGTATTGTTTGGTTTTGGTGGCTTTTCATTGCTAGCGAATAAATTACAGGATGAGGATGTTATTCTACCTTTTCTGTCACTGGCTCCTTGGCTGTATTTCCAGACATGACTTCCTAGGTCTCAACTTCACAATTACTCAACTTCTGATTCATTCTTTACCTTCTGGCTTCAATGCCTTTGCTTAGCTTAAACAGTTCTTGTGCAGAATTTGACACAAACACTATGTTGGCTGAAAAGCTTTCCCAGGGGGCTGGAGAGATGGCTCAGCGGTTAACATCACTACTGCTCTTGCAGAGGATCCGGGTTCAATTCCCGGCACCTACATGGTGGCTAAGAACTGCCTTTAACTCCAGTTCCAGGGGAATCCAACAACTTCTTCTGACCTCTGCAGCATTGCACCACACGAGTGCACCTACCTACATGCAGGCAGTACACTCATACACATAAGAAGTAAAAGGAAAAAAAAGTTTCTGACTGTATTTCACTCTTACATGGAAGTTCAACGTACTCTGCATTATCCATGCATTACTTACATTTGTAGAAGTGGTCATAGCGCTTGGCCTAAGACCACAGTTAGCTAAAACTCTCCTCTCTCCTTTTTCAGGGTTATGATGTGAAAACAGATGCCACATATTGGACCTCTCCCTCCCACTACTTAATTTGCAGTGCCTGAAATGTAAAAGAGTTCCACAACCAAAGGTCAGAGTGGGAAAGAAACAAATATACAATGGAAAATTTCAGAAGCTGTTAAAAAATGTTTGATGCAAGAGAGATGGAGAAGGGACTGGAAAGATGGCTCACGGGTTAAGAGCACTGGCTGCTCATGCAGAGGACCCGGGTTAGGTTCCCAGCAGCCACATAGTGGTTAACAACTCTCTGTAACTCCAATTCCAAGGGATCCTGTGGGTTGAATTATATCTTCTTTGAAATGAACTTATCACCCAGCAAACTGCGTACCTAGAGGGAGGAGCTAACGGCAAATCTAAGCACATGTAGAGCAGATTCTTGTGATACTGAGGAAAGGTGCATGGGACTTTGGAACTCTGGGGTGTGGGGGCATAAAAAAGGCCCAACACACCAGACTTGGGTCTCTCTCGCCATTCTACCAGCGTGGGCAGAAGGCGTGGAGTTCACGCCGGAAGTCCAGGTGGCTCTATTGAACCCTGGGACACAGCAGAGCCACTTGGCCTGTGTGAGTATATGCTTTCTGCCATCACTTTGTAGGAAATCCCAATAAATTCTGGTTTAACTAGGATTTCCTTGCTTTGCCTTAGTAACCCGGGTGCACGGTTGCAGACTGTAGGCAGCCCCGCCCTGGGAGGAAAATTTCTCTGCTACAAATTTGCCATAGTCAAAGCACGAATAGAAAAGTAAGCTCATGGGAAAAGTAATAGCAGAATATCTTTTATGGGGAAAGCCGGAGGAACATGCACGGGCCGTGGTGGCCCGGTAAATTGTTTGCGCAGCAATCCCAGCTGCTTGTGCAGCTTTTGCAGCAGCTGCTGCATGGATTGTGCAATTAAGACGTGAAACTAGAGCGAAGCCAAATAGGCAGATGGAGTCAGTGGGACAAATGCCTGGCTGACCACCTGCTTCTGAATGGTACAGAGTAGTATGTTTACTTGACCAGTGAGGGCCGCTGCATGACCATAGAGATGTTTTAAAAACCACAAAGGGCTTGGAGCAGACTTTACAGGCCCTGAAGATGGAAGATCAAAAGTAAGGTGTGCAATAAGCCATAGCTGAAGTGGCCTGGATACTACTGAATGTTATTAAGGAAATATTCTTAATAGGAGAAATATCCTTAGTAGGAGAAACAGCCAAAGAGAGATCAAAGATTTAAGGAAAAATTTAGAGCAAGAAAAAATTAAGAAGTTGGTCTCTGACCTCACTAGTAAGTTGCAAAAAGGAGAAAAGGATGCAGGAGTGTCAGCCTGTCACTTTTTGCAGCTAGGAGACCCAGGAAAAAGGCAGATAATGATAAAAAGGGAAAATCCATGTTCTCAACATGCTAATGGTGGCTTTAGCGATGACCCAGTGTGGAAACTAAGACAGTCAGGGAATACTCATCACTGGAGCTGTTGGAATTGGAAAAGACTTATAAGCAGGCAGTGAAGGACCCCCTCACCACCCAGCTTGTATTGCTGTGGGATCTAGGAATGGGTGGAATTATTTTAAGTGGTACAGAAGCAGGAAAATGGAGTAATATAACCACCTACCCTGCCTTGAGACATAATCTGCATACCTGAGACAGAAGGGGGATAAGTCCCTAATGGATTGGCTAATAAGAGCCATTAGAGACACGTGGTTATTCCCAATAGAGAGATTCCCCTAAATATCAGGGATTGGAAAGTGATAGGAGAGGGGCAAGTGCTATGAGAGAACTAAGTATGAGGAAAGCAATGTATAGTGACCAGTGTACTGGGCCAGATAGGGGTGTGTTTACCAGTGATCTAAGAAAAAGCTTGACCAAACAAGGACTTCCAGAGTGGTATGAAACTTTGATGGTTGTGCTGAGCCCTTTGATAGGACAGAGTCTTTATAAAATAAGGGAGGCTTTGTCAAATCTAGGTGACTTAGGCCAGCATGTAAAATATGTGTGTAGAGGAGTGGAACAATCTAGAAGAGACATAAAAAGGAAAGACTCCAATTTAAGTTCCAGCAGAGAGCTCAGGAGTGAGCTAGCTCAGCCTGCTTCCCCCCCCCCCGGGAGCCCTCCGTTGGCCTCCAACCTCAGCCAGGGTGAGTGTGGGGGGGGGACCTCCACCCTGAGAACACCCAGAGCCTGCTCCAGGTGCCCCTGCCTATCCAGGCTGTGACACCCACCGCAGATACCCATGCCAGCCAAGAATGACAGAGATGACTGTCACTGCCCAGCGCAGCCTCCAGCCCCCACCCCCACCCAACATCTTGTCTCTCTAGATGTTAAAGAGGTTGCCAGTGTATGACACATGTAGTTAGTAAACTCATATTTTGTACATTTTCTGTTAAAATTCCTAGGAATGATTGTCTTCTCAAATTTTTGAGCATTCTAGCCCCCTGGTTGGTAGAGAACAAATGTTCTGGGACAGAATGTTCTTATTTTGAAGACATTTTAAAACTTCATTTTAAAATGAAGACATTTAAAAGTTATATGTATGTGTGCAGTTTATTAAAGACTGTTGTGTACATAGTGGATAAATGGTCCTTACTTGAAACATCTAGTCTGTCTAGATGTTTAGAAGTGCCCAACATATGTTAAATGTAGAGGTAGTAAAATATCCCTTTGTAAATATGCTTTTGCCAAAATTCATATGTAATAATACTGTCTTTGGGGAATGGAATTGTGAAACCACCTCCTTGTTCAGTGGTTTGAAGGAGGTGGAGGGACACAGTTGTAAAACATAACACCCTAGTTTGCTCGTGTTTAGACCTTTTCAGATGCCATTTTCTGTATGTTTGTGGGGGTTTTTTACTATGTATATACTGTATATAATGGACACATAAGTCCAAATTTTTCAACATCTAGTCTCTAGATGTTAAAGAGGTTGACAGCTTATGACAAAGTAGTAAAATTAGCACATTTCATACACTGTTAATTCACAGAAAGCTTTTTGGCTTTGAATCTGTTCAGCTTTTTCTTCGCATTAGATATGTCTGTACTTAGTCCACTGATTTGAAGGCAGAGAGAAGGGACAAGAGAGTGGGCCAAGGCCCAGATGGTTAGATTTAGAAGATGACTACGATTATAACCATTGTTGTGTGTACAATTTTATTTACCAATGCTTGCAAGCATAGCAAATGTGTTATTATTTGAAATAGCTAGGCTTTCTAGATATTTTGAATTGTTTGATCTATTTAAAAGTAGAAATAGTTATAATACTTTGTAAATAGTTTGTAAAAACTGGGGAAATACTATTTGGAAATCGCACTGTTAAACCCCCTCTGAGAACAGTGCACTGGTTGTACTTGTTCAGGATCAAGGGAGGTAAAAAGGAAGAAACTGCGAAAGATTTCATTAGCCTATACTAGAAATGTTTAGTTCCCCCATCCACCCTGTGTGCTCTATGCATTCATTTAACTTTGCTATACTGTATATATTGTACACACTGGACAAATGTGTCCTAACTTTTATGATATCTAGTCTCTAGGTATTAAAGAGGTTGCCAATGTATGACAAAAGTAGAGTTAGTAAACTAACACATTTTGAATACTTTGTGTTAAACTTTCAGAGAAAGACTGTCTTCTGAAAAGGGCTGCAAAATTGCATCCTATGTAAGTGGCATGTGCCTATATCTTGTGATATAGGAGAGAAGTTGGAAGAAATGAAGAGTCCTGGGCCAGATGCTCTTATTAGAAGATACTTTCAGATATAACCATTGTTACATGTGTATAGTTTATCCAACACTACTGTGAATATAGTGGACAAATTTTAAGTCCTTACTTGAAACATCAAGTCTTTCTAGGTGTTTAGAAGTGCACAAAGTATGTTAAAAGTAGATATAGTAAATAATACACTTTGTAGATAGCCTTTTGTTGAAATTCATAGTGAAATACTGTGTTGGAAATGGAGTAATGAAATCACTTCTGAGCAGCACACATTTGTGCTGGCTTGGGAAGGGAGGAAGAAAAAGTATGAAGGGCCTAATACTAATACCATTGTCCCTTATATCTGTTTCATTTTACAATGTACAGTGTATGTAAAGGACAGACAAGTCCAGATACGCAACATCTAGTTTGGCTAGGCATTAAAGAGATCGCCAGTGTGTGACAGAAGTAGTTATTGAACAAGCATGGTAGATACCCTTTGTGTTGAAGTTTGTAGGAAACCATTTATGGAGTGAAATTGCTAATATCCCCTCAAAACATGACAGTTCATAAGCCTGAGCCCTGGATTGATAGTGATGGGAAAAGTTCTAAGCCAGGATGTTGCTAGTTAAAGACACTTTCTGAATGTAGTCTTTGTTAGGTGTGTGCAGCTTATCCAGTGGTATGGTACAATATTGGGAAACCTAAGTTCTTATTGCAAATTGCGAACATCTATTCTTACACATTTAGAAGTGCATAATGGGCTAATGTGGTGGCACACCACTTTAATCCCAGAACTTGGGAGACAGAGGTGGGTGGATCAGGCCAGCCTGATCTACATAGTGAGAACCTGTCTCAAAAAGAAGTGCATTCTGTATAATGGACTGGCAAGATGACTTGCTGCCAGGATGACCCCAAGTTCAGTCTCCAGGACCTGCATGCTAGGAGAGAACTGACGCTCATAGTATTTTGTCCTTGACCTGCATACAAACGCAGTGGCACGCGGCAGCCATATACAGTCACCAATAAGTAAAGAACGCATTGTGGTGAAGATAAGAGGGCTAATAATGCCTTTTAAGGATTTTTTTTATTTCATGGGGATGGTTGCATTCAAGGAGTGGAATTGTTACACTTGCTGTATTGGTGAAGGTGCTGATTGTACAAAGTGGTGACAGTGGGGCAGGGAAAAGAATTGCGCAGAGAGGAGGGTCCTGTGCTTCCTGGTTGGTTCAGGTTGTCTAGCCATTGTTCCTGATGCAGTGGATTTCAGTTAACATTGCTGGGTATTAAAGAAAAGTCCTAATGTGGTAATGTATTAGAAGTAGCAAAATAATCTCTATTAATACCTTTAGTGTTTAGAAAGAACTGTCTTCTGGAAATGACCTTTGGTCATCCCTGAACTAGCATCATCCTGAACTGACACTGGAGTTGTGCAGAAGAGGCTGGAAAAAGAAAGGGGCATTTTTGCTACTCTATCCACAACTAGATGAAAGTTTTCAGTAATAACCATGGGTCTGTCTATATGTGTGGTGTTTTTTGTAAAGTACTTGTGTTCATTGTGCTCAAAGTTCAATCCACAACATTCTAAGCTTCATAACTGATCTAAAGTGAGTGCATGGTAAAATGTAGAGCTGGTGACATAGCCAACTTATGACTGCGTTCGCATCAACAGAAAAGATTGCTTGACATATAGGATTGTTCTTTAACCTCTGGATGGTGTGAATCAAGACATGTTCTGGCCTGAAGGGCCAGAGGGAAGCTCGTAGGGAGAGATCTGCACAGGTGTGTCCAGGCTGGTGTTCATGTGAACCGCTGATGTGTATCTTCTGGTTACACTACAGGAATGCATTAATTCATCTACTTGTGAATATTTTACTATATTGATCTAATAGTAAATTACATGCTTACTGTAAAAAAAAGGACAAGACAAAAAAGGAAGTCCACTTGGGTTAGTATGAGGCAAATGTGGCAGGATCTGTGTGAAGCCCAAGTTCCTAAAGAAAAATTTGATGAAAAACAAAATTCTGTGCTGAAAAGCCTCTGGAAGTGTTAAAAGCCTGAGGAACAGTTCACAAGAGGTATACTAAGAATAAAAACTGTTCAGGGGTGAATAATGAACCCCCACCCAAGTTAAACAGAGTACCTTTCTTTGCTGAGAAAAATCTTGCTGGGGTTGTGAGCAGTTTGCCTGCCTGGGGCCTCCCCAGATGCCAGATGATATCAGTAAAAAGAAAGCAGGTGTTTTGGTTATAGCCAGAAGTCAGGCCCAGGCCCTGCCTGACCCAGCTAACCAGCAAATACAGCAGAGACAAAAGGAGACACATTCCTCCTTGGTCCTGTCCATGGCTAAGCAGCTTGAACCAGGCCCATGAGTCTATCAAAACCAAAGAAATACAGGGAGGCTGTATATAAAAACCCTAGGATACTGGGTGGGTTCGAGAAAATGACCACAGATAATGAAGAGCTAACTAAACTAATGCCTCTTATCCATGCTATTGTACCCAACAAGGACCTTTTGAGACAAAAATTGGTACAGATAGATAAAATCTTCCCATGCTATGTTAGACCTGGTTTATGTTTGATTTAATACCTACTGTTAATGTCTTAGTGTTTTACAAATGTGAGACCAGTTGGAGAGCTATCCAATTCACCTGAAGAAACAAAGATAAAAAGTAAATTCATTAAGGTACCAGGACCAGGTATAATTATAGAATCTCTGGGAGATTTATAGTTAAATAAGACATATTAGTAGATAAAGGAGCTGTTGCTAGGGAGGCTCTAAAAGCCCCCAAAACAAAGGCCATTTTGCCTATAACTTTGGGTGTACACAAGTAGATATTAAGACCCTGTTGCTGAAGAAACTATGGGATGTGATCATGAAAATGGAAAATTATTCTGAAACCTTGCACTTCAAATGGACAGCTGAACTTCACAATGTTGAAGAGCAGTATGCAAATCACTAGAGAGAAATGGTCTCCAAAACTCTACAGGCCTCACGTGCTGCAATTTTCCAGAAGAAGATGGAGTGCAATACTGGCAGCCAGGTGCACGTACACACAGAGAAAATCTAATTGGATCTAAGGCCCACTTCTTTGTGTGTGGGGGGGGGCGGGGGTAGGATGCATGACTGATACTGCAAGTATGGCACCCCTAGTGGCATAAGACTTTATAGGCCCCATTAAAAAGTTGTAATGCCAGGATGAAGATACAATCCTGGCATCTTCATCCTGGCATTCACGTTTGTGTCCATAGAGTAATTTGGTATAATAGTGCAGAAAAGTTATGGCAGAATGCATGATCTGGGACGGGTAGGGGTGGGGTGGGGGGAAGGGAAGGGGATATATGCCTGAACTGAATTGGAAAATGATGTATGAAATACACAAAACATCAATAAAAAAAAAAAAGAAAAGAAAAAAAAATAGTTAGATGTCTGTGCTTCTTGCTATTTGTGTCTTATTAGCAGAGATAGAGTCCCGAATGAGCCGCCAGCCCATTGAAAACAGAACTTGAACAGACCAGAGAATTTGCTGTATCACTTCAGAGATTCTCTACCTCCCTCCCTTTTGAGGCCCAGGGACTCTCTCAAAAGAGGTTGGCATGGGGGCTGGAGAGATGGCCTAGCGGTTAAGAGCGCCGACCGCTCTTACAGAGGACCCGGGTTCGATCCCCAGCACCCACATGGCGGCTGAGAACCGTCTGAAACTCCAATTCCAGGAGAACTCCAGTTCCAGGGGAATCTGAGACCCTCTTCTGACCTCCGCGGCATTGCACGACACGGGTGCACAGACTTGCATGCAGACAGCACAGTGGAGAACACATACAGAAATAAATAAAATTAAAAAAAAAAAAAAAAAAAAAGAGGTTGGCATGTCCAGTTTGTAAGGGTCCAAAGTGGAGTGTGGGATGAATTATATCTTCTTTGAAATGGACTTATCACTGAGCAAGCTGTGTACCTAGAGGGAGGAGCTAAGGGCAAAGCCAAGTGTGTGCAGAGCGGGTTTCCTGAGATACTGTGAAAGTGCATGGGACTTTAGAACTCTAGGACTCTGGGGATGGGGCATGTAAAAAGCTCAGTACCCCAGACTGGGGTCTCTCTCGCCATTTTACCAGCATGGGCAGAAGGCATGGAGCTCATGCCAGAACTCAGGGGGTGGCCATGTTGAAACGGAGAACCCAGCAGAGCCCCTTGCTTGTGTAACTGTACTCTTTCCTGCCAGCACTTGGTAGGAGATCCCAATAAATTCTGGTCTAAGATTGGAGAGTTCTTTCCTTGCTTTTTCTTAGTAACCAAGGAACCAGAAAAGGCAGAGGCAGGGCAGGACAGTGAGACTGTCGGTGCCCGTGCCCCAGGAGGAAAATTTCTTTGCTACACATCCGATGCCCTCTTATGGCTTCCATGGGCACCAGGCACACATGTTATGCATTTACATACATTCAGGCAAAACACTTCTATACATGAAATAAAAATAAATAAAATATTTTTTAAAGAATCCACTTTATTTTTAATTAAAAAAAAAGATTGCCAGGCATGGTGGTGCACACCTTTAATCCCAGCACTCAGGAGGCAGATGCAGGCAGATATCTGTGAGTTCAAGGCCAGCCTGGTCTAGAGAGTGAGCTCCAGGCCTACTGGGACTAAAGAGAGACAAAAGACAAAAAAAGACAAAAAAAAAAAAAAATGGAGGAAAGACTAGGAAAAGCAAACTGGAAAGAGCAACATAAATAAACATATTTATTAAGATCTATGCACCTCACAATGCCTAGCTTTTTACATAAATTACAATACCAGATCCTACCTTCAGCCCCTCTCCCATTGAAATGAAACGCTGGCTGGACAGTGGGAACAGGAAGGACAAAGGCACTGACCTAGGGTTTCACCTGGTTTCCTGTCCTTCCTGCTCTCTTCTTGTGAGCCTTTCCTCCTTGTATACTTTGGATGCCAAAGACAATAGGTCTGATTTATTATTCTTAAGACAAAAAAAGATGGAAACTATCTCCTAAGCAATAGAGACCCTCTTGGTACCAATATCACTCTCTTTTTTGAGTTTGTTTATTTATTTATTTGTTTGTTTGTTTTTATTTATTTATTTATTTTATGACAAAGTCTCATTATATAGCCCTGGGCTGGAACTCACAGATGGTGGTGCTAAAGGCATAAACCCACTATGTTTTAGTGGTGTGGTGGAACTGAATATAAGCTTACCCTGAACCAAGTATTCAAATGTCATCCAGGCTACTCTTTTTGTACTCTTTGGGTACAAAGCAGCAATAACTTATTTATTACAGGATACTTTAATGAAAGTGGCTACCTAACAGTACATGCTGTTTGTAGGCAGAGGCAAAGATAGAACTTGAGGAGACTGGACACCTTTATTCAGGTAAACTTTAAGGCAATACTCAGCAAAACTAGAAGGTACCTAGCTATGTCTAACACAAACTCAATACACGAAATCTGAAAACCTTGCTAGGCTAAAGGCTTTTCATAAAACAAGCCCTTCTAGCTGGGCGTGGTGGTGCACACCTTTAATCCTAGCACTTGGGAGGCAGAGGCAGGCAGATCTTTGTGAGTTCAAGGCCAGCCTGGTCTACAGAGTGAGTTCCAGGACAGCTGGGGCTATGGAGACCCTTTCTCTAAAAGACCAAAAAAAAAAAAAAAAAAAAGCCCTTCTAAACAAAAATTTAAAAAAAAAAAAACAAGCTAAGAATCCATAAAACAAAAAGTACAATTTATATATGAGCTGGTTTACAATGTTCTACTCTTCAACTGGATGTCCAGGATAACAGGACAGACCACGAGTACAAACCTGACTTCCAATGTCACCCTTTGTGGTAGATGCTGGGGTAATAATCATCTCGATCCCAGCCGGACCCAGATGACCTGGACTATCAGCATGGCAAGCTCCAAAGCTCACCTTTGTTTTGCTCCAATATATAACATGGAGACTGCTGCAGCACTTTAAGTGTGTATTTTAGATCCTTAGAATTCTACTCTTCCCAAAGTGGCCGCTTTGCTGTTTTCACCATTATCTGTCTGTCTGTGTGTCTGTCATCTATCATCTATCTGTCATCTATCTATCTATCATCTATCATTTATCATCTATCTACCATCAATTTTCAGTATTGATGATAGATGATAGATTAGATAGATAGATAGATAGATAGATAGATAGATAGATAGATAGATAGATAGATAGATAGATGGTAGATAGCAGACATAACAGACTATTAAGCCAAGAGCTTCATGGCTGCTGGGCAGGTGCCCAATCACAAAGCTGTAATCACAGACCTCATTTGTTTCTTCATTAGCTTTCTGGGGGAGGGTGTCTGAGCTGGGACTTCCTGAAGCTTATGTGCAGTATCAAGGTCTCTTTCTGAGTTTTACAGTTCAGCATGGTATACATTGTTTCCATCCTCCCTTGTTACCAATAGAGAAACAAACCAGAGATCCAGAGACGTTAAATAATTTTCCCAGGGTAGAGCAGCTAGGGAAGAGTAGAACCAGATTGTAAGCCCAGGCAGTCTAACTCTAATGTCTGTCACTAAAACATTTCACACAGGGAGAAGGAGCCTTCAGGAAGCATGAACGAATGAAATACATTCTCATCTAGTGACACTGGGATATCCACACTGAGTGTTCTGCATGCAACTATATTAAAGTTACAATTCTTCTCCAGGGCTGGGAAGTTTAGTTGGTAAAGTGTTTGCTATGCAAGCATGAGGACCTGAGTTCCAGTCACAGCACCCATGAAAAAGCCTGGAATGGTGCTGTGAGTTTATAATCCCAGTACTCCCCAGACAAATAAATAATAAATAAAATTTAATTTAAAAATTTAAATCCCCATCCAGATGGTCAATACTCACAGATATTATAAAACATTCATGGTACATGGCATCTTTAGAAGCACCTTTTGGTGAGTTCTAACACAGAGCTTCCTAAAAGTAGAACATTCAGTAACCAAACCACACAAAAGTAGCCAGAGAGAAGATTCAATGACTCAAAAGCATGCACACCACCAGGCCCTTTCAGGAACACTTGTTAGGAAGCTGCATGGAGCTTCCATTGTCTATCATCTGGCCCTAACATAGTCCTTATTTCTTCTGCTTAGTAATAACTCAAAGTTGATTGCCTGTAGGAACAATTTTTTTTGGGGGGGGTTGGTCTTTTCGAGACAGGGTCTCCTTATAACCCCAGCTGTCCTGGAACTCACTCTGTAGACCAGGCTGGCCTTGAACTCACAAAGATCCGCCTGCCTCTGCCTCCCGAGTGCTATTTTTAGGGCTGGAGAGATGGCCTAGTGGTTAAGAGCGCTGACTGCTCTTGCAGAGGACCAGGGTTCGATCCCCAGCACCCACATGGCAGCTAAGAACCATCTGTAACTCCAATTCCAGGAGAACTCCAGTTCCTGGGGAATCTGACACCCTCTTCTGACCTCCGTGGCATTGCACAACACAGGTGCACAAACCTACATGCAGACAATACATTCATACACATAAAATTAATTAATTAATTAAATTTAAAAAATCATCTTTAAAAAAGACTAATTTTTATAACTTTGATGCTAGGAAAATTTGAAAATTTTTCCAATCAAATCTCAATAAAATATTTATAAGCTACCAAGATTTATGGTTCATTTTTCAATTTTAACCAGCATAGAATAGCACCAAGTATTGATGCTACACAAATGCTCTGTGGTCATAACATGAACAAGCTGCTGAGTCCATTTAACTTGAGGGAATGTGTAAAGTGAGCTCCAGGCCAGCTGGGACTAAAGGGAGACCCTGCCTCAAAAATACAAAAAAAAAAAAAATTAGCTAAGTGTAACAGAAGAATAGGCTTACATTTGTGCATGGAAACACCTCAGAAACTAGTCTAGGAAGCATTTGAAAGGGAGCAAAGTACACACACATACACACATATATACACATACACACATGCGTACACATATACATACATGTACACACAACATACATATGCAACACATATCCACACATCTACACACATCCACATACACACATCAAATACACATACACAAAGAAACATATGCCATACACCCATGCACACACGTGCACACATGACACACATCATTTACACGTAAACATACACACATATGTCCACCTCCACATACATCCACACAAAAACACATACATTCATATTCCTAACCACACTTACACACCCACATGTGCATGCATATGCACATACAACACATACACAATACACATATTTATACACATTACATATGTAGAAACATGCGTGCATCATGCATACGTGTACACATACATGCATACATGTACACAAGCACACAGACACATGCATTCATCATACACGCACGTCCCAACACCCCTGACTACCACCAGTTGCACTGCTCCCTGGGGCCCCATTCATATAGTCTGGGTCCCATGCTAAGTCGTTCTCTGCAATCACGTGGCTTTCTGGTGCCCCCATTTCTTAGTCACCAAATTTCTTTCCTTCAGTTTATATTACAAACATTTGGACTGGGGCTGGAGAGATAGCCTAGCGGTTAAGAGCACTGACTGCTCTTGCAGAGGACCCAGGTTCGATCCCCAGCACCCACATGGCGGCTAAGAACCGTCTGTAACTCCAATTCCAGGAGAACTCCAGTTCCAGGGGAATCCGACACCCTCTTCTGACCTCCGCAGCACCGCCCGCAAAGGGTGCAAAGACCTGCATGCAGACAGTACATTCATACACATACAAAAAAAAAAAAAAAAATAAAAAAAAAAAAACATTTGGACTACATTTACGGCTTTACAATATACACTTCTTGCATTTTAACAGAAGGAGAAAAGTATATATGTACTTTAATCAGATTAAAACATAAGGCTTAAGACCCCAGAATTCCAGGCCTCAGTTAGCAGATAACAGAAAATATCTGGGAACATCCAAGTATCTCATTCTTCATAATAAATCCTATAAACATGATCACCTAATCTTATATTAATCTAGGCCTGTTCCTTATTTTCCATAAAACTTCACAGTCCTTATTATGTATCTTTCTGTTTATAAACTGAAAATGTGGTAAAGTGCTGTACATGAAGATAGGTAAAGAGCCAGAAAGACCTGAGACTTGAGTCTAATTTTTCTATCATCTATCTATCTATCTATCTATCTATCTATCTATCTATCTATATCTATCATCTATCTATCATCTATCTATTCATCTACTTACTTAGAGACAAGATCTTGCTGTGTAGCCTACGTTGGTCTCACACTCACCATCTGTTATGGTAATAAAATTCATAAGATGGCTGCTAAGAACTTTAGCAATGTAATGAATAGAACTTTGGGGGGTTGCAAAGAACTTTGGACATGAAAGGCCTGGAGACAAGATAAAAAGAAACACGAATGAAGAAAGTAAACAGGAATCTGCCCCTGCTCCCTTGCTGTTTATTTCCAATCTACCCATGACTGAAGTCTATTTACCAAACTGCTTTATTCTTGTGATCTTTGTCTTGTGATATTTTGTAACCACAACTTTACGTGTAACCACTCACTTAATTACAGGGTATATATTACCTGCTTGCTTAAACTCTCAAATATGAGTAGACTATAAATGGCCCTAAAAACTGGAACTGGGGACTGGCAGTACATTACTGAGTGATCTGGTGTCAGTCAGTGAGAAAAAAAACTCACTCTCCTTCACCTGACTTGGCTGCTGGCCTCTTGATTCAGATGTTTTAGTAACACGCCCTCCTTTCTCAGCCTCCTATGGACTGAGATTATAGGCCTACATCACTATGCACACTGTCACCTCTTACCAGTAGCTTCAGCCTCAGTTCCCTCAGTGTTGGGCACAGTTCAGATTGCATTGATTCCTTCATTTCATATAGATAAAAACCCCAACTACAAGTACCATTCCACAGGGGTGTGAGGAGTTTTCACATATAAATATTTGCCACAGTCCTGTGACACCCATCAATACTACTGGGGTGGCTCGGTATTTATAAAGTTACGTAGACTCTGATCTCTACAGAAACGGCCCCACAGCTTACTTCTTGTTTATGAAAGCTGGTATTGACTCTGCCCCAGGCTTTCATTACTTGCTCCCACCAAGATGACAGGCCTCCAGATGTTGTTTCTCCTTCCTCAGATTGCATAGCACCTCTGATGCTTCACTTTCAATCAGCCCTAATAGGCCCTAATTGCAAACATTATTGATTTGAATGGTGCTACTTCCTGATAAATGAGCTGCCATGCAGGGTGTCCTGCCACAACATGCAGATGAGCACAGGGAAGGTAGCCTCTTCCCACAAATCACTCTTGGCCCCTAGGACACAGTTGGTGGCACCTGGCAGCCACCTCATTTCAGGCCACTTTGCTTTGCCAGTGCCTGGCTGTCATCAAAAAACATACTCTAGCATTATTCTATGACTTGTTTTTGTAAAGAGACCAGTTCTGGAATAGTCCAGTTGATTCATTTCCAAGCCACTAGTAGAGTTGCATCAAACAGGCAGGAAAATAGGACATTTTGGTGGCATAGCATGTTCTAGGATGAAATTAGGCAAAGACTGTGTTTTGACTACAGCTTGAGACTAAGTATTTCTAAGGTCAAAGAGAGTATATACATGCATGACCTTGTAGTGATATTTATTAAAGATTCTAGATAAATTCTTTGATGAAAATGCACTCTAAAATTAAACATTCCTTTGCCAAAGAAAACACTCTACAACTTTTTAAAGCTTGAGCATTTAACCTCTCAACTTCACTGACATATTAATGTGTTGCAGATGATTTTAAACAAATAGAAAGGCCAGGAATGGAAAGCATAAGCCAAAGACAATAAGCTCAGCCATCAGAGAAGCTTGGAGAGAAAAGAGAAAATAATACCTTTGATCAAATTCATTCTGCATAACATGAACAGTATGGAGGAGAGAAGTCAAAATCAAGAAAGAAAATATTCTTTCATTTTCCTGCGTGAATTTGGAGGTCACTTCTCAGGGAGCCTCTCTTTTTCTTCTCAGACTAAGAGATACTGACATCAAGATTAAGCTCTGGAAGATCCACCTGCCTCTGCCCAGACTGGTTAAATCTAGAGTCTTCAATGTATTCATCTCTTCCTCACCTCAACCCCTCTTTTCATGGTGTTCTTGTCCTTGAACATGTTCTGTGTCCTTCTCCACTGTAGTAGTTACTTTTCTGTTGCTGCAATAAAACCCCATGACCACAGGAACTTATAGAAGGAAGAGTTTATTTGAGTTTACAGTTCCAGAGGGATTGGAGCAGAAATCTGAGCAATCACATCTTCAAGCAGGCACAGAAAGCAGAGAACGACTGGAAATCCTGAAAGGCTTAAGAACTTTTTCTTTGTCTTTTCGAGACAGGGTCTCCCTGTAGCCCCAGCTGTCCTGGAACTCGCTCTGTAGACCAGGCTGGCCTTGAACTCACAAAGATCTGTCTGCCTCTGCCTCCCAGGTGCTAGGATTAAAGGCATGCACCACAAAGCCTACCCCTAGTGTCATGCTTCCTCTGACATGCTCCCCCCCACCCCCCCGCAAAACCTCCCAAAACAGTGCCACTAACTGGAAGCAAAAATCTTCAAATACTTGGAGCTTGTGGAGGACATTTTCATTCAAACAACCACATTTCACTCTCTGTCCTGCCCCTAAACTCATGACCATATGAAATAAAAAATGCATTTGGTCCACCTTCAAAAGTCCCCATAGTCTTTACCAGTCTCAATACTATTTAAAAGTCCAGATTCCAAAGTCTTTTCTGAGACTCAAGGCAATCTCTACAATGTAAGCCCCTATAAAATCAAAAGACAAATTACATACTTCCAACATATAATGGAACCGAATACACATTCCTATTCCAAACTGGAAGAATGAGAGCAAAGTGAAGAAATACTGTGTTTTGGTCTTGTTTAGACAAAAAACCAGCAGGGCAAATACCAAATCGAGTAGCTCCATGCCCAACTTCTGGGATGTTACTTCCAAAAGGCTTAGACAACTCAGCCCTCCAGCTTTGTGGTGTGCAACATACATCTCTGTCTTGGGCTGGTACTGCTCTCTGTATGCAGCTCTCCTTGGCAATGTCTCACTGCTATAGAATCTCCAATGTCTTCTTGGGGTCTCCACTGCCACCAGCCTTCACCTTCACAGCTTCAGCTGTCAGGGTCTCTTGGCCTGTCAGAGTATTCTTTATACAGGAAGACCCCTGCTTCACTCTACCTGTCTGTGGCTGCTCTCTGAAACTGTGGAGGAAGAACAGATATGACCCCTTTGCTCTTGCGTTTTTCATGCCTCTAAAGTCAGCACGATGTGAATGACATTGCCAAGTTTGACTGTCAATTTTAGATGGACCCTTGCCTGCTTCATCCACATTACCAGCAGCTTTGTGGGTTGCACTTTTCTTGGAGAAAACGGCCTTAGGACTTTTCCTTTTCACAAGTTGGATACCTTGCTAGATGTGGTCTAGCTCTGAAAATACTCTTTCCATTGTTCGAGTGAAAATTTCTCATCCTCACCTTAAATGCTTTAATCTCTTTATCAAAAAGAGCCTCTCCTTTAGCACAGGGCTTGGCTCCACCATTAACTTTGCTAGTGCTCCTTTTTGATCCAAACTGTACATTCTGCATTTCTTTATGCCCCATTTGCTCTTTTTCACTGTAGATCTGCCTGATTTTCACCATTAATAGCCACCACTTAGCCTCAGACAAGCTCTTAAGGCTGTGGGTGGACAGCAGCCAGATTCTTTGCCAGAATATCCCAGTTGCTGCTTAAGTCCTTAATTCCCTGTGGAACTACTTTGCTTTTAGAACTACTTCCTTCCAGGTTCCAACTAGAATGGCCTTATGTTCTGTTTATAGTGTTCAACCACTTTTCTAGTCCAAACTTCCAAACTCTTCCATATTCTTCCAAAAACCACGTGGTCAGGTTCTTCACAGCCAGCAGTCTGGTATCAACTGCTGTATTAATTCCTTTTATTTGCTGTGATAAAGCACCATGACCAGGGGAACTTATAGAAGGAAGAGCGCATTTGAGTTTACAGGTCCAGAGGGATTTGAGTCCATCGTGCTGGGAGGCATAGAGCAGAAATATGAGCATCATCACATTTTGAAGCAGGCACAGGAAACAGAAAGTGACTGGAAATCCTGAAAGGCTTAAGAACTTTCATTTTTTTCTATTATTTTTTATTTTTTCATTTCTTAATGATAAGTAATAATTTATGAGTACAAGCATCCTTCATGTAAAACCAATTTGCAAGCAGTTGTGCCCAAACCCACACAGCCCAAGTCCCACCATCCACCTGGGGGGGGGGCTTGTATGTACAATCAAGTTGATCAAATAAGTGTCCAGTCTATATTGCTATAGTTTCACCATTCACCCCAATCACAGCCCTTACATTCTGCCACGCCCTCTCTTCTGCAGATTGTTCCCTAGGCTTAGAAAAGGGGTATGGGTGGACAAGAAGCAAAACAGTCTACATTCTCTGGAGCTGTCGCTTTGGACTCTGGTCAATTCTGGCTGATTCCTTTCATGGGCTGATAGGTTGTCCAGGAATAACCTTTCAGTTCTACTAATGAAGCACAAGCAATTAGATATATAGGTGTTTAAACAGTACTAATTGTTATGGTAGGTTACTTTGGTATAGACACAGATGTTTGGATGGTATGTTAATCTATGAATTACATTTTTTTCTGTAATATATGACAGGGTCTTACTGTGGCTTATAACATCTAACCACTAGAGGATGTAAGCTTATGGCATCAGCCATGGGTTATTCCTCCAAGGAGAGAGCTAATAGCCAATTAGATTTGGGATTACGGGCATATGGCTGTCACTGCTGCACAGTATTTCCAGGCAGGTGAGGTGTAGCTGGTGCTGACGGAGGAATCTTGCTTGACTCAAGGAGACCTATATTTGCCTTATTGGTTTAGTGGCCTTTGGTAACACTCTCTGGCATTCCAGAGGCCATCTGTACACTTGCATGTGTGGTCTCAATACATCCCTCCCATGTTAACGTCAGGTCTTCGGCAGCAGGGTCTTATTGCCTCTCCTCCTGTAGGTATCCCAACTTAGAGGCAAGGAGCCCTTACCTTTTGTGGGGCCTTGGATCCCCTGGCCAACATCCACCTGGTAGAACAATCCATTGCTGATGTCAGAGCTCCTGTATTAATATATTTTGCCTGAGTGCATAGCCCTAGGACTTTAGTATTATATTTGGTTCTGAACAGAGAGTAATCCCTTCCACAGTTCCCATGTCTAGTAGTCAATTAAAGAAAGCAGTTTTACCGGTTTTATAAGAGATTACCTCTACAATAGTTGTCTCCAATTTACAGTTGGGGAGCGACCTCAT
This sequence comes from Rhizomys pruinosus, assembly GCA_009823505.1. Classification (NCBI taxonomy): domain Eukaryota; kingdom Metazoa; phylum Chordata; class Mammalia; order Rodentia; family Spalacidae; genus Rhizomys; species Rhizomys pruinosus. The sequence goes on from VZQC01002463.1 coordinate 33,997, forward strand.
CATTGTCATATTTCTCCTTGTTCTATGGGTGGGAAGGCAA
>VZQC01002471.1:5919-44122 GCA_009823505.1 Rhizomys pruinosus
GAGTGGATAGAGAAAATGTGGTACATCTACACAATGGAGTTCTATGCAGCAGTAAAGAAAGACGACATCACGAGCTTTGCAGGAAAATGGCTGGAGCTAGAGGACATCATGCTGAGTGAAGTAACACAGTCCCAGAAAAACAAATGACGAATGGTATCACTCATCTGTGGATGCAAGTGCCAATTACCTAGTTGTAAGTATTTCTTGTGTAGGGCCCCCTGAGCTTTTGTCCAAAGCAGGTGGGTGTAATGCATATTGGAAACAACAACAACAACAACAACAACAACAACAACAACAACAACAGAAAGACTGCATCAAAGAACTGACTGAAACAGTGAACTTCTGCTCAAAACAGTCAACTTCCTCATGGAGAATATTGAGAAAGAGATGAAAAGCATGTTTGGCAGAATGCCTGAGCTCTGGCAGGGTGGGGGAATTGGTGGGAACACGTGTCTAGATTTGTTAAAAAAATAAAAATAAATTTGTGTGAAAAAATATTGAGCTTTATTGCACTGTGGTCTGATAAAATGCATGGAATAATTTCAATCCTTTTGTGTTTGTTGACATTTCTTTTGTGTCCCAGTATGTGGTCAGTTTTGGAGAATGTTCTGTTGGGCGCTGAGTGGAAAGTACATTCTCTTGTGTTTGTGTGGAATATTCTGTAGATATCTGTGAGGTCCATTTGGTTATATTGTTCAGTTCTGATGTATCCCTATTTATATTTTGTCCAGGTGGCCTATCCAAGGGACTCAGTGGGGTATTGAAGCCTCCCACTTTTAGCATGCTGGGATTAATCTGTGTCTTGAGGTCCTGAAGGTTTGTGTTTTGAAAGTTCAGTGCACCAGAGTTTGGTGCATAAACATTTAAGATTGTGAAATCTTCCTGGTTAATTGTTCCATTGACAAGGATATAATGGCCCTCTTTGTCTTTTCTGATTAATTTTACTCTGAGGTCTATTTTGTCTGATATTAGAAGAGCCACTCCTGCTTGCTTTTTGGTACCGTTTGCTTGGAATGTTTTTTTCTATCCTTTCACTCTAAGGTGGCATCTGTCATTGAGGGTGAGACGGGCTTCTTGTAGGCAGCATATAGATGGATACTGTTTCCTAATCAATTCTCCCAGTCTATGTCTTTTGATTGAGGAGTTTAGATCATTAATATTTAAGGTTATTATTGTGAGATGTGTGTTGTTTCCTTTCAACTTATTTTTCATTTGCATTCTTGGTCTAGGTATTTATTTACTCTGTTATGCTTTTGTTAATTTCTTTCTTTGGTTGCTTAAGGTTAGTTGCTCCTTCCCTCTGTTCTTTTAATTGCTTCAAGTATTTTCGGAATTGTTGGTTTTATTGCCATGTGTTCTTTTACTTTGTTTATGTCATGAAAGATTTTCTTTTTCCTTCAACTATGATTCACATTTTTGCTGGGTATAGTAATCTGGGTTGGCATGTAAAGTCATTTAGCACTGGGAATACTTTGGTCCCTGTTCTTCTGGCTTTAATAGTTAGCACTGAGAAGTCAGCTGTGATTCTGATGGGTTTTCCCCTTATATGTAACTTGTTTTTCTCTTGTGGCTTTTAGTATTTTGTCCTTGTTTTGAGCATCTAGTGTTTTAACTGTGATAGGGCATGGGGAATTTCTTTTCTGTCTTATCTGTTTTGTGTTCTATGTACTTCTTGTGTTTGTATGGGTTTGTCTTTTTTTCAGTTTGGGGAAATTTTCTTCCATTATTCTGTTGAATATCTGATCTATACCATTCTCTTGGGATCCTTCTTCTTCCTCTATGATGTGAAGGTTTGGTCTTTTCATAGTGTATTAGTCACTTTTCTGTTGCTGTGATAAAACACCATGACCAAGGAACTTATTTTTTTTTAATTTAATTTTTATTGATGCTTTGTGCATTTCATACATGACCAAGGAACTTATAAAGGACGAGTTTATTTGAGCTTACGATTGATGCTTCCAGGGAATTAGAGTCCATTGTGGCGGGAGGTGTGGCGGCTGGATCTGGAGCAGCAAGCCAAGGGTCACATCTCACAAAGAGCTCAGGATGCCGAGAGAGCGGCTGGAGACCACGAGGCTTGTTAAACTCACTAAGCCTGCCCCCAGTGACATACCTCCCCCAGCATGGCCACACCTTCTAAAACCTCCAAAAACAGCGCCACCAACTGGAGACAAATTTCTGAATACTTATAGCCTATGGGGAACACTCATTTAAATCACCACATTCCACTCCCTGGCCCCCATAGGCTCCTGACCATATAAAATGCAAAATGCATTTAGTCCAACCTTAAAAGTCCCCATAGTCTTTACCAGTTTCAATGCCATTCAAAAGTCTACAGTCCAAAGTCTCTTCTGAGACTCAGGCCAATCTCCTAAACTGTAAGCTCCTGTAAAATCAAAAGACAAATTACATACTCCCAATAATGTACAGTGGACTGAATACACATCCCAATGTCAAAGGGGGAATGAGGCATGTGAGGAATACTGGGACCAAAAAAGACCGAGAAACGCAAGCAGGCAAACTCCAGTCCAGTTAGCTCATGCTGCACTGTGTGTGTGACTTGACTTCCAAAGGGCTTAGATGGCTCAGCTCTTCAGCTTTACTTGCAACATACATCTCTTTTCTTAGGCTGGTACCGATCCTGTATGCAGCCTCTCCTTGGCAAATACTCACAGGGCGGCTCTCGATGTCTCTTGGGGTCTCTGCTGCCACCAGGCTTCACATTCACGCTTCATGAAATGGCAATATCACGGCCTTTTTTATGCAGGGACACCCTGCTGCACCTGCCTGACCTCTGGCAGCTCTCTGAAACCGTGGAGGAAAGAACTGAATGACCCCTTCACTCTTGCAAAAACTTCATGCCTCTAAAGACAGCACAACGTGAATGGTGAAATTGAGATCTGGGCTGCAAGTTCGGGATTGGACTCTCTCCTGCTTTAAACACATTTGCAATTTTTTTCTCTGCCCTGAACTTTTGGAGTAGAACACGCATTCAGTATTTTCCTTTCAAAAGCTGGTAGATTAGCTGGGTGTTGGTCTTGCCCTGAAGGTACTTGAGATTCTTTTGTTATGTAAATCTCCAGGCCCTCTCCTTAATCACTTTAGTCTCCTTATGAAGGGAGCCTCTCCTTCACATGCTCTTGGCCCCAACCTTTAATCCTTCCTAGTGTAACTTTTCAGATCCAAACTGTACATTCTGCATTTCTTTCTGCCCATCTGCTCTTTTTCACCATACATCTGTATAATATTCACCATAATGCCAGATGCCACCATTTCTACATTAGGGCTGTCTTGAAATATCCTCCACCAAGAAATTTGTCCATTGATTTTCAACTTCGCATCAGGCAACAGCATTTGGGCTGGGGGCAAACTGTGCCAGACTCTTTATCAAAACATATTCCCGGTTGCTGCTAAGTCTTTATTTTCCTCTGAACTACATTTTTTGCAGCAATGCTTTCATTCCACTGCTTCACTAAAAATTGGGCCCCTAAGCTCTGCTTACAGTAGCAACAGCTTTTCTAGCCCAAATTTCCAAGTCTTCCACATTTCTTCCAAACATCCACATGGTCAGGTTCTTCATAGCTAACAGCCCACTCTCTGTACCAAATAATTGATATAGCACTTTTCTGTTGCTGTGATTAAAACCCCATGACCAAGGGAAAACTTCTAAAGGAGGAGTTTATTGAGCTTACAATGATGGTTCCAGGGAATATTAGACTCCATTGTGGCGGGAAGCGTTGCGGCTGGAGCTGGGATCTGGAGCAGAAAAGCAGCAAGCTGAAGGTCACGGTCACATCTCGCAAAGAGCACAGGAAGCCAAGACAGAGGGGCTGGAGACCACGAGGCTTGTTAAACTCACTAAGCCTGCCCCCAGTGACATTCCTCCCCCAGCACGGCCACACCTTCTAAGACCTCCAAAAACAGCGCCACCAACTGGAGACAAATGTCTGAATACTTACAGCCTATGGTGGACACTTATTCAAACCACCACACATAGTGTCCTGCATTTCCTGGTTGTTCCACTCTTGTGTTTTTTAAATTTTTTCATAATCTTTACTTGAGCTTTCTAGATGCACTGTGTTATCCTCTAGGTCTGATATTCTTTTTTCTGCTTCATGCATTCTGCTTCTGAGGCTTTTTCCCATCCTTTCCTGCTGATTGGATGACTGTTCAATTTCCTTTTTCATTTCATTCTGTGATTTCTCCAGTATTTCCACTTCCTTTGGAGCTTTTGATTCTCTTCTTGTAGCTCCTTGCCTCACAGGTAAGTTTCTTTTTTCCTTTCAGCCTGAGATCTTTTCAGTGTTTCCACTTCCTTCTGGAGTTTATCATTCTCTCCCTCTAGTTCTTTTCAGAGTTTGTATTTCTCTTCCTCTAGTTCTTTCAGAGTTTGTATTTCTCTTCCTCTAGTTCTTTCAGAGTTTATCAACCTCTCCCTTTAGTTCTTTCCAGATTTTATCATTCTTTCCTTCTAGTCCCTTCATGAGTTTTTCATTCTCTCCTTTTAGTTCTCTGATTTGTTCTTTATAGTCTTTGAATATGTCTGCAATTGTTCTTCTAATGTTGGTGTGGTGGTTTGAATGAGAATGTCCCCCATAGGCTTTAAGTATTCAGATATTTTGTCCCCAGTTGGTGGCACTGTTCTGGAAGGTCTTAGAAGGTTGGCCATGCTGGAGGAAGTATGTCATTGGCGGGGGGCTTAGTGAGTTCAACAAGCCTTGTGGTCTCCAGTCTCTCTCTCTCTTGACTTCCTGTACTCATTGCAAGATGTGAACCTCGGCTTTCTGCTCCAGCTCCAGCCATCATGCCTCCCACCACAATGGACTCTAATTCCCTGGAACTGTCAATTGTAAGCTCAAATAAACTCTTCCTTTTATAAGTTCCCTTGGTCATGGTGGTTTTATCACAGCAACAGAAAAGTGGCTAATACAGTTGGTGTCTTTATTTCCTTCTAGGGAGATCTTGTTGTTGGAATCTTCTACAGGATTGGTTGAGTTTGGTGGGGATTTATTAGGCTCTTTTCCCCTATTGTTTTTCTGTTTTGTCTTTGGCATGTGGATTTGTTCCCCCTCCCTCCTTTGTTTGTTTGTTGGGCTTCTGTTGCTAATCTCAGATGTTAATATGGAGGACTGGTTGGTCATTCAGTTTGCTTCCTGCTGGTTTCTTCCTCAGCTTTGGCTGTGCAGCCTAGAAACACTGACACTGTTGGATCATCCCAACCACAGTAAGCCACAGCACCAGCAGCTTATACTTTCCACCACAGTACCAGTAGCTTGAGTGGAGGTGGGGAGGGTGTTACTTCTTTGGTCCATGCTCTGGACCCCACCTGGCCACGGAGTGTGTGTGCCAATGTCTGTCCCTCTATCAATGCACACAGTTCCTCTCTGTGGCTCTAGAGGTGGACAGCAAGCCTGCACCAGACACCCCACCCACTGGCTGAAGAGTGTGTGTGCTGCTGTCTGTCTTTCTATCCATGCACACAGTTCCTTTCTATGGTTCTAGCGGTGGGTAGCAGATGCCTGGGGTGGGCAGCAAGCCTGTGTGCCAGACACCCACCTGTCCAACAAGTGTGTGCACCACTTAGTTTTTTTTCTTTAATATTCATATTTTGCTCACTTGGGATATCTATTAGTTATTTATACTAAAGACTTTAAAAACATTTTCATGGATTCTTTGAGAATTTAATATTCAAATTCCTTCTCCCCCCAACTACTCCCCTGCCCTACTATCATCTCATGATCTCATGTCTTCTGTTATTGTTTTAAAGGCCCATTGAGCCCAATTTGTATTTCCCAAATGCTCTTGGGTGTGGGTCCATCCCTTGGAATCTGCTCATCCTACCAGGTATCATATCCTTAAATATAATCAACTCTCTCTCCCCCAGCACTATTAGTTACCAATAGATCCTCAGCTAGGGCTGAAGCTGTTTGCCCATCCGTGTTGGATTTTTGTCTAGTTTGGGCTTCAATAGGTCTTGTGCATGCTGTAACAGTGCTGTACATTCATATGTGCAGCTGCTCTGTTGTGTGCAAACAACGAAGTTTCCTTGTATTCATCTATGATCTCTGGCTTTTACAACCTTTCTACTCTCTCTTCTGGAATGATATCTGAGTCTTGAGAAGAGTGGGTTGTGCTATAGATGTCCCACTTAGGTGTGAGCATTCCACACTCTCTTATTCTCTGCACATTAAGTGCTTGTGAGTCTCTGTGTAAATCTCCATCTGTTAAAACAAGAAGCTTCTCTGATGAGAGTTGAAACATGCATTAATATACGGGAGTAACAATAAGTCACTAGGAGTTGCTTTAACACTATGTTTATTTAGCAGAATAATAGTAATAGGTTTCCCCTATGGCTTTCTCTGTTTAGCTACAGATTCCTAGTCTTGATATCAGTGTCATGGATGGGGTCATTTTGTGAAGCAGACATTGAATCCAATCAGCAACATTCATGCCACTATTGCACAAATGGTCATATTTTAGCAGGTCAACTGTTACTGTAGTTTACAGGATTCATAGCTGAGCAAGGTTGATGATTACTTTTCTCTTCTTGTAGCACCTTCCAGCTCTATTAAACCTAGCTAGTAGAGATGAAGCTTTGAAGTTAATATTAGGTTGATTTCTCCTTGTTTGTTTTATGACTCATGCACATAGTATCTTCAGCAATAGGACCTTGCCATCAAGTTTTGGTAATTAACCAAGAGCAAGGACAAAAGCCAGTATTCTTTAAGCATCTATGGGAAACCTCTGGTTTATAGTTTCAAAAGAGGGCATCCATTCCAGTAATTGGGCTTTTTACTTGCTAACTTGTGGTGTCTGGTAGAGGCACTGAACGTCTGTTATAGGGTAACTGTATTTTATCTATATGTTGAATGCTTCCACAATTGCTAGTGCTAGGAATATGATCAATGAAAGGTATTTAAATAGTTTTGGGGTCCCAAAGCTGAAGCTTGATGTGCAGCTTTTGAATCTAAGGGCCACAGCCATTATAATCAGAGAAGTAGCCATCCAAAGGAATTGATATTTAATCTGGAAATTGAACTTCAGGTTACTTGTACAAAGAACCTGTTTTTGAGACAGAGCTTTTTTAAACATATTAAATGTTTTTAAAATATTTATTTGTTTATTTTTTATGTGTATGAGTGTACTGTCTGCATGTAGGTTGGTGCACCCATGTCGTGGGCGTCAGATTCCCCTGGAACTGGAGTTAAAGACGGTTCTTAGCCGAAATGTGGATGCTGGGAATCGAACCCAGGTCCTCTGCAAGAGCAGTCGGTGCTTTTAACTGCTGAGCCATTTCTCCAGCCCCTACATATTAAATCTTTTTGTAAATGATGTTATACCCTCTCTAAATATTGGGACCATTTCTTCTTGGGTCATATTATGCAACAAGTAGCCAATACTCTAATTTTGGCATTCAGTCATATGAGATGTGAACATTTACTTATTAGTGAACATTATTAAAGTTGCTTTAACTATATTATTATTATTATTATTATTATTATTATTATTATTAGTTTGGTTTTAGAGATGCGTGCTCACTGTATCCCAGGCTGGAACTCATTCACTATGTAGTCAAGGCTCGCTGTAAAATTACTATTCTCTTGCTTTATCCTCTTGACTGCTGAGATGGAAATGATTAATAAAGACAAGGTGTCTAGTCTTCAGTGATGAGGAGCAGTAACTGAATCTATTACTTAAGCTTAGGAATTATTGCTTGGTTTTACTGTGGTTTTGCCTATGACCCCAAACTATACTACTAATTGACTCACTTTGTAGCATTCCCAATCAGACCAGGAAAATATGTTGAGCTCATTTTCATTTTACAGTGCATTGGCAAAGTGATTCAAAGAGATTTGTTTATTTCTAGTTGGATAAGGCTGAAGAGATACAACTTTGTGCCACTGCCTGTTTTGGAAAAAAAATTAAATCTATTTTAGTACCAAGCTTACTTGGTTAAAAAAGCACTGAGAAAATGTTTTGCTGTCATTTTATCTTTAATGGAAAGGAAGAAGATAATGTATAAGAACAATCAGTAAGGAGAGAAAAATTATGCAAATATTTTGATGTCTTGATATACTAAATATTCCTTAAAAACCGAGTGTGGGGAAGAAGAAGGAAGGTTTTCAATGGATAACATTTGGAGAGAAATTGTGAACAATAGGACACAGGGTCCTTTGGTGAGGAAGGAAGCGTAGGTTACCTAAGAGTCATGGCTGATACTATGTAGCTGGTGTCTCAGATACCCTACTGAAACCCAGTGAAGAAACTGGATGAAGACTAGCTGGGGATTTTAGAAAAAATAAAATCTAGTACCAGAACATCATGTTTTGGCTTGAAATGATTTCCTTTCTTCTTCTAAAGAGGTAAGCAAATATAAGAAAAGAAATAATTTAAATGTAAAGTATAATTAAATCTGAATTATAAAACTCCTTTTGCTAATTAATGTGCATTTAGATGACTTAAAAATAAAATCTAGAATTCATATCCCATTTGACTCAGATGTTACTATTAATATATTGCGATAGTCAATTACAAATTGAAGCAGTAATGTGTGTGCACTAGACATAGTGCCTACTGCACATCAAGGTCCAGTTTCATTTTGCTAGAGAAATGAATTATTTTCATGGATTGGGTATTTTCCTTAGTACACAGGAAGTCTTATTTCTTTTTTTTTACTGTAATTGGAGAACTCAGCTGCTCTGGCAGCAGAGTGATGACAGCTGGTCATGCAGGGCTCTTGGCCATTGGTGAATGTGGGTATCATTAACTTCATTCTTTCAACTTGGCTGCATCTGGATTAAAGGATACTAGAGTCATAAGGAAGTCTCAGAGACAAGGAATTTTCACAAAGGCACATTATGCATAGAAATAGTGGACAAAATATCACAAGATTTCAGAAAATAAGTCTTGAGTAACAGCTGGATGATGGTGTTTCTGATGGGATGTACAATGAAGTTAATTGACTTTCTTAACGGAACTGGACATTGGGAGTAGATAAGATTTCATTTTTATTCACTGGTCATTTCAGAAATGGTCACAGATGAATGCAAGTTGCTTTGTATTATTTAACCTTCAGAGACAAGTCTAATATTTTAATGGACAATGATTATTTATCTATGACTAGATTCTTGTAGCTTAAATTATATGAAATGTACAGGCAAGGCTGTTTTTAAAAATACAGGTTCAAGCAAGGTGAATAATTTCCTAATCTACTGTCAATCTCATCTCAGTATAATAAATCTGGTTCACTCACAGTTATTTACAGGAGTGTTGAAAGCCTTAGGTGGGTATTGGTTTGCTACAAATCCGATGCATTCTATAGCTGCTTTGCCCTTTTTGAATCATGGTTTTCTATTCCCAACATGTTCAATTTTAATATTTAGGACCATATCTTGAATTTTAGATTTCAAGGTATCTTGACACTGATATTCTATTCTGACAGCTTTTTGTTTTCCACTCAGCCATGGGACTCTGTCTGTGACAGGTTTGGGTATTTATTGTTTTCTTTGCACACATTCATTCCTGTGCAAGAGACAGGTTCATTTCTCACTCTAGAGTGCCTGATTTATTGAACTTCCTTCATTTGTCTCATCTGCACATCACACAGAGGCCAGAGCATTACATGAAGGTACCATTTTTATAGCAACTAATCTAGAAATGATACATGTGTTAAATTACAGAAGAAATTTGATAAAGGCTTAGAAGGTTTTCAGAAATAATACATCTTTCCTTCATATTCCTAGCAGCTTTGATGTTGTATAAATCAATGAAACTGTGTTTTAAAAAATGGTCTTAGATCCAGACAATATGTGCCAATTCTGAATGTCTGCTAGGATTCACCTTACAATATAATGTAAAAAGGTGTAGATTTTAAGAGATTACTTATAATAAACATGGCTTTAATCCATACAAGAACCCATTATAAAAAGGACAATAAAAACATTTTATTTATTTATTTTTGGTCTTTTTGAGACAGGGTCTCCCCATAGCCCCAGCTGGCCTGGAACTCACTCTGTAGACCAGGCTGGCCTTGAACTCAGAGATCTGCCTGCTCCTGCCCCCCAAGTGCTAGGATTAAAGGCGTGCACCACCACGCCCAGTTTAAAGATGGTTCTTAGCTGCCATATGGGTGCTGGGAATAGAATCTAGGTCCTCTGCAAGAGCAGTTGACGCTCTTAATCACTAAACCATCTCTCCAGCCCCCATAAAAACATTTTAAAAGAGGTTAAAAAGTATCCTTAGTAATTCAGTAGTGCCAAAGATGATACAAGTCCACTGTCCACTTCCATCTTATTTACGTTTAGTAACACACTGATTTTTTCTAGTCTCTTGCTACTTAGTGTAGCTAGTAAACAAGCAGAAAAGGCTTTGCACAAGAGCTTGTTAAGCACTCCCCTTTCCTGACATAGATCTGCCAAAGTGATTCCTATGCACGTCAATGTCTAGGAGACACTGGTCCACACAGTCCAATTTGCTGTAACTCCTTTTGGAAACCTTTTGATTGATCAGTGACAGGGAGTGATTTCCTGGTTAATATAAACTAGGTGTGGCTGGGGCTGCACTTGGGCATGGTGGTTCATGCCTTTAATCCCACCACATGAGAGGCAAAGGCAGATGGATCTCTGTGAGATTGAGGTCAACTTGGTCCACACAGTGAGTTCCAGGCCAACAGAAGCTAGACAAATACAACAGCCCAATAAAAAACAAACAAAAACAAACAAACAAACAACTAAGCATGGCTTGGGAGCCTTGAAAGAGCAGGTTTTCCTAGAGAAAATCACCAGAGATCATTGCATTTTTTTAGACAAAGCATTTGCTTACTTCATATTCCTGATGACATTTGGGAACTAAAAGTATTTGATTTAAAGTATTTTAAAATCCACATTTTACTCAGAGACTAGAGAGGTTCATTCAGTGCATGAAATATTTACAACTGTAGAAAGGTTGGCTTATGCCTGAAAAAACTTAATGTTGCTGAAAGGCATTTTGATGATGAGGCTGAAGATACTTTTACCACTAAGTCCAAATTAGAGCTCCTTACATATTAATGTGTGAATAATTTGGGAAGGAAAACACAAATGAAAAACACGGAGAAGAACATGCACATAAAACCATGATATTTTATCCTTAAAAGATATTATGACAAAATGTAGTCAAAGCCCTTCATATCAAACAATGAAGAGGCAACCCCACAAAATTATGTGTGAGAGAAACTACATTCCTTGGCTCTTCTTCCTAACCTTTCTATTTTTTAATTATTCTGTAGCCAACACAATACCAAATAAACATTAAGCAAAGTCCGCTGAATGATAAAGAATGTAGATAGTGCTAGATTCTTCAGAGGATGCAGCAATCACTATAGGCAGGAGAAATTTTGAAGGGCTTTACTGGGAACCAAGGATTTAAGCTGCAGCCATTGCAAGCAGCTACTCCTATCTCTGGTCAGTGCCTTACTCCGGCTGTATTCACAGTCCTCAGCTTCTGTGATGCTGTCGCATATTGATTAGATGAGTTTGTCAGTATCTGTCTTCTCTAGGCTTCAGAAGAATCTAAGTTTTTCTCTGATGTTTTACTGATGCCCCCCCCGCCATGTTTAACTTGTGACTAGTACGTGATTTTGAATTAATGAGTATTAAAAAGTCAAGAAATGAAGAAACCACTTTCCAAGATTTAACAGTTTGTTTATTTAGAAAACAATGAGTGTCAAAAGAGGCAGAAGTAGAGGCTGGAATATGAAGAACCTAAACACCAGTGAGAGAATTGGAGCTTTTCTTTCTTTCTCTTTCTTTCTTTCTTTCTTTCTTTCTTTCTTTCTTTCTTTCTTTCTTTCTTTCTTTCTTTCTTTCTTTCTTTCTTTCTTTCTTTCTTTCTTTCTTTCTTTCTTCTTTCTTTCTTTCTTTCTCTCTTTCTTTCTTTCTTTCTTTCTTTCTTTCTCTCTCTCTCTCTCTCTCTCTCTCTCTTTCTTTCTTTCTTTCTTTCTTTCTTTCTTTCTCTCTCTCTCTTTCTTTCTCTCCCTTCCTTCCTTCCTTCCTTCCTTCCTTCCTTCCTTCCTTCCTTCCTTCCTTCCTTCCTTCCTTCCTTCCTTCCTTCCTTTCTTTCTTTCTTTCTTTCTTTCTTTCTTTCTTTCTTTCTTTCTTTCTTTCTTTCTCTCTCTCTTTCTCTCTTTCTCTCTCTCTCTCTTTCTCTCTCTCTCTCTCTCTCTCTCTCTCTCTCTCTCTCTCTCTCTCTCTCTCTCTCTCTCTCTCTCTCTCTCTCTCTCTCTCTCTCTCTCTCTCTCTCTCTCTCTCTCTCTCTCTCTCTCTCTTTCTTTCTTTCTTTCTTTCTTTCTTCTCTCCCTCCCTCCCTCCCTCCCTCCTTCCTTCCTTCCTTCCTTCCTTCCTTCCTTCCTTCCTTCCTTCCTTCCTTCCTTCCTTCCTTCCTTCCTTCCTTCCTTTCTTTCTTTCTTTCTTTCATCTTTTTTGAGACAGGGTCTCCCTTTAGTCCTAGTTGGCCTGGAGCTCACTATGTAGACCAGGCTGGCCTTGAACTCACAGAGATCCGCCTGCCTCTGCCTCCTAAGTGCTGGGATTAAAGGCGTGCACCACCATGCCTAAGACGGTTTTTATCTGCCATGTGGGTGCCTGGAATCGAACCGGGGTACTCTGAAAGAGCAGTCGGCGTTCTTAACCACTGAGCCATCTCTCCAGCCTCTGGAGCTTTTCTTACAGGAAGACAACTATTTTGCCACTGGCTACAAATATGAGCATACATTCCTTCATGTTCATCAGATAAGCAGGAAATACAGGCAGTACCCTACAAGATATAGGTGCAGTAAGACTTTCTAAATTAGATATCAGCTTCTAGGGGAGTTCAGGTTAACAATTGACAAGTAGGACCTCATTAATCTAAAAATTTCCTGCACAATGAAGGAAACAAGCAACAGAGTGAAGAGGAAACCCACAGAATGGGAGAAAATTTTTACCAGCAACACATCTGACATAGGATTAATACCCAGAAGTAAAAAGAACTAAAAAAATAATTAAGAAAACAAATGACCTAGTCAAAAGATGGGCTACAGATCTGAATAGAGAGCTCTCAAAAGAAGAAATAAAAATGGCTGAGAAACATCTTAAATGTTCCTTAGTAATTAGGAATACAAATCAAAGCTATTTTAATATTTCATCTTACCCCAGTTAAATGGCTAACATCAAGAGAACAAATAACACCAAATACTGAGAGGATGTAGGGAAAGGAGAACCCTCATTCACTGCCCATAAGATATTTCACATTGGTGCAACCACTGTGGAAATCAGGGTGGAGAGCTCTTAAAAATCTAAAACTAAATCTGTCATATGAATCAGGTATACCACTATTTGGCATAAATCTAAAAGACTCATTACACTGCAGAGATATTTGTGCAGGCATGTTTGTTGCTGCTCTTTTCACAATAGCTAAGAAATGGAAACAACCTAAATACCTCTCAGTTGACAAATGGATAATGAAAATGTGGTATATTTATACAATGGAGTTCCACACAGTGGTAAAGAAAATGAAATGATAAAATTTGCAGGTAAGTGGATGGGACTAGAAGATGTCATACTGAGTGAAATAACCCAGACTCAGGGAATGAAGCCAAAAATATTTTCTCTCACTTGTGAATCTTGGCTCAAAATGCTTAGATATGAGTATATATACTGAGGTAACCTCAGAAGCCAGAAAACTGAAAAGGAACCATGGGGGTAAAGGAGAAGAAAGAGCCCAAGAGAGGATGATGGTAGTAGACAGTTGTTACTAAGGGGGAGATAGGGAAAGTGGAAGTACTTTAACTGGCAAGGGAGAAGGGAGGGATACAAAGGAGGAGAGGAGAGATAAAGAATGCTTAAATGGTTTGAAAATCCAGAGAGAATTGTGTTAGTTCTAAAGCCTACTGAAAAGTACACATACAATCACACAGTGCACACACACTCGCACACATATTGTGTGTGTGTGTGTGTGTGTGTGTATAGCTGAAGGCTATATAACAAGAAATATATTGTTGGGATGGAGAGATAGCCTAGTGATTAAGAGCACCAACTACTCTTGCAGAGGACTGAGGTTCAATCCCCAGCACCCACATGGCGGCTGAGAACCGTCTGTAACTCCAATTCCAGGAGAACTCCAGTTCCAGGGGAATCTGAGACCCTCTTCTGACCTCCATGGCATTGCACGACATGGGTGCACAAACCTACATGCAGACAGAACATTCATACACATACAAAAATAAATAAAATTAAAAAAAATTAAAAAAAAGAAATATATTGTCAGACAGTACAAACCTCCTTTTGAGATTTTGGTCATGGTAGTCCAAAAGACTCCCAAAATAATGCAAGCCATTGCCACAACCCTTTTATTGCCTTCCAGAATTTGAAGGTAAGACCCTATTGCTGAAGATAGAACATACTTTGTACATAGGACTTGGAGGAATTGAGCCTGAACTGACCTGGAAGCCTCCTCCCTGAAGGCTACTCTCATAGTTTCAGAGGAAATTATACAAGCTGTATAATTTCCAGTCAATGGTCCAATGCAGCTGTAAAGCTTAAATAACCACAACAATGACTGGTCCAGAAAACTATTTCTTTTTTTAATTGTTAATTAATTAATTAATTAATTAGAATGTACTGTCTGCATGTAGGTTTGTGCACCCATGTTGTGCAATGCCGCGGAGATCAGAAGAGGGTGTTGGATTCCCTGGGAACTGGAGTTCTACTGGAATTGGAGTTACAGACGGTTCTCAGCCGCCATGTAGGTGCTGGGGATTGAACCCAGTTCCTCTGCAAGAGCAGTCAGCGCTCTTAACAGCTAGGCCATCTCTCCAGCCCCTGAAAACTATTTCTATTGGTGCAGTACTGGCACTTTTATCTCAGGGGTAATCAATAGCTGTCTAAGTGGACTTAAGGTACCCTCAGTGGGAGGAAAATCATGTGTGGTACTATAAACATAGTTGAATATATTCAGCTGGAGAGGTCATATATCCTAGAGAATAACCTATATCTGTCACATCCTTAAACAAATTTAATTTCTTACTATTTGCTATTATATTTACATAGAAGTACACCTGTCATCAAAGCAGTTTCTTTTTGTAACAGATGTAGAGTATTATAGAGTACCACACTGGTCAAATGCAGAGAATAAGTGTTTGTAAGATGCCTAGTCTTGAGTAACATATCTACAATGTAACCTCTACACCTAAGGCTCAAGGAACATAATGGAAAGGGGGGGGCAGAGAGAATATTAATGTATCTCTCAACTTCTACCAGAGTTGTGTTCCTCATGCAACAGACCATGATTAACACAGAAAGCCACAACTGGCCAAAATGTGGAGAATACAAGACTGCAGAATGTGTATCCCTGGAGAGGACTCTTTTATTAAACCTCTGACATCCAGGAATCAGGGACCATTGCTGAAGAGAGGGTGGAAAGGCTGTAAGAGATGGGAGGGTAGATGACTATAAGGAAACAGAGTTTTCCAGGTGGTTGGGACTTTCCTCCTATAAATTTATAGTAATGGTAGCAGAATCCACAGGACTCAGGCAAGCTCAAAACAGACAGAAACCAAGTATAGAAGAGGGGAAATGGGTAAGAAGTTCAAACCTTAGCTGAGGAACTAGTCACAACTGATCTCTGCTGGGTCAGGGAGAGATGGTCTTCTTTAAGGGAGTGCCACTAGACAGGCTGACCAGGCTCCAGTGGATGAACTTGACTCAATAGGCCTTAACATATATGACAGAATGTGAAAAAATGGGGAGGGGGTGCTATAGAAGGTTGCTGATAGGTGAGGTGGTATAATTATGATCAAGATGTATTGTATGAAATGCAGAAAACTTTAGTAAAAACTTTAAAAATGGCTTTCTTCTTTTATTATTAAAACAATGGATATTGTTTTCTGAAGTTCCCAATCATGTGGGTATTTTAAAAGATGTACTAGGAATATTATTATATCATGAGAAACTATTATAATAATGGGAAACCAATCTCAGGAAGAGATTTGTTTTGGTTTTGTACCTGCTTATATATTAATACTGTGTATTTTGATTGAAAGAAATACTTAATCCCACATACAGAGTAAGTCCTGAAACAACTTTACAATATATTCTGGCAAATGTTGTCCATCAACCCTTAGTCAGTCAAAGTTAGAAATCACCAAACTGTTCCAAGAAGACTTTCCTGATACTGCAGTGCATGTTTTAGTTTTTTCTCAGTAAAAGCCATTTCTCTTGAATTTGAATGCAGATGGCTTTTATTTTTACTGTATGATAAAAGCAGTTGGCAAGTAATGCAAATAGACTAGGAACATTTGGAAAATTACATTGTTTGTCTTTAACCCTCAATCTTTTTCCCCAGGGAGAAACTGCTAATCTTCCTGTTTTAATTTAACTAGGCCTAGAGCATCTTTTATATTAATAAGTTATAAAAGTTTTTGGCTTATTTCATATAGAACACAGATGCCAGAGAAATATGCATTTAAAAATACTTAATCCTGAGTTTTAGGGCCTTCAAAAGCAATTATAGCTACACATAGAAGCAAGAAAGGCCTGTTCAAGATTGCACTGGGGAATTTACACTTCATTTTTCATGATGGCAAACTGAACAGACCTGATTTCCTTCTCTGAAATTCCATTTGCCATCCATGAACATAATATCAATGGTGTCTCCCCTGCTGATTCAATAGATTGGCCTTTTTCAGGCCTGGCAGTTTTATTGAAATTATGCATGCATACATGTGTTAATGTGTGTGTTTATGTGTATATATGTGTATCTATGCATGTTTGTATATATTAATGTGTATAACTATGTATATGTACATATATATGTTTAAGTTGTATATGTATGTGTTTATGTGGGTCTCTGTATGCAAATGTGTATGTGTGGGCTTTGTAGGTATATGCATCTGTATGGGTACATATGTGTACATATGTGTGTGTGTGTATATACAGCTGTAAATTCTATAACAGTGCAAGAGAGTATTTCATAAATTTAATATGCGTTTTGTGCAAGGAAATCAAATACAAGAACTGGCACATGTTAAATCTGTGTTCTACCATTTAGGTATGTACCTAACCCTGAATAACTTTTTGAAAAAAAGGTAAATTTTGATCAACAAAAGACTTTGTAACTTGAAACAGTTGCAAAGATTGAAGATGCCAGCTGCCAAAGTGAGAACTATTTTAATCACAGGAACCTTGAAGAAACTCAGTGCTGAGCCAAGTGGAAGTCACAGTGCATCCTGAGGCATTTGCAGGGCCAGTTGATCATGTGTTTCTTTATAGAGAAGACCCATCTTTATTCAAAGCAGCCAGAAGCGTGTGCTTCCAGCTAAAATTCTGATAATGTGAATGTGACTTAAAATAATGATTGGGATGGAGTGTTCTTAAATCATCATTCATTGCTTACTGATGGGGAAAATGTGTGTGTGTACGTGTGTGTGTGTGTGTGTGTGTGTGTGTGTGTATGTGTGTGTGTGTAATCTTAGGAGTATGCCTTTAGGTGATGTCACTGTTTTGTGACCATCATATAGTTTCTGTGCTTAAAATAGGACAAATCAATGTCAGTAGATGATATATTAGGGGTCACTGTCATATGTACAGCATGCCACTAATTGAATTGACTGTTATGACTAAAGAATAAAACAGAGTAGAGTCTAGTCATATGTACTGTCTCCCATGTGTTTGCTTATTTCATAAAATAAGAAACAAATATAATTCATCAATTTTCATGTCCATAACTTCAGGATTCATGGTCAGCAGAATAGATTATTTTTCAATATTGATTGTACAATATTTTACTTGCTATGTGTTTTTTCTACACTTGAAATTAAACTATCTGAATATATTTGTGCAAATTCTTTTAGATGCCCTGGATTAATAAAGCCATGTTAATGCAGATAGGCAAATAACAATGCTATGAATGCAGTCTTAGTTACACTCTTATTAATTTATGTGATTTCAAATGGATTCTATTCTCATACTGAATTAAATGTGGCAAATAGACACATTTCATATCGATAAAACACTGTCTAACAGGAAGAATAGACACACCATTCATCATCATATAGAGAAAATATAAAACAAGATAGGTCAGTGGCATTGGGGTAAGAAATACTAAGATGCCATAATTAAACAAGTATGTAAAGAAAATCTCATTGTATTTTAAAAACCAGTTCTTTAGGTGTTTGATTATAGTGTAATAAAAAAGCAACCAAGAAGATTAGAAAGTCACCTTAATAAAAGAAACAGCAGCATCAATTCTGGAATAGTTCCTGGTTTAAAGATGAAGCTGGAATGCCAAGTATTTAGGAAAAAACTTGGACTAAAGAAACTAGTTACAAGAAATGCAATGAAACATGTTACTACAAGGAAAATTTACCTAAAACCATACTGTAAAAATGAGAATAGGAGAAGAAGAATCAGTAGAAGGTAAAAATCAACAAAGTCAAGAAAAACCTTCACACACCAAACCAAACACATATGTAAAAATGCTTTGAGAAGACTCCACTTTCTTGCCCACTGAAAAATGTTACCATCTCCTGACCAGAAGATGGAGAGAGAACTGCTCCCCTCCCCATCTCTACTCATGTATGCTCGCCAGGGAAGAGCCCGCTCATGTGATTAAATCAACTCTGCTTATCTGAATATTCTAGAATCTTATATTAGTAGAACAGTAAACAATAATACCTGGAGGTCAGAGGTGGAGTGTGGCTGTCTCTCCTTAGAAGCCATATATCTTGTTTTATGAGACAGAGTCTCTTATTAGTCTGGAGTTTGGCAATTAAGTGAGGCTGGCTGAACAAAGAGCCCCAAGATCTGCTTGTGTCTGCCTGCACAGCACTGGGATTACGATCACCATCTTGTCTGTTGTTCTTTCAGCTCAGTGCTGAGGATTGCACCCTGGTCCTCCTTCTCATGCCGGCCAGTACCTTACTAACTCAGCTATCTCCCTGCCCCACACTCACCACCTCGGGTTTTGTTTTATAAGGTTTCAATTATTTGTTATTAAGTACAGTCTGAAAATAAAATAGGAAATATTCTAGAAATAAGCAATATGCAATTTTTTAAAAATTTTATTTATTTTATTTTATTATGTGTAAGAATGTACTGTCTGCATGTAGGTCTGTGCACCCGTGTCCTGCAATGCAGTGGAGGTCAGAAGAGGGTGTCGGATTCCCCTGGAACTGGAGTTAAAGACGGTTCTCAGCTGGGGATCGAACCCTGGTCCTCTGCAAGAGCAGTCAGTGCTCTTAACCGCTAGGCCATCTCTCCAGCCCCGCAATATGCAATTTTTAATTCACATTTCACACGACATCTGAGTACCATGATGAAATCTCCTGTTATGTAGCTCCATCCTGCCTGGGATATGGTTCAATCATCTTCCTAGTGTATCTGAACTGTGTATGCTACTTGTTTATCATCTATCTTGTCTACTTGATTGCTATGGGATCATGGAGCCATATATCTTGTTTTTTTTTTTTTTTTGATGCAGGGTCTGTCACTGACATTTTCTTCCATGTTCAGTCCAATTTATCATTAGTCAAAAAGCTTTTTATAAAATTCTACATGGTTCCACATGCTTATAATCCCAGAACTCAGCTGAGAGAGGAGAATCTGGAATTCAAGGCTTGTGTTATATACAGAGACTGTTTCAAGCAAGCAAGCAAACAAACAAACACATTTTGTAAGGCCACCATAGTCTTTGTTAGTATCTAGGTAAAGTATGTGAAGTCTTTCTGAGCAGTGATGGGGAGATGGAGGTGGGAGGTGGAGTACAAATGTGCACTAGGGCCGGATGACAAACACATGGTCACTTTCATGTGGTTCTTCTTGCTTTCCATTCTAATGTGAGGTAATACACATTTTGTAAGAGGCCAAATTCTAACTTCTCATCCACCGACTGCAGGGCAGTAAACATTCATCATGTTTGACACTGGTGTAGCATTTCAGATGTTTAAAACTTTCATATTTATACATTCATGAGCTTAGGTTATCAGCCTTATGAAGTTAGTCATTCTTTCTCAAACTGTTCCAGATCCTCTATATAACACAGCTTCTTCTGCTGTAATGCTTTATTTCTGTATAGATTTAGGATTTAAAGATTTGTTTGGGAAGCTAGAAAAGGCCATTTCTGTAGAGAATTATTGTAATGTACCAAGAAGTATCATTTTAGAATTTAAATCTGAAGTAATACATAATATTTTTAAAATATTTTATTTTTTTAAAATTGTGTGTGTGTGCGTGTGTGTGTGTGTGTGTGTGCCTGTGAGTGCAAGTGCCCTTAGAGGCCACAAGAGGGTGGATTGTATACCTGGGGATAGATGTATAGGCAGTTTTCTGCTGCCCACATGGGCTCTGGAGCCAAACTAGGATCCTGCTGCAAAATCAGTATGTACTCTTACCTGTTGAGCCATCTGTCCAGCTCTGTTTATTGTCTTAAACTGCTTTACATCATTTCTTTGATTTCTTCAGTTCTAAACTTCTAGTAATTTGATTTTCATTTTTAATCATGAAGATTTAATAAGATAGAACAGAATATAATTTTGAACTCAAGATTTAGGATCCACTTTTGAATGCAAGATTTAGGACTCCTTTATTTCAACCCATTTTTTAGATACTAGGCATTCTGAAGCATGCATATACATGCCAAAAGGCTGCTACTTTTAAATGCCTGGGTTTTGTTCATTATTTGCTGTAGTATTGTAAATAGGCTACTCAACTTCTTTGAATCTCCTTTCCCTTATGTGTAAAATGAGAGTAGGGAGACTTGGTTCAAACATTTTTGGGGTGTTTAAAAGGCACTTTGGTTTGAATGAACTCCTCAAGCTCATATATTGGAAATGCAATCCTCGATGGAACAGTGCTTTTCAGTGTTTCACTTTATCTTAATTCTGAAGAGTGAGTTTGAGTTATTTGTCTGATGATAAAAAACCAGGAAACAGAGATGAACTGGTTTGCCTAAGGTATGTGGGCATGTGAGAATTAAGATAATGCCAGGTCTTTTATTTCTTGGTCATAAGGGCATGTTGTGCCATTTGTCTTACACCTGCCAAGAAAAGGCATTAAACTTTTTTTAAAAAACATATTTTTAACCCCAAAAATATGTTAGAGTCATAGAAGTGTTCTTATTTCGTTCTCTTTGACTAAGTTGTTCTTTGCATTCAAGTGAAAGCATAACTGGGAATGCAATATAACTTTACATACAAACACACACACACACACACACAATCAAACCAAAATAAATCAAACCAAATCATAACACAAAAACCAGATTAGAAGTGCATATGTCAGTTCTATGTCTACTCTCTGTCATGATAAATTCTCAGCATGAATGTTTCTCCAATTTAATAATGATTTATAAAATATTATCACTTGAATTTCTACTGATTTATTATACAAATCACTTTTCAATAGAAGAAATAAGAGGTGTGAGACCTGGGAAATAAAGTGACTCATTTTGAATCCTTCAACCTTGACTCATACAGAGACACTATCAAAGTGTCATGGAAAACCATGTTTCCCCCATCAAGACCACTGAGATGAAAACAATATGCAGCCCCCTAAATCCATCAGCTCAAATTCCCTGTCATACACAATTCTTGCTCTGTGGAAGTATCTATGGACATCACATCTATAATCTATGTATCAGGGTCCCACTGTTCTCTTTTTTTTCTACCTTAGTCTCGCCTATTTTAATCTTTTGTGGTCTTTGGTTGCTATTTTGCAGTTTATCAAGCACCACCTTCAACCACATTCACCATACACATCCTCAAATTTTGTTCTAAACATTTATCTCTTAACTCCTTCCTTACATGAAATCTGGTTGTATCCCTAAGACACCATCCCTTCATAGTCCCCCATACAGATTTCATTGTTTTCCACATCCCATATATTTTCAGGTAAAGTCAGAACTCATTTCTTTAAACATATTATTTTGATATTTGTGTAGCGTAACTGTAATACTTGTTGCTTTTCCTTTGCTGTTAGTTGCTGAATCCAACCACTCTAAATTTCTAGATGTACTTAAATCAAACTTGTAGATACTAGAGTTACCAGAAGCCAATTGAAAAAACGTATTTATTTATTTATTTATTTATTTATTTATTTATTTATTTATTGGTCTTTTCGAAACAGGGTCTCCTGGCAGCCCCAGCTGTCCTGGAACTCACTCTGTAGATCAGGCTGGCCTTGAACTCACAGAGATCCGCCTGCCTCTGCCTTCCAAGTGCTGGGATTAAAGGTTTGAGCTCCCACACCCAGCTCCAAATTCTTAATAAACTCTAACTGAAATATTTCTGCTGTTTACATGACTTTCATTCTTGAAAAAAATACATTGTATGCTAAAGTAGCATAACTATACCTTCAGTTTCTATATACAAAGGAATGATATTCTAGATTCAGATATTTATAAACAGGCTTTTAAGAAAATGAGAAAGAAATAAAAGAAAGTGAATGTCAGAGATATGTTTTAAAGTTGTGAAGACATGGGGTGATTTGTGACTGTACAGTGTCATCCCATGTAGGAACATTTATCAGCATGAGTCTCTACCTACTGCTGTGCCATGGGGAATTACCCCATGTCCTTTTCTTGGCCTGTTGTATCATATGATCTTTTATTACAGGAGGCTAGAACTTTACAGACTTCATTTACTTATAAGTTCATGGCTTCTTCTAAACTGTAAGTTACTTTAGGATAGAAAATATGCTCTAACTTTTATATCAAGAAAAGCCAACACTGTTGTGGCCCTAAAGGGCATTCAATATATAAATAAATCACATACACCCTAGTATTTTTAGAGCACTTGTAATGAAAATCATAGAACAGAAAGGATGGATATTCTCATATATTCTCTTCTCCTAAACAGGTGAAAAGTCCCTGATCATCAACATTCAGTATTCTTATTATAATTATTTAAGCATACATTGCTACTCAGTATTGTCTTGAGTCCATAGTTTACATTAGGGTGTACTCTCAGTGTTGTTTGTTCTATGGGTTGTGACAAATGGATAACTTGCATGCATCACTACAGAATTATACAAAATAGTCTCAGAGCCCTAAAACTTTTCTCAGCTCTATGTATTCATCTCTTCCTATTTCCAAACCATTGGTAATCACTGATTGTTTTACTATTTCTATCATCTTGCAGCAGAATAGACTTTTTACATGGAGTTTCCATGAAGAGCTGCAGCATAATATACTATTCCAAAATTCAGTGACATTTGGCAATTGTTTTTATTATCTCCAACTTTAGTATGTGTATTATTCACTTTTCTGTTGCTGTGATAAAGCACCATGACCAAGGAACTTATAAAAGGAAGAGTTTATTTGCGCTTATGATTGACAGTTCCAGGGAATTAGAGTCCATTGTGGCGGGAGGCATGGCGGCTAGATCTGGAGCAGCATGCCGAGGGTCACATCTCGCAAAGAGCACAGGAAGCAGAGAGAGGGCGACTGTAGACCACGAGGCTTGTTCAAACTCACTAAGCCTGCCCCCAGTGACACACTTCCTCCAGCTCGGCCACACACCCCAAGACCTCCAAAAATAGCGCCACCATCTGGAGACAAACGTCTGAATACCTAGAGCCTATGGGGGACACTCATTCAAACCACCACAGTATGGGTTGACTGGATATAGATGGGTTATTCTTTCTTAGACTCTCCCAGGGTCTACAGTAAAATGGTATGTTGGCAATGTAGTTATCTAAAAGTTCCACCACACTTCTTCACTCCCGTGCCTGGAGACTTGGGTAGAAGGACCCAGGCAGCTGAAGCCTGGCTAGGAACTTCTCTTTCACTGCGGCCTCTTTAAACAGCCAACTGATTTCCTCACAGCATGGACGTATCAGAATAGGCAGACTTCTTAGATAACAACTGGCTTCCCTTAATCAGTATCATGTAAGAAGAGAACACAGAATCTGGATTTCCTCTTTAAGGCTTGAAAGTTATGGAATGTTACATTTGTTTGACTGTGTTCTAGCTTGTCTTCAATAGCTATGTGTGACAAAACACTCTGACCAAAACCAATTTGGGGAAGTAAGGATTTAATCATCTTACATCTCCCAGATCACAGTTCATCACTTAGGGAGCTCAAGGCAGGAACTCAGGGCAGGAATCTAGAGTCAGGAGCTGAAGCACAGGCCATGGAGGAATACTGCTAACTGGCTTGTTACCCTGGCCCATGCTTAGTCTGCTTTCTTGTACAGCATAGGACCAACTGCCCAGTGTGGCACCCTCCACAGGGCCTTCCCACATCACTGAACAATAAAGAAAGTAGCCCAAAGATATTGTCACAGGCCAGTTCAACTGAGACAATTCTCCAACTGACACTCCCTAAACTCAGATGTGTCAAATTGACGCTAAAGCTATCCAGAATTATTGAGCCTTTGTCAACTTGACACACAAACACATCGCTGTTAAACCATAAGCTTTCCATTTCTCATCCCCAAGGTATGAGGTTAACAATATCATATCAGACTGTACAACTTTAAAAGTCCCATGGTCCTTTTTAAAAAATCCAACAATTAAAAGCTCATACCATAGTCTTTTAACTGTGGGCTCTTATAAAATCCAAGACAAGCACTGTCTTATTTCAAAGAGAAGAATCAGGCATGCCTAAGCAAAACCATAGTCCAGCAGTGTAGCTGAAGGTGGGGCATCTGGGATTCATTCACCATTTTCTGGGCTCCAAAGGGTTTCAGAAGCTCCACTTCTCTGGCTCTGCCATCCATAGCACACACAGCTCATGTCACAGGCCCAGGCCAGCTCTATTCCACACCTGCTTCTGCTTTTGGTGGTCATCTCTTGGTCCTGGCATCTCCAAAAATCTGGCATCTCCACTGAAACTTGGGCTGCACCTTCACCAGTGGGCTCTTCTGGCCTCTCAGGGTGCAAAGCCTCAGCTGCTCTCTGTGACTCCTTTAACACTTTCAACACCAGAACCATATAGGAGACTTAACGCATTACCAAGTTCTGCTTCCAGCTTGAGATGGAGGCTCAGGCACCCTCTGGATCACAGTTTATGTATACTCATCCTGAGGAAATTCTCACAGAATATTTCACCACAGTGATGATGGTCTCCTGTTACTTAACAGCTGATTTTTCAGCCTTGGCTAACCAGCATCATTTGTCCCAATAAAACACAGGTTTCACTTCAGGTTTTGGTTTCTTTTTACTTACAACTGATTCTTCGGCTCCAGTGACCAGAATCCACAGATTCTCAATTCGAAATATCATACAAACAGCCTTGATGGTCTTCACTTCCCTTTGAAGGCTTACAATCCAGGCCTCCATCATCTACAACTCTTTTAGCATAACTGTTTCAAGCTACACAGCAACAAACTGTAACCACTCAGTGACTTTTCTAGCCTAAACTTCCAAACACTTCCACAATCCTCTCAAAAGCAACTGGGTCAGGTCTTTTACAGCAGTAACCCACACTCTGGTACCAATCCCTGTTCTAGTTTCTATTCAATTGTTGTGATGAAATACTCTGACCAATACCAAATTGGGGAGGAAAGGGTTGATTTGTCTTACATCTCCTCAGTCACAGTTCATGCTTAGGAAGCCCAAGGCAGGAACTCAGGGCAGGAACCTGGAGTTAAGAGCTGAAGCACAGGCTGTAAAGGAACGTTGCTTACTGGCTTGGTCCTCTAGCTCATGATCAGCCTTCTTTCTTATATAATACAGAACCATGTGCTGATGGGGGGACACTGCCCACAAGAGGATGGGCCCTCCCACATCACCTAATAGTCAATATGGCCACAGGCCAGTTCAATAGAGGTAATTCCCCAGTTGACACTGCTCTTGCAGAGAACCCAGGTTCGATTCCCAGCACCCACATCGTGGCTGGAGAAGAACTGTTTTTAAGCTGGTGTGTTGGCACATGCCTTTAATCCTAGCACTTGGGGGGGGCAGAGGCAGGTGGATCTCTGTGAGTTCAAGGCCAGCCTGGTCTACAGAGTGAGTTCCAGGCCAGCTGGGGCTATAGGGAGACCCTATCTCAAAAAACATATATATCTGGCACAAATTGTATACATTAAAATAGTCAGCTTATATGTAAGTGGGTGGATAAATAAACTTTACATTTCATAGAATTAACAAAGCATGTTATCCAATATAACACTGAGAGAAAAATAGATGGCATAACATTTGATTTAGGTCTGGAATGAAAGACTGACACCTGGGACAGTCAGAAACTAACATGGAGTAAGAGTGTTCTATGTAGGAGGAGCTATAAAAGTATCTTTGAGTATAAAATTCAGAGCATCTACTTTCCTGAAGTGTAGTGGTTAGAAAATGACTTGAAAAATAAAACCAGAAGGAGAAGTCAAAATCAGGCAAAGGAGGGGTGGAATACCATGCAAAATGTTCCAACTAGAATCAGTGTGCAAGGACTATAAAGAATGTGCATTTTAGCCATTACCATTTGCCCTCTCTTGATAAGAAAAATAGTTTATTTATGCTTCAATATGAGTTTTTTATATAAATTATATATAATATTTTATTGATGTTTTGTGTATTTGAAACATCATTTTTCAGTTCAACTTAGACATATTCCACTTTCTCTTCTCCCTACCCCACCCCAGTTCATGCATTCTGCTATATGTGTCCTGCATCTTTCTCTCAGTCTTTTAAAAGTTTTTCTCTGCAAAGGTTTATTGTTTTGGGCAGAATTTAATTTTATCAGTCCATTCTTTGATCCAATCCTTATGTTGTTGTGGTTCCCTCCAAATTGTATTGCTCCAAAATATGCCTACATACACGTCATACATGTACCAGAATTATGTCCTCCACGAATAAACTGTATGTTAACTCTGATATATTTTTAGGAGTTCACATTTTTTCCTTTTAATTTTATATTACTCTAAAATATGAATATATGCCTTCCGTCCATAAACATTAATTACCATGTCTGAAAGTGAGTGGTAAGCTAATTCTAGGGCTCATTAAGAGATTCATATTATGAGGAAATCTTCATCAGTGATAGTTCTGACAGAGCATTAACATTGAGAATATATAAACTCAAAAAAAAAAGAACTAAGAAAACAAATGACTCACTCAAAAGATGGAGTAAAGAACTGAACAGAGACTTCACCAGTGAGGAAGTAAAGAAGGCTGAGAAACATCTCAAAAAGTGTTCAATATTGTTAATAGTTAAAGAAATGCAAATTAAAACCACTCTAAGATATCATCTCACTCTGATAAAACTGGCTAAGATAAAGAAAACAAAGATCAAATGCTGGAGAGGTTGTGGGGAAAGGGGAACTCTCATCCACTGTTGGTGGGAATGTAAACTCATACAACCACTGTGGAAAGCAGTGTGGAGAACCCTTAAAAGACTCAAAATGAGCCTATCACCTGACCCAGCCATACTGCTCCTTAATTGAAAGGCTCTGAGAAACGTTGTTGTTATATTTCTTTCTAGCTGAAAGCAACTGTGATGCTATAATGTGAATCTCTTAATGAGGTTTTAAAAGTATTTTTTTATAAACATTCACCAGCACAAGGAGTAATTTGGATGGGGTGAAAGAAAAAGGATTAACTTGAAGTTATTTTCCTTCTATGTTAGTTTTTTATAACTGTTATATGTGCCACAGAGATTAAATTTGGCTCACAGTTTTAGAGGGTTCACCCCACAGCTGCCTGGCCCTATCACTGTGGTTCTGTGGTGAGGCACAGCATCACAGTGCAGATGGTATAGGTAAGGGAGAACTGCTTACTTTGTGCTGGATGACAAACAGGGAAATACAAAGTGGGGCCCAGGACAGGATGAAGTTCCCAAAGACATGTCCCAAGTCCTACATCTTCCAAATAGTTCTGTCTCTGAATAGTCCATGCCCTCCAATAAGGCCATCATGTTCTGAGTTGATCAGTAGATTAATCTACGATTAGGTCACAGCCCACCCACATGACCCAATAACTTCCTACTCATCATATACTTGTAGTTTCTACTCTAAAATGTCATTTTGTGAAAGGTGAAAAATGGTACATAAATGGCACAATCTAAAGCATTATGCTTATTGAAAAATGAGACACTATGTAAGGGAAGGGGAAACATACAATGATTTTGGATGTCATACACCTTAAATATGATGGTGGGAAGAGAAAGGAGAGTAAATGAAAATCTATTAACTTTTCTCTGATTGAATATGGACACAGAGATATTAAACACTTGGCTCATGTAGTATTTGAAATAAGAAAAGCAAAACAAAATTATAGCCATTATGAGTGATCTAGGAAAAGACTCATGAAGAATACAGCAAACGGTTCCTCTTTTATTTGATTATGTTTATTTCTGTAACATTTTAGATGCTTTTCTAACATTAGAATAATAATTAGGTAAAATCTTGAATTGAACTTTTGGAATTTCATTCATCTTTAAGATCCCCACCCCATATCTTCACCCCTCACAGCCATCCCCACCAGATTTCATGCATTCTATCATATATGTTAAGGGCTATCGAGCAAAGTTTATGTCCCCAGATATCCCTTGATGTGAGTCCATCCTCTGGAGGCTGGCCAATTTATATAACTGCACTCCCTTGAAGAAAACAAACTCTTGCTTTCCTAGTAGTCAGCACTTGCCACTAGTTTCTTAGCTAATATTCTTCTTCCCCACTTCTATGCTTGGTTTTTGTCAGATTTGAGCTTGCAAGGTTCTTGTGGATGCTGTCACCATTGCCATGGGTTCATATGTGTAACTTCCCACCTGCCTGGAAAACTCTGCTTCTTTATGGTAATACACCACCTCTGGTTCTTTCAGTCTTTTGTCTATCTCTTCTGCAATGGTCCCCGAACCTTCTGGCTGGCAGAGGTTTGATAGAGGTGTCCTATGTAGAGACAAGTATTCTGCATTGTCTTAGTTATTGAATTTTGTCTAGTTGTGGCTTTCTGTGTTAATCACCATCTGTTGCATAAGGAAGCTTAACTGATGAGAGCTGAGAGATGCATTACTATTCTTTCTGCCCTGATTGTAAGGGCCAGAAGTTGTGGATGACCACAAGGAAACAGACAGCTGGTCAGTTACACATATAAACTCAGGGCAATGGTGACAGTATATACAAGTCCATGCAAGTTCAAATAAGACAAAAAACCCAGCATAGACATGGGGAAATGGGTAAGAAATCCCAACCCAACCTAAGGGACTTTTGGAAACTGATGGCTGTTGGGAGGCAGAGAGACAATCTCTTATATCGACAGGACTCTTGGAAGGTTGAGCAGGCTACAACGAATGGACCCTTGCCAAGATGCATCTGGTAACACAAATCGGACTCTATATCCTGTATTGTATATATTATGGAGTATATTGAATTGGGTTGAGGGCAGTGTGGGGAGGTGTGGATGAGGAAGGGGATCTAAATATCATCAATTATATTGTATGAAAACTACAAAAAATTCAATAAAAAATTGTTTCTGTCCTATTTCATTATGTTTCCTGAGCCTTGGGTGTAGATGTTGTGTTGTAGATGTGTTGCTTAGGGCTGGGCATTTCATAGACACCTGTTATCTGTATTTGACCAGTTGTGGAATATGTAATAGTCTCTTGCTGTTGCAAAATAAAGTTTTTTGATGAGTGGTGAGAGATATACTTGTCTATAAATACAAGGACACATGCTTAGAATACAGTAAAAAATTACATTGGTTTAGAGATGTGACAAAAGTAGTTTTTCTCGAGGATACATGAAATCTCCAGCCATGTTTATTTGACTTTGTTTACAGTACCACACATGAGTTCCCTCCCATTGAGCAAGCCTGAAGTCTAATTAGACAGCTGTTGATTACCTCCAGGATAAAAGTCCCACTACTCCACTAATAGAGATTCTTTGCTGGACCAGTCACTGTTGTGGTTATTATGCTTTACAGCTGGGTTGGACTACTGTTTAGCTTTCTCCCTTGGCAGCTTGCACAGTATCCTCTGATACTATGAGAGCTAGTCTTCAGGGAAGAGAGAACATATGCCACTTGTTTTTCTGAGTCTGTGTTACTTCACTTAGTATAACAGCTTAGAGTTCCATCCATTTACATACAAATTTCATGATTCTGTTTTACATTATAGCTGAGCAGAGCTCCACTGTGTAATCTTATAAGCAGTACTGTATTCCTTTGGAAGCAGCTGCTGGTCACACACTCAGAAGTCAGTACTTAGCAGCTCAAAGTCTTACTCTTTTCTTCATTTGTGATGCCTAGATTCTTACTTAACCTCACAGCTCTCTAATTTGCTCATCTGAAATCTGGAGATCCCCAACAGAGATTGAAATTTGACATGTGAACATGGATTTATAAATAGACATTGGAAATTGAAGCTAAAAGTGAGAAATTCAAAAACGAATTGATCTTTAGTTTAAGCCCACCTCCAAGCTTCAAGAAAAATAACAAAGACAACTCTCCTAATATATTATCAACTAACAATGATTATCTTTCTTCTCTATCCTAAAAAGTACCTAATATCTTCATTTTTGTCTTTCTTATAGTATTTTAGAATGCCCAAGGGCATACTAGATTTAACCTAAATTGAACAAAAAAAATCATTGAATTTTTGCTTGAATAAATAACTCAACATTTTCCTGGGATCACTGTTATCTTTATGTATAGAAGGGAAATGGTCCCAACATGCTTCTTCTGTCTTGAAAAAGAAAATTTGGTAGATTTTATACCTTTTAGAAGACAGGATTTTATATCTTTGCCAATCACAAAGGGAAATAATAATTAAAATATTGATGTCTAGAATTATAAACTTTGAGGCCTAAATGTTACATTTTACCTGTTATTCAGTAATATTTATGTTATTATTGTTCTAAAAGACTCCTTTATGCAAATAACACTTTGAAGGCCAGTTACCATAACACAACACACATTAGATTGCATTTTTTTCAGCATTTTATTCATAGCAGCATAATATTATGGGTATTTCTATGTACTGTTATCAAGAATTAGCTTTATATAGACTAATTCGCTCTACATAGATGAATATATTTTATAATATTAATATAATATATTAATATAAAATATAGACTAATATAGTCTTCTGCAGCAATAGAATAAAACATTTTATTCTTGTGTATTTGAGATGGTTTTCATTAGCATTTAGGAATCAATTTACTCTCACATCTTGGCATTGTATTATTACTCAGCACCAAGAGGGGAGAAAAAGAAACAGCCTAAGAAAATTATAACAAAATATGGAAAAGGAAAAGACACAGAGTTTTCAAAAAGGGAGCTGTGCAACATCTAATGTTTTGCACTTAGAATTCCTCTATTTGTTGACTGTAATCAACACTTCATCTTAAATTTGGATCTCTGTAGTCTCCTTTAAATATCTCACTGCAGTATAATACTTATTTAGCAGCCCAGGGAGAACATTTGCGAAGCGTTCTTCTAAAAGGTTACATTGCTTGTAGCATTTCATAAGTATTACTTCTATAGTAGTCTCTCTTTATCTCCAGGGAAGCATTCCAAAACCCCCATTGTTGGCTTGAAACTTGGGTAATAACAGCCCCTATGTACACTGAGTGTTTTTCCTATGCATCCTGCACTGCTCTCATGTGGTACCAGAGTTAATCTGTCTCTGTGATTTATGCCCTGCTGTGTCTTTTTCAATCTCTAGGCTTGTACTTTGGGGCCATTACGATATAAGCAAGGATTATTTAAGAAAGAAGCACTATTGATCTGTTAACAGAGGATATCAGTAATGGATACATTGATGATGATGATGATGATGATGATGATGATGATGATTCATGTTCTAGAAGCAATGGAGCTGGATACAATGAGATTTCTTTTTTATTTATTTATTTATTTATTTATTTATTTATTTTAACATTTTTTTTATTGATGCTTTGTGCATTTCATACATCATTTTCCAATTCAGTTCAGGCATATTTCCCTTTCCCTTCCCCCCCACCCCCACCCCAACCGAGATCATGCATTCTGCCATAACTGTCCTGCATCTTTCTCTCAGTTTTTTTTTTTCTTCGTTTTTTAGCTATAAGTGATAATCCATGAGTACAAGCATCCTTCATGTAAAACCAATTTGCAGGCTGTTGTGCCCAAACCCCCACNTTTTTTTTTTCATTTTTAGCTATAAGTGATAATCCATGAGTACAAGCATCCTTCATGCAAAACCTATCTGCAGGCTGTTGTGCCCAAACACCTACAGCCCCACCATCCAGTGGGGGGTGACAGGTTGTTTGTTCAATCAAGTTGATCAAATGAGTGTCCAGACTACATTGCTGTAGTTTCACCATTCACCCCAATCGCAGCCCTTACATTCTACCACGCCCCCTCTTCCGCAGATTTTTCCCTCGGCTTAGAAAAGGGGCACAGGTGGATGAGAGGTAAAACAGTCCACTCTCTCTGGAGCTGTTGACTTGGACTCTGGTCAATTCTGGCTGTTTCCTTTCATGGGCTGACAGTTTGTCCAGGAATAACCTTTCGATCCTACTAATGAAGCACAAGCAATTAGATATATAGGTATTTAAACAGCACTAATAGTTATGGTAGGTTACTTTGATATAGACACATATGTTTGGATGATATGTTAATCCATGAATTACATTTTTTCCTGTTAAATATGACAGGGTCTTACTGTGGCTTATAAACAATGAGATTTCTCAGTGCTTCTTAGAATGGTGTGTAATTTAAGGCTTATTGTTTATATCTGTAGTTTTCCATTTAAAGATTTTGATGACTCTGTAGGTAAATGGGGATTATACTGCATGCCAGTGAATACTCACCTATTCATTTTATTTTCCAGTTCCTAATTTATTCCTAGTTGATATAAATGAACTTTAAAAATTAAATTTTTATCTGCATTATATTTACGTATGTGTATATAGTGTGTGTATTTGACAGATGTACATGTTAATGTGCAGGTGTGCATGACTCTGAACATGCACAGAGGCCAGGTGAGTGGTCATGTCCCCTCCTCTATCACTCTCCACATTATTCTTTTTAGCAGGCTTTCTCACTGAACATGGAGCTTATAATTTTCTGCTGGGATGGCAGCCAGCAAGCTCCAGTGATCTACCTGTTTCTGTTTCCCACAGCACTGGTTACAATCATGCAGATTCACGCCTAGCTTGTTACCTGGATGGTGGGATACAAACTCAGGTCCTCATGATAAGGGGAAGCAAGTGCTCTTAATTATCTACTGAAGGAGTCATCTTTCTAGTACCATAAGTAGACTTTTGTACTTAGAGGTTTATACTTCTACTATATGGTGCTTATGGAAATATTTATTTATTTATTTATTTATTTATTTATTTATTTATTTATTATTTCAGACAAGGTTACACTACATTGTCCTGACTGGCCTGGAACTCATCATTTAGACCAGACCAGGATGGCCTTGAACTCACAATCTGTCTATCTTTGTCTCCTGAGTTCTGAGATTAAGGACATGTGCCACCATGCCCAGATATATGGGGCTTTATAAACCATGAGTATACTTTGAATTACCTGAGATAGAGATAGAGGAAACTTACAGGAGAAGAACAGATCTTATCATCTTAAAAATTGATTGCATTTTATTTATTTACTATTTATCTATTTATGTGTGTGCACATGGGCATGCACACATGGCACGGTGGGTGTATGCATGCCAGACGACAACTTTTAGAAGTTGATTCTCTCCTACTTACTACTCCATGGGTCCTAGGGATTGAACTCAGGTCATTAGGCTTGGCATCCAGCATCATTACTTGCAAAGCCACCTCACTGGTTCAGACATGTCTTGTCTTCAAAGGCTGAAGTTAGACTCCAAGCCGCATTCTAAAGGAGACCGGATTTAGAGAATCAGTCCTGCTGTTTTTCATTATTAGTCTTTTGGTTCCTGGCTGAATTCTTGATCTCTTCAGCAGATTAGGTATCTTCATCGGATGGATATGCTGTGCTATGGAGTGACTTTTCCTCAACCCTTTCACAGGGAAGATGAAACTTTTTCTTCAAGAACCTAGGGAGGTTGAGCTTTTCAAAATCATTGAAGCTTCAAGTTTTATAGAGAAACCAAGCCGTGATATATTTTATAAGTCTGTAGAAATACAATGATAGTGAATTTTGAATTTATTTACTAATACTGTTTTTTTTAAAAATAATACTCTTCCTTATTACAAAATGATCCACAGATAAAAGTCCCTAAATATAGATCAGGTAGTCCTCTCATTCTCTTGAGTAAAGTAGGAAACTACTAATTTTACTATAATTTAATATGGTTTCTATCATGCTCAGGACCTCTCTAGGTTTCCTGTGTGGATGTGTATCATTTTTCTCATTATTGTAGCTAAATGGCTGACAAGAAAGCAACTGAAATGAAGGATTTACTTTGGCTCACAATTTGTTTTGTGTTTGTTTATTTATTTGCTGTTTGTTTTTGATTCATAGTCTCCCTGTAGCCCAAACTGGTCTGGAACTTGCTATGTAGACCAGGCTGGCCTAAACTCAGAGACCTACCTGCCTCTTCTTCCCAAGTGCTGGGATTAAAGGAGTATGCCACCATGCTTTGTTTGGCTCACAGTTTAGAAATACGGTTCATGGACTCTTGGAGGGGTGGAGGCCAGGGAAGGGGGAATGGGTCTAAATTTTATTAAGAAATGTATGAAATGTGCAAAACTTCAATAAAAAATAGAAACACAGTTCAGCACAGCAGGGAAAGACTGGTGATTGAGGGTGGGAGTGGCCTGTGTCTGTGGCCGCAGGAGCACAGACATACTAGCTTACATGGTGGTTAAACAGCAAAGAGAGAAAAAATGGGAGGGAACCTGGAAGCACGCAGTTTGGGTTCTAACCTTAAGGTCTGTCTCCAGTGACTCAGAAGCAGTGCCACCAGCTGGGGACCGAGTGTTCAAACACACGAGTTTGCAGGGGACTGCTCTTATTCCATCTGTAGCAAGGTTAAAGTCGTCACATCAGGGGGAAGACTGTGGCCTCACAATGGTTTCTCTTTCTGTGCCTTGTCATCAGAGCAGATCTCTTATTACAGAAATGGTGAAGTGACATGTTATGACTGTGTCTTTGTCCTTGAAAGGAATAGAACAGCAGTCATTACATATATCATTTGTATGCGCATATTTGTGGATGCTTATGAGTGTGCATGTGAACATATATTTGCTCATGCATGTGGAGTCTCGAGAGTCACCTCAGGTGCCCTTCCCCTATCTACCTATTTTTTTTTTTTTTTTTGAGACAAGTCCTCTCATGGCTTGGAATTTGCTAGCCATGCTGGACTAGCTGGCCAAGAAAGCCTAGGGGTCTGCCCACCTTTGACTCTACATAGCTGGGATTAGTCCTCAAACTTACATCCTTGTTCTTACAAAAAAGTATTTTACCTTCTGATCAAGTTGTTTGCTCAGCCCTGATTTTACTCCAAATTCTTCTCTTATAATTAATACTCGGTGACCAAATAATTAAGTTTAGATAGAACAGTGGGGTAGTGAGATATTGTTACTGTGCTTAGGGAACATGTTGGAACTTTTTAAAAGGGTCCATGTTTTGCATTGATACAAGAGATTAAATTAATAATTATATTCTTTTTTATTGATGAACAGTTATCAAACAAGAATGTTTTTTTTTTTCTTTTTGTCTTTTCAAGACAGGGTCTCCCTGTAGCCCCAGCTGTCCTGGAATTCACTCTGTAGACCAGGCTGGCCTTGAACTCACAAAGATCTGCCTGCCTCTGCCTCCCAAGTGCTAGGACTAAAGGCGTGCATCACCACGCCCGGCCAAGAATGTATTTTTTCTTTCTTTTTTTTTTTTTTTTAACATTTTTTTATTAATTTTTATTTATTTCTGTATGTGTATGAATGTACTGTCTGCATGCAAGTCTGGGCACCCATGTCGCGCAATGCCGCGGAGGTCAGGAGAGGGTCTCGGATTCCCCTGGAACTGGAGTTCTGGAATTGGAGTTTCAGACGGATCTTGGCCGCCATGTGGGTGCTGGGGATCGAACCCGGGTCCTCTGCAAGAGCGGTCAGCGCTCTTAACCACTAGGCCATCTCTCCAGCCCCCAAGAATGTATTTTTTTTTGCGGTTCTCAGCCTCAGCCTTTTTAACGGCATACCGAAATAAAAAAAAAAAATTAAAAAAAAAAAAGAATGTATTTTTAATGAGAAAAGTAGTCAAGTCAGTTCTCAGAAAGGAGTTGTTAATACAGTAGGTGGAACTTAAGATTTTATTTTTCTTTCTTCTTCTTTGCAACAAAGGGCATGCTGATGTAATACGGTAGAGTGAATTCAAGCAGACTTGCTTTTATGCAGCACTAATTAGAATGTAGTCAGGAGCAGATACATGGAGACAGAGCCTGTCCTCCTGTTGGTAAGTAGAAAAGATGAGTGCTGTCTCCTTGGATACCGTTAGTCTCTCATGTGGGCTATGTCCCCCAAGTCCAGACAACGTTAATGCAAAAGTTGAACGATTTGTAGGATTTGTAGACAGCTAGAAAGTTTCATATCTTTAAAGAAAATTTGCTACTCATTGTTATCTAGGTCTGAAACTCAAGTGAATAAAATGGACTACTGGTTCTAGTACATAGGAACAAAAGCAACAAGGGACCTTATTTTAGAGGTTTGAGGGAAAGAAAGCAGGTCTCAGCATTTAACTATGTAATGAAAGTGAACAGGATGTGCCGAGAATCTTCCAGTGAGACACGCCTTTTAAAACTCCAGCCTCATGTGAACTCACTTATGTCTTGGTGTCAGACACTTGGTTGTCTGACAACTGCAGAGATTTTTATGTTTGTGCATGTAACATGTATGCATTCGGCCACTGTAAAGTGTTGCTTAGTATTTAGTTTTTTCCCTTCAGTTGTCACTTAGAAAGTAATCAGAAATACCATTGCATCCATTAGTACTTTCTTTGGAGCCTTCTCAATCTTCTATTTAGTAGAGCTCTCGTATTCTTAAGAGCCCGAGAGACAGCATTTGATCCTTCCTCTGTGTTTCTGCACAGACTCTGTTCAGCTTATAGTTTTTGAATTCTTTGTATACTCTGTCATCCACTGGTATGGCCACTAATGGGTCTGTAGGCTTAGCACATGTTCCTTGTGACCTCTCTTCTTTTTTTAAAATTTTTATTAATATTTTATTGAAGGTTTGTGCATTTCATAGAACATTTCTCTTTTTTTGACATAGAACATGTACATATTTATATTCACATGGACATAGCACATGTATATATATTTTTGTATTCTCATGGACATAGCATGTGTATATATATATATATATATATTTATATTCTCATGGACATAGCACATGTACATATATTTATATTCTCATGGACATAGCACATGTATATATATTTATATTCACATGGACAAAGCACATGTATATGTAATATTTATATTCACATGGACATAGCACATGTATATATATTATTTTGAATCTTTTTTAAATATATATTTTGTACAAGATTATCAAATCTAGACCTATGTCCCCCACCCTATCCTCCCACCACACCACAGCTCATGTATTCTGCCAAACATGCTTTTCATCTCTTTCTCAGTCTTTCTTGATATTCTCCATGTGGAAGTTGACTGTTTTGAGCAGATCACTGTTTCAGTCAGTTCTTGGATGCAGTCCTTTCTGTTGTTGTTGTTGTTGCTGTTTCCAATATGCATCACTCCCAACTGCTTGGACAAAAGCTCGAGGGGCCATGCACAAGAAATACTTACAACTAGGTAATTGGCACTAGCATCCATAGATGAGAAATATCATTTGTCGTTTGTTTTTCTGGGACTGTGTTACATCACTCAGCATGATGTCTTCTAGCTCCAGCCATTTTCCTGCAAAGCTCATGATGTCATCTTTCTTTACTGCTGCATAGAACTCCATTGTGTAGATGTCCCACATTTTCTCTATCCACTCATCAGTTGAGGGGCATTTGGGTTGGTTCCAGCTCCTTGCTATTGTGAAGAGAGCTGAAATAATCATGGCTGTGCATGTATCTCTGTGGCAGGATGAGTCTTGTGCCCAGGAGTGGTATGGCTGGGTCAAGTGGCAAGGTCATTTCAAGTCTTCCAAGGGTTCTCCACACTGCTTTCCATAGTGGCTGTACGAGTTTACATTCCCACCATCAGTGGATGAGTGCTCCCCTTTCCCCACAACCTCTCCAGCGCTTGGTATCATTTGTTTTCTTGATCCTAGCCAGTCTTATTGGAGTAAGATGATATCTTAAAGTGGTTTTGATTTGCATTTCCTTAATGATTAGTGAT
>VZQC01002471.1:45886-127250 GCA_009823505.1 Rhizomys pruinosus
CTGTTGAACACTTATTAAGGTGTTTTCTTTTTTAGATGTCATCATCTGTTAATTACTCACTCTTGTGAAGGTCTCTGTTCAGCTCTTTGTCTTTTATAACTTATTTTTGAGGTTCTTGTTTTCTTGCTTCTTGTTTCTTTGAGTATTTATATATCTTGGAAATCAATGCTTTCTCAGATGTCTTCTGCAGTGTGAAGGTTTCCTCCCACTATTGTGGCGATTTCTCTTCACTTCTTTGATTGTTTCTTTTTATGTACCAGAAGCTGTTTGAGTTTCAATGAGGTCCATTTAGTCAATTGTTGACCTTAATTCTTGCACAGTGCTGCTCTGATTTAGAAGTCTTTTCCTATGCCTATGTCTTGTAGTCTGCTGCCAACTTTTTCTTTCTATCGACCTTCAGAGTTTGGGTTTCAGGTTGAGGTCTTTGATACATCTGGAGTTCACTTTTGTGTGCAGGGTTGTATTTTATTTTTTTTACAAACAAAATGAGATAGGGCATCACTCCAGTGTCATTTGCACACCACTTGCTGAAGATGCTGTCTTTTTCCATTGTGGTCTTTGGGCCTCCCATTATCAAATTATGAGTGGCTGAAATTGTATGCTGCTCAGTGTTTGGATCTTCAGTTTGTTCCACTGCGTCAAACAGGTCTGTTTTTGTAGCACAGTACCAGGCATGTTTTTATGACTATCGCCCTGTATGTATAGTTTGAATCTCTGTATATGATACTTGAAACTTCCCCTGTGTAGCTCTTTTTGCTCAAGTGGTGTTTTGGCTTTTGTTTGTTGTCTTTTTTTTTTTTTTTTCCAAATGAATTTAAGGGCTTTTTTCAAGCCTGTGAAGAACTCTTGGGATTTTGATGGGATTGCATTTAAATCTATACAAGAGTTTAGGTAAAATGGACATTTTTGCTATGTTAATTTCCCAATCCATGAGCAGGGAGGTTTTTCCTCTTCTGATGTCTTCTTCAATTTCTTTCTTTAAGGTTTAAAATTCGATTGTAGAGATCTTTGGTTGTCTTTGTTAGGTTTTCCTAGGTATTTATTGTTTTTGAGGCTATTGTGAGTGGGAAGGTCTCTTTGAATTCTTTCTCCAGTTGCCTTGTTCTGGTTGTAAAGAAGGCCATTGATTTTTTTTTAGTTTAATTTTGTATCCTGCCACTTTCCTGAAGCTACTAATCCATTTCTAGGAGTTTCTGGTAGAGTTTTTAGCATCCCTTAAGTAAACAATAATATCATCAGCAATAGGGATAGCTTGACTTCTCTTTTCCAATTAGTACTTCTTTAATTTCCTTTTCTTTCGTTATTGCTCTAGCAAGTGTTTCAAGCACTATATTGAAGAGGATGGTGACAGGGGCAGCATTTGCTGAGTTCCTCCCTTTAAAGGGAATGTTTCTGTCATTTCCCATTTAGGATGATTGGCTGTGGGTTTCCTGTATATGGCTTTGATTACATAAAGGAAATATCCCTCTAATCCAATTCCTTCTAGGACTTTAAGCATGAAGGGATGCTGGATTTTGTCAAAGGCTTTTTCAGCATCAATTGAGATGATGGTGTGGTTTTTATCTTTCATTCCATTTATGTGTTTGATGATGTTTATTTGGTAGAGTATAGGTTTTTGAAGTATTCCCATATGATTTTCTGGATCTTTTCCTTGTCTGTTGTGATATTTCCTTTTCTCACATGATTGTATTGATTTGTAGTTTTCCTTCTTTCTTTTGGTTAACTGGGCTAGAGTCTATCTTGTTTATTCTTTCAAAGAACCAGCTTTTGGATTCATTGATTTTTTTTTTTTTGTATTGTTTCTTTTCGTATTCATTTGATTTCTGCTCTGATTTTTGATATTTCTTCCCTTCGTCTGTTGCATTTAGGCACCCAGGGCTATGAACTTCCCTCTTAGGACTGCTTTTAAGGTATCCCACAGGTTTCATTGTGCTGTATTGTTCATTGTCATTCAGTTCCAGGAATGCTTTTATTTCTTTCTTTATCTCTTCTTTGACCCATTCATTTTTCAAGAGTGTGTTGTTTAGTCTCCATGTGTTTCTTGTAGGCAGTAGGGCTTATCCTGGTGTTGATGTTGAGCTTTTTTGCGACTGTGGTCTGATAGAATGCATGAAATTATTTCAATCTCTTTGTATTGTGGAGGTTTCTTCTGTGTCCGAGTATGTGGTCGATTTTGGAGAATGTTCCATGGGGTGCTGAGGGAGTTTGTCATTCTCTCTCTCTCTAGGTCCTTCTTGAGTTCTTCATTCTCTTTTCTTAATTCTTTGATTTACTCTTTATAATCTTGTAGTTCTTTAAGTATGTTCACAATTGTGTTTCTGATATCTGTGTCCTGGGCCAATCCCAGGGGGATCCCACTGTAGGAATTTTCCATAGGGTTGGTAGAGTTTGGTGTGGGATTATCCTGCCCCTTTCCAGTGTTGTCTCTTCTTCATGTTCCTGGCATAGGGGTTTCTCCTTCCCTGCATTCCAACATGAGTCCCAAATGCCTCTTCACTGTGTTGAAGGCTTGTTTTGCTTGCCTCCTACAAATGCCTTTGTAATGGCAGGAGGGGGTGCTCTGCTGGTTTTAGGAGTTCTCAGATCTCAAGACTCATACAGCCTTACCTTTTATAACAGCTGGGAGGATATCTCTGCCCCCACAGCCACAAAAACCCATTAAGCCAAAGACAACTGGGTTAAAGGATTAACTAGATTAAGCCAAACAAGAATCAGCATTGCTGAAGCACCCAGCTCCTACCTACCTACCTGCGCTTGCTTCAGCTGGTCTCGGGAGATCTCCGTGACCTCTCTTCTAAATTGTGTACTCTACCAACTTTTTGTATCAAATGCTCCAGCAAAGGATAAACCCGTCCTGTTTGCTTAGAGAACTGAAAGAGAAATTCCTTTTATTATAATGTGGAGCAATGCTAAAACTATTTGGTACACCCAATCATGTTAAGTCTTCCAAGCATCCCTTTGTGCCTTTATTTTTGTTATATGAGTTATAAGAAAAAGATGAGGAGTGCATTATTTTGTGCTACCCAGTGGCTTTCTGATATATGTAAAAGATACCATGAGCACATTTTCTTTCTTTCTTTCTTTCTTTCTTTCTTTCTTTCTTTCTTTCTTTCTTTCCTTTCTTTCTTTCTCTCTCTCTCTCTTTCTTTCCTTCCTTCCTTCCTTCCTTCCTTCCTTCCTTCCTTCCTTCCTTCTTTCTTTTTTGTCTATCATCTATCTATTATCTATCTATCATCTATTATCTATCTATCTTCTATCTATCTTCTATCTATCATCTATCTATCATCTATGTATGTATGTATCTATCTACCTATCCATCTATCATCTATCATCTATCATCTATGTATGTATCTATCAATCATCTATCTATCTATCTATCTATCTATCTATGATCTATTGTCTGTCTATCAATCTATCATCTATCATCTATGTACGTATCTATCTATCATCTATCTATCATCTATTATCTATCTTCATCATCATGTTCATGATTTATCTATCACCCATCATTTATCATCATTACCATCATCTATCTATATGTGTCTATCACCTATCTATCCATCATCCATCAATCTAGGTATCCATCATTTATCTAAATGTAGCTTTTTTCTCTCTCTCCTTTCTTTTTTTCTCTCCT
The DNA here is from genome assembly GCA_009823505.1 of Rhizomys pruinosus. Taxonomy (NCBI): domain Eukaryota; kingdom Metazoa; phylum Chordata; class Mammalia; order Rodentia; family Spalacidae; genus Rhizomys; species Rhizomys pruinosus. Next base: position 49,524 of record VZQC01002471.1, read on the forward strand.
TGGGGTCTTATGTTAAAGGGAAACATCCAATGCGTTGAAAAATCAGATTATCAATTGTTAAAGATAAGAGTAAACGTTTCTGGGAAAGAAAACTATCTCCAGTCCTATTACAGAATTACTTAGAGAGCCACATTTTCTGAAAGCCTTATTCAGCAAGATTTCTCAACATACTCCTGAGGGGAAAGCAATATAAAAACCATAAGTCTTAAGCTTCACAGGAAGTGAGCAGTCCTCTTTGTCTCTCCAGTCACTCACATCCTATGATAGGATTCACAGTGGGGGCTAGAGTGAATATGAGCCAAGTCTCAATGCTCAGACAGGCTTTGGCAAGAACACAATTCTGCCACTGGGGTCATGTGCACAGAAGTCTCAGAGGAAATTTTAGTAAGTCATTTATTAAAATGAAAAATCACAGCCAGAGATCATTTTTCTTTCATAGCTGCTGTTTCTTATTACACATTTTTATCTATTTATTTTTGTTGTATTTAGGATCGAACCCAAGGCTTTGTATATGCTCAGCAAGCATTTTATTATGAGCTGCAACCCAGCCTCAAAATATTTTAAATTATTGTGATATAAGTTGAATTATACACATATATAGAGACTATTCAGAAGTATTTTTATTTATTTATTTATTTATTTATTTATTTATTTATTTATTTATGAGATAGGATCTCCCTGTATCCCCAGCTGCACAGAGCAGAGATCTGCTTGCCTCTGTCTCCTCATTCCTGGGATTTAAAGGCATGCACCACCATGCCCGGCTTATGGCAGAATGCATGATCTGGGATGGGGTGGGGTGGGGGGAAGGGAAAGGGGAATATGCCTGAACTGAATAGAAAAATGATGTATGAAATACACGAAACAGAAATAAAAAATTTTTAAAAAGAAATCAGCACTAAGAACTGGTAAGAAAATGGGAAAAACCCCACCATATGTATAAATCATACTTCAGTCTTTAACACAGTTGCATTAGTAAGTCCCTTATAAAAATATTTATGATACCTTGATTCTACTAACTGAAATTGAATATGTTGGCATTTGATCATGGTTCTGCAGTAAAGGGTGCACAGAGGGAATTTTCTGATCCCTTGCAAAATATCTCTACTTGTAAAATAGTTAGGTAAGTAGAGATCCATTCAAGAGCTACTTTTTCCCCAGAATGCAATGCATGGAGTAGCCAAATGTTAGAGTAGCACACCATTTTCTTCTTCCACGTGTTCAATGTTCAATCTTTTACCTCTCCTGCTTATCATTTTGCCTCCTTTGGGAAACTTAGTTTCACCTTTTCTTTGGTTTTTATTTTGACGTCCATTTTTGTTTGCTTAAATAATTGCACACGGACACACTAATTACAGAATTATGGAAACTATTAAAATATAGCCTGCTTAGTCTTAGAAATCTGACTTGCTTTTGTGGCCTTTCAACCATAAAATCTGTCAGCATGTTTCAGCATGTTTACTGACCTCTGTGTGGGTGGAACTCCTATGTTTTCCTACCACATTGAGTTTTAGAATCACTCTATTTTTGCATTGTTCTACCTAATATTGGTGTGCATCAATTACGAATGCTAGGTATTAAAGTTCCAATGAAAAACCACTAATACATGTCATGATTATTAAAATACAGCCATAATTTATGAATCTTAAAGTGAAATTAAGTTCTTCAGATTGTTAACAGTAAATCATTTAAATATTCCTTAAAATACCAACAATAAAAGTCTTAGATTTGTCACATACATCTGTCTCTAGCTACACAATGCACCATGTGTCTTTGTATTACTAATTTTTAAAGATTCACGTATTTTATTTGTAGCTCTTGGTGTTTTTGATGAAATGAGGGTATGGTTGAATTTTCATTCTTTATAAATAATGAGTTTCTAGTGGATATAGAAAGCATTATGAATTCTTTTTTTTTTTTTTTTTTTTTTCTTTGGTCTCCCTGTAGCTCAGCTTCTGGATACGTCACTGTAACCAGGCTGGCCTTGAACTCACAGAGATCTGCCTGCCTCTGCCTCCCAAGTGCTAGGATTAATGCATGCACCTGACATCAACATTCTTATTTAAATTAGGAAATTGAACTCCATGTTAATTTATCTAAAGTTATCATAGGACAAATAAATGATTGGGGCTGGGGAGATGGCCTAGCGGTTAGGAGTGCTGACTGCTCTTGCAGAGGACCCGGGTTTGATCCCCAGCACCCACATTCCAGTTCCAGGGGAATCTGATACCCTCCTCTGACCTCCGTGGCATTGCACAACACGGGTGCACAGACCTGCATGCAGACAGTACATTCATACACATAGAGAAAAAAAAAAAAAAAGAACAAATAAATGACAAAGCCTAGACTGGAAAGTGAAAGTCCTGGGGCACCCCTCCCACATGCCGTTTTTAGTGAAAGTCAAAGAGCCTTCCTGGGCCATTTGAATGGAATTTTCAGAGGTGAGTAGGAACTTTTTAGGTTTTCCAATGAGAAGGATCGAGTGAGAAAATTCTGATTATGTGCGTGGGCTGGCAGGATCTGAGAAGCAGTGAAGGCTAAGTGTGGCAGGAATGTGGACGGAGGCTGAGTCAGTGGCAGATGGGTGAAGACAGAAGTGTGGGTGGCGAAGAGTTTTAGGTGGGGATATGCCACTGGGGGATGGTGGACGACAGCAGTCCCAGAGATAGAAGAGTCCACAAGGAAACCACAAGCTACGATGAAGGTGCTCACTGCAGATAGCAAGGCTGAAAGTTGAAACAGTGAGTCCAGGTCAAGAATCTTGCTTCTTATACTAAAGCACTCGCTACCCAATCAAATTTACTGAAAGGCCACTTTCAGTATGAAGAAATCAAAACTGCATTGGGATTAAATTAGAAAAATATCATAGCCAACTTTATTTAATGAACAGAGAACAGAATTATATATGTATTTCTCTTGCCCAGCAAAACAAGGGGAAAAGGAAAATAATTGGCAAATATATAGCCCATGTATTTTATAAAATAACAGTACTTTTGATAACATGCCCTATGACTCATGCAATTCTTTAAACACGCAAACTTTGAGCTTACAAATTTACATGCCAGATGGGCAAAGACAGGCTTGATATTAAAATTATTTGATATCAAGGGAATCATCTTTATTTTGATAACTAAAATACATAAGAAAATATTGACAAATTATGATAAATATGCTGAGTTTAATCTGACTCCAAACATTTGCTTCAACTAGATTTCTTGTTTATATCATTGGATGTAACTATTAAATTTTATATAAAACAACTAACAGATTAAAGCAGTGTTCAGCAAAGTTCTCAAAGAAGTATTAGCTCTAAAGTGATAGTTACTTTTTGGGCAAAGTTCTGGTTTATTTTTCACCTTAAATCAAGACTGGTGTTGTATGGCAATTTCCTCTAAGTTAAAACATTCCATCTTTAAGGAAAGCTTGTTAAGACCCAGGAAGTTTTAAAGCTTGTTAAGACCCAGGGTCCTTAAGACTCAGGAAATAAACAATTCAGAAGGCTCAGGAAGTCCATTAACTGATCAGATACACTAGCTCCCTCCCACCCCCATGCTTATGTAAGCAGGAAGGATCACTGTGAAACAGTCTCTCTGGAAGAGGCAGATCAGCCACGTTTTCTGGAAGAGGCTCAAACAAACTGCGCCACCTGGAAAAGAAACTCTCCAACTGTTGAGCTGTCTTCAGGTTGTGAGTGTGAGGTTTCCAGCTTCCTTGAGTTTTCACCCATGGGGTGGACTTCTGGTGCTGCTGCTATCTGTGCATCATTTTGGCTCCCATAGGTAACCCCTCACCCATACTCTTACAAATAACCCCAATAATCTTGATAGTTCACCAAGCTGGACTTTGGTAGTATGCTTATTTTGATCTGTCATTGATTCCTTATCTGTGTTGAGTTGGTTCATACCTCACCAGGAATAATGTCATATAAGGAAAGATATGTATTTGTAAAACACATACATGGTATAAATAATAAAGCATAACAACTGCACAAATATACATGAAGCTGTATTTGCAATTTGTGAAGAATATAATCAACGTAGTTTGTGCTATTTGTGTTTTTATCTCCAATCTTTGTTCCTTCTCTCCATCCCTCCCTCTCTTCTTTCCGTTCATGAGACCGAATCTCTCACTATGTAGCCTAGGGCAGACTTGAACTTCTGATCCTCTTGCTCAAGCTTGCCAAAAGCTGGGATTATAGACATGTTCGACCATGCCTATCCATGATGTTTTCTAAATAATATATCATGCAACTATTACTAAACAGCATTTTTAGTTTTAAATTGTACAAAATATTAGTTTATTTTTCATGTCCTTTCTTTTTTACTTAGCATGTTGATATATAAAGTTACAGTTCATTCATTTTCACTATTGAAAGTATTCCTTGGTATGGATATAGATATTTATCTATTTGGGATTCTATGGAGATTTAATTAAGGTTTTTACTATTATATGTAATGAAGTTATGGAATTTCTGGTCTATCTCCTCAACCATGTGAAGGGCTTCATCTCTATGGTACATCTAAAAATAGAATTGCTAGATAGTAGGGTATGCACATTTTAGCTTCTATCTGGTACTTTACAAAGTAATTTCAATAGCTGATTTATATCCCCAAGTAACAGTGGATGAGAGCTGCCATTGCTTCTTATCCCTTTAGCATTTGCTAGTGTCAAACTCTTTATTACTTAATAGTTGAAAGGTGTCTGATATCTTATTATTACCATAATAATTAATTCGTTGACCCCCAATGAGACTACACAACTTTTAATTATTTAGTGACTATTAGAAAATGCCTATTCACAGGTACACACATTTAACTTTTGAAATTCAGGAATGTGTTAGACAAAATCTTTTCAATTTTTTGCATTATTTTTATTTTATGTGTATGTGTGTATTGCATGCATGTTTGCAAATGCAACTGTGTCATGCAGTGCTTGTGGAAGACAGAAAAGGGCATTGGATATCCTGGAACTGGAATTACTTTTGTTAGGCACCATGTGGGTGCTGGGATTTGAACCTGGTTCTTCTGCAAGAACAGCCAGTGATCTTAACCTCTGAGCCATCTCTCCAGTCCTATGAAGTCTTTATATGGCCTCAGATAACTTTAACTTACTGTTCTCATGTATCAGCTTCCCCAGTTCTAGGATGACATATACATATATGTACCACCAATACTGCCTTTGGCAATTTTTTTTTTTTTTTGCTAAAATTTTATTTCTTGAGCTGGGCATGGTGGTGCACACCTTTAATCCCAGCACTTGAGAGGCAGAGGCAGGCGGATCTCTGTGAGTTCAAGGCCAGCCTGGTCTACAGAGTGAGTTTCAGGCCAGCTGGGGCTACAGGGAGACCCTGTCTTAAAACCTACTTCTCCATATCTATGCTGGAATTTTGTCTGGCTTGAGCTTAGGAGGGACTTGTGCATGCTGTCACCATTACACGCTGTCACCATTACTGTATGTCCTTATAAGTAACTGGCTGCTGTCTGGAAACTCTGTTTCTGTGGTCTTCCACCTCCTCTGGCTCCTCCAGTCTCTCCACTCCCTACTTTTGAGTCTGGTCTCTCAGTCTTGGGAGGCAAAAGTTTGATGCAGGTGTCTTATTTTTGGATAAGCAGTCTACAGCCTCTTATTCTCTGAACATTGGCCATTTGTGGTTTTCTGTGTTAATCACCATTTACTGCATAAGGAAGGTTCTCTGCTGAGAGTTGAGAGATAATCTCTGCAGAGCGGTAAGTCCTAGAATGGAATTTTTGGAAAAGCATTTATTTATTTTTATTTTACACGTATGAGTGTTTTGCCCGCATGTATGCAAGTACACTCATGTCATGGAATTTGTGTGGAGGCCAGAAGAGGACACCAGCTCCCCTGGAACTGGCATTCTGGATGGTTTTTAGCAGCCATGTGGGTGTTAGGAACCAAACCCAGGTGCTCTGCAAGGGCAACCAGTGCTCTTAACCAGTGACCCATATCTCCAGTCCCACTTTATGGTATATTTTGATGAACAAGAGTTTTTATTTATTGGTTGACTAACTTATTGACACATATTTTCTAAATATTGGAGAATTCATAAAACAAGTACCTGCCTTTACTGAGTTTTTCTAATAAGAAAGACCAAAAAAAAAGAAAAGCAATATACTCCATAAACTATTGGGGATGTTTAAAGACAAAGTAATGTGCCTGAACAATTGAGAAAAGAGATTTGAAGATAGAGGGATTACAGACAGGTTTCATTGGTAAAACGAATTTTAAGCGATCTTTTGGAAGCGACTGGGCACTAATGAAGAAGTAGCTAGGGGAGAGCATTTTAGCTAAGAGAACAATACATTTAAAGGTTCCTCAGTGTGTTCAAGGAAAAGTTAAGAAGCTACTGTACCACATACTTTGTCAGGGAAAGAAAAACAGTATCAGAAACATAAAACAACCACTTTGGCTTTTATTTTGGTTGGTGTGAGCTAATAGACTAAAATGGTCAAGAGTTTCTCTGATCTTTGTTAGAGGTGCTGGGGCCGGCCTGGGTTGGTATAAACAGAGAGGGGTAATTGGATTCTGTATTTTTGTGTATGAATAAACTGTAACAATCAAGAGTTCTGGCTTTATAAATTTAAAAACGTGTTGAATTAACTGGCAGGGAATGAGTATGAATAGGACAGCTTTTAGGTTCAGATTCCTCATTTCATTTTGGTTATGCTGAGTTTGGGTATGTGTTACACTTTAAAGTGCATATGTTGAAGAGATCATTTGAGTGATATGAGATGGAGCTATCAACTTTGGAGTCATCAGGTATCACAATTAATTAAGGGAGCCGATAGAGATGAAAAAGAGAAGAAAACACAAGCTTGAGTCCTGGAACACAAAGTTAAGAATCAAGGTTTAAAGAGGACTGAGAAAAGATCCACTACTGAACTATGAGGAAATTCAACTCAATAGAAAGACCAGGTAAAAGGAGAGAGTGCTCAACTGTGAGAAATGCAGCTAGGTAGTCAAGATGAAGATTTAGAGGTCAGCACATGTGTCAATGTAGAAATCATTGGTGACATTGACAAGAGCTGGAGGCATGGAGGCCTGATAAGAGTGGGCTTGAGAGACAATGGAAGTGACTAGGAGAGGCAGTTCCGTGGTAAAGCCCAGTGTGCATAAAGGCCTGAGTTCAAACTCCATGAATATATGCACACAAAGGAAAGACAGAATGGAAGAAATCAGAAACAGGACAGCCATCTCTTCTGAAGATCTCTTGAAGAGGAGATTGGCAATATGGGAAACAGAACAGCCTTTGGCAAAGGGCTACCACGAGTAGGTTGTAGTAAGATATAAAATATAAGCACATTTCATGCTGATGGCAATGATCCCATAGAAAGCCAAACACAAGACTTGATGTCCAGGAGAAGCAGAATTCTTAGATAAATGCTGGAAAGATACATAGGAATAGGCTATAACTCACAAGTGGATAATTTATCTTTAGTAGAAGCAGTAGTAAAGATCTCCTGGAATAAGAAAGGAGGAATGCATAGTCCATCACTGTAAATGTAGGTAGAACAGGCATGATGGGGTAACCTGGTGAGCTGTCATCTTAGTAAGTGTCTTATTAAGGTTGAAACTAAATTCATTAGTGGACAGTGAGTGTAGGAGACAAGATATTCTACGTTTGAGGAAAGAAATTTGAAATAGATATCTAGGACAGTGGGGGAGTTTATAGACTAGGGATGCAGAGTGAGAATACCAGTCCACATTAGTATCTTAAGGCTCAAGATCATGCATTTAAAGTGAGACCTGTCAGTACAAGTTTGCTTTTGTTCAGCTCCATTCTGGTTTGTGAGTGCAGGAGTGGAAAAGTGAAAAGAGAGATTTAAGCAGAACAGCAGTTTAGCCAAAAGAGGATCATGATTTGACAGAATGGAGGAAGGAGTAAGGAGTTGAGTTCACATGAAAGGAGATGTTATGATGGTTTTCCACTGAATTCCAGCAGAGGAAGAAAGGGGGATAGATTTAATGTGGGTTAGGGAAATATAAAATGGGTAGGATCATTTGTTTGGACGTTCTATGAGGGCTGATAAGTGAGGAAGTCATACACTCCAGGAGTTATGTAGGAGGACAGGAAGAGATAGAGAGAGATCCAAATAATAACTCTTGGTCACTTAAGATGCTGAAAATAAGGGACAGTTGAATCCTTAACCCTAAACAAGACATTTATACAATCTCCTATAAGGCTCAAGGAATATCACAGAAGAAGAGACAGAAGGAATATGACTCAGCAGATAAGAAGGGCTGTGGAATGCCATCTTCTGGGTATGGCACAGACATAGCAACTGTGGTGGTTTGAATGTGTGTCCCCCATAGGCTCTAGGTATTCAGACGTTTGTCTCCAGTTGTTGGCACTGTTTATGGAGGTCTTGGGGTGTGTGGCCATGCTGGAGGAAGTGTGTCACTGGGGGCAGGGCTTAGAGAGTTTAACAAGCCTCGTGGTCTACAGTTGCCCTCTCTGCTTCCTGTGTTCTTTGTGAAATGTTTGCTGCTCCAGATCCAGCCACCACGCCTCCCGCCACAATGGACTCTAATTCCCTGGAACTGCCAATCGTAAGCTCAAATAAACTCTTCCTTTTATAAGTTCCTTGGTCATGGTGCTTTATCATAGCAACAGAAAACTGACTAATACAGCAACCATGGACCTAGCAGCTGCTATTGCCTGCACTGCCTTGCACAAGACTTGCTCAAGATTGGACCTATCAATAGATAGTCATACGTCATGGCTGAGGAGGGGTTCACAGGGCTCTACCTTTCCCTGATAAACTGGTGGATACAGAAGTATGGTAGGGAAAGGGAAGACATTGTCTTCAGCTGCATGTCTCTTGGTGACCCAATGGACTTCATTGGATAGTTCCACACTTAAGCATCTGTGGTCATTCATAGGGCCATTCTTAAACTTAGTGGGTCACAAAACAAATATGGGGGAATGAGAGTAATCAGAATGGATTATGTGCATGTATGAAATTGCCAAAGAACAAATTAAGTAAATAAAAATAAAGATAGCAGAGAGGTTGTAATTATAATAATGAGTTTTAAGACATGATAATAGGATGGAGGAATTGAGACATGCTGGAAGACTAAAGAGATGTTCAAGAAACTGAGAGCCAGTTAAATTAGGTGCAAAGTTGTACTAGTTTGTTTGTTTGTTTGTTTATTTTATTTTTTTTTTGAGACAGGGCCTCCCTGTTGCCCCAGCTGTCCTGGAACTCACTATGTAGACCAGGTTGGCCTTGGACTCACAGAGATACACCTGCCTCTGCCTCTCAAGTACTGAGATTAAAGGTGTGTGCCACCATGCCTGCTATAGTAGTTTAATTTTTATGGAATCTGAGGAGTAGATGATCTTAGATTTAGAATCCTTCAAAGCAGGTTTATTTTAACAGGAATTCTTATACAATATTACTGCAGTTTTCAATAAAGATTGGGTTGTGTCATAAAAGATAAATGAAACTGAGAGGTCGTGGCTCAGATAAACATTCATTTGTATATTTAGTCCATAAGGAACTAACACAGGAAAAGTTTTTGAGAAAGTCTAAATTAGAAACTAAAATCATCAGAAAATGAAAATGACATTGGGGTCAGGGGTGAAGGATGGTATAACCTCAAGATGTAAGATTTAGACTGGAGATATTTCCTGAGAAACAGAATGACTAGGCTGGAGCCATCAAAAATATGCAATAAGAAGAGGTTCCCCTCCAGTCCCAGAGCTTCATAGGATGTGAGCAGCTAAATTATCACCATCTGAAATGACAGCAAAAAAGGCCTGAGGGGACAAACATGTTTCCATCAAGAGAGGAAAGCAAAGGGAATTTGAGATGAATTAACTACACAGGGTTTTCTCTGGTGGCAGACTAAAATGTCAGAGAACAGAGAAGACAATTTTAAGATTTATAGAAAGTAGGAACAGGTCAGATGGAGACATATAGAGCCTTACAGAGATTAGAAGCAGAGGGAAGATGGTGACCTGGCAGTCTAGTCTGCAGGGAACAATTTAAATACAGATAAAGAAGATGATGGAATTATTTTCACTTCATCCAAATCTAGCAGTCTTCTATGTGATTAAAGCATTTTGTGCCTCGTGAAAGACCCAAAATAAGAAATAAAACATAACCATCTACAGTTTTTTAAATTTTAAAATAGACTAAGAAATTTACATATTTTAAATCATATAGACAACTGAGAACTAGAAAGTGTTTTCAGTCAGAGATATAAAGTTACTTGTCTGAAGATTATTCTGTTGTAATATAGAGAAAATATACTCATGTGGAAGAAATTGGTGGTTAGGGGTCAAGTTAAGAGGCTGTTGAAATAATTCCAATGAAAGGAGAGAGAGAGGCAGATGGAGAGGGAAAGAGAAAGGGAGGGAAGGAAGGAAGCAGAGAGAGAGACAGAGAGAGAGAGACAGAAAGAGATACATGGACACACACACACACACACAGATTGATTTTGAGGTGAAAACAACATGATCCAGTTGAGACCAGGTAGACACTGAGAGTGAGAAGAGGGGTCAGTGGTAGTTAAGAGCTAGTTTTTCTTTTGTATTTTGAAGGTATCTGATCAAATCCTACTCAGAGCTCAACTTATCTATACTTAGAATTTTATGTTTTCTCAGGAAATAGTACTTTAATATACAGTGAAAACCACCTTATGACATTTTGTAGAAGAATATGAACCACACATATGCACATAAAATAAATAGTAAGATGTTTTATGCAATTTTGTGTATTCTAAGCTTGGTATTTAGAAGGTAAATGTTATTCACCATCATTATAAGTGTTTTCCATTTCTGGATTTGGGAGAACCAAAACACACCTATTTTAAAAAATGCTAGAAAAAAATCACCCCAAACCAAATGTCAAAGGAGATCAAATGCTTAGTAGCTCTGTGGCTCTGGCTCATGGGATAAAATCAGGATGATTGTTCCTGATTGTTCCACAGTTCCTTAAATAGCCTACAAGAAGAGCAATATGGTTTCATATGTACCTGAGAAGTAAGTGCCAACAAGTTGCCAACAAGGACCAGCAGTTGTTAAGCTTTGTGCCTTAACCCTTTAGTCTTGCTGCATGGGAATCCTCCACATATAGGGTCCATTCGAAGCAACGTGAACAGTAAGTAAATGGTACCCATCATGTCAACCAGCCTGCAGGTTCTGAAAGCACCTTAACTTTAAAAGTACAATCTAGAATATTCTAAATAGAAATTCTCTTCTGGAGTTAGCACTATAAACAAACTTGTTACATTGATCTATTTCAGCTTCCTGTTTTCTGAAACATATGCTTTTTTTATTAATTTTATTTATTTCTGTATGTGTATGAATGTACTGTCTGCATGCAAGTCTGTGCACCCGTGTCGTGCAACGCCGCGGAGTTCAGAAGAGGGTCTCGGATTCCCCTGGAACTGGAGTTCTCCTGGAATTGGAGCTTCAGACGGTTCTCAGCCGCCATGTGGGTGCTGGGGATCGAACCTGGGTCCTCTGTAAGAGCGGTCGGCGCTCTTAACCGCTAGGCCATCTCTCCAGCCCCACGTATGCTTTCTTTAAGGCTCTCTATAACCCCTGTGTTTTCAGTAGCTCATAGATCCATAGAAAATGATAGGCTTTTACAAAGAAATTCTAAATGACACTTTGATATGAAATTTATTTATTTATTTTTTTTAATTTTTATTTATTTTTGTATGTGCATGAATGTACTGTCTGCATGCAGGTCTGTGCACCCGTGTCGTGCAATGCCGCGGAGGTCAGAAGAGAAGAGGGTCTTGGATTCCCCTGGAACTGGAGTTCTCCTGGAATTAGAGTTACAGACGATTCTCAGCCACCATGTGGGTGCTGGAGATCGAACCTGGGTCCTCTGCAAGAGCAGCCGGTGCTCTTAACCGCTAGGCTTTGATATGAAATTTATAACTCTCTAACTTTCATAGGAATTCATATTAAGTGTAACTTAAGAACTTTAATGGAGAAATAGGAAATTTCTAGATCATCTTTTAAAAATGTTTTTTATTGCTGAGAATTTCATGCAAATATATAATGTGTTTTGATAAAATCCATTTCCCACTTCCTCCCCACCGGCTCCTCCCTCCTAAGCCTCCCTCTCAATCACATGTACTCTTTTTGAAGGAAAAAGATTTCTAGTCCCTCAATAGGTATCAACCTGAAGTTTTCAATATTGATTCTTATTTTGAGTTAATAAAATGTTCAAGCTTTCCTTAAGTATTTAGTCAGATCATATATAGATCTACACTTTGAGGGATGGCCCTTTTGTCATGATGTCTCCGATACACTAACTCTTAAGTCTATTAACTTCAAATATTGATGATTTAATGAGGTTCTTAATGATGACAGTATCAGAAATGTCTAAACAGCTATAAGCAAGTTTGACAGTGCTTTTATACTGGTTATGTCTTTTTTTCTGTCTTTTTTGAGACAGGGTCTCCATTTAGTCCCAACTGGCCTGGAGCTAACTACTTAGAACAGGCTGGCCTTGAACTCACAGAGATCCACCTGCCTCTGTCTTTCTGTCAGAGAGACTTTTTCAGTTGAATGTCACTGACAGGCAGGCATGGGTGTTACTAGTTATAAACTGTGTGGATTATAATTCTTGTTTTAGTTATCTGTTAAGTAGAGAGCAAAAATAGCCTCCACATACTATTCTCTTGAAGACTATAGGCAATGATTTAAGTAAAGATTTTAGAACATGGTAGCTAGTCAATAAAATATAGCTAAGTATGTGCTGCAACAATTTTGAGGCTCAGAACAATAAACGTTTATTCTTGGACTACTGGGATAAATCTATTTGGTCAGTATTGAGAGGTTTTCAGTTAGTCACTCCACTGCTGCTTGCTGCTGACTTTATTTCTGGGAAAGCAGCGGGTTTAAAGGAGCCCTCTGAAACTGTGAACCCAAATGAATCTTTGTTCTCCTAAGTTGTCACTTTTAGGTGTTTTGGTTCCATCAACACAAAAGTAACTAATACAGTACCTTAGACGTTTCCTTCCAGGGGTGAGGGAAGGAAAGCACAACTTTATAGACCCTTCTGTGTAGTCATGCACATGTGAGGGCTAAGCTGCTCTGTGCTCCAGTGCCACAGAAGCTGGTGGGCAGGAAGTAGATGGCAAGCATCAAAGCCTTGAAACTGCATGGTCACTTTTTACCTGTGCAAAGTTGAAGAGTATGCAACTACTCATGTCAAAAACTTGATTTGCACAAGAAGTTTCTGGTATAACCATGATCTTGCCTTCTACTTTGCTATCGTCTTTAATACTTGTGTAAGTTAACTTTTCATGAGTGTAAAATGCCACACACAGGTGAATAAGTAATTCCAGGTCTCATTTCAATAGAATTTTGTTCTTTTTAGATGATGATTTGATCTAAATTATTTAATGCTGGTTGTTTAAGGAATCTGTCATCCTTTGCCACAAAGTATTATGTGTGCTATCTTCTAATAGATGCCTTGAATTACAGAATCTCAGACCAGTAAGGGGTTTGGGGGGACATGGTCTCATTTATTTTATTGTATTTTCACATGAGCACATATTAAGAGAGAAAGTAACAAAGATTTGAAGTTTTACTCGAGTTTGAACAGCAGTTCTGGAATTAGCCATGCTACTGTTATACCAGGAGGTCACTTGATGACCAATTCTGCAATTAACTTGTGTGTCATTGTTTAATAATTTTCAAAAACACCAAAAATTTTTCTATTACTGCAACACCATTTCTTCATCAGAAAGACAGACATTTGTAAATATTAGATCACATACAAGAAATCTAATAGTATCTGAGGCTGTAGAGTTCAATGTCAGTCTCCAGACACAGTGTTAGTATTGTCAGATGACTTTTGCCATAACCCAGATGTCCTAGTTTCTGGTCCAGAACTACTTCCATATTTTTTTTGAAGAGATACTGACAAAGAGGAGGTTAGTCTTTTAATAAAAGCATGAGTAAGATGGAATAAGGTCACAGAACAATGAATATCTCACATTGCCATAAATAAATATAAAGGTCATATATCAGACCAGAAGAGGTGTCTACCCTCCTATGTGGATCTCCATCTCTCTTTCCCATGCTAGTTAGGAATGAAGCAGATTACCCTTCCCTCTCTCTGTATTATTTATTGTTCTCTGCTTGGCTGGGGGCAGTAGAGTGGGTAGAGCTCTCTTTGTAAGATTAACTGGTTCTCAAATTCTTCACATTTATTTTGACAGCCTTCCCATGAACATTTATGGTTCTATTACTCTGCAGAAAGTTCCCACAGATGCAGAGTGTCTCTGCAAGGACTGAGCTGTGTCACAGCTGCCAGGTTCTGCCTTGATTTACCTCTTCCTTCTGACCTTTATGCATTATTCATAAGTGTCATTTATGCGGTTTCACAGTGACACATCCTTTTTGCTTTCTGGTGAGCTTTCTTTCTGTATAAATCTCCTTTGGCAAGCAGCATGCATCAGCACAGCTTCCCAGGCCGTTGATCCTGTTTTGAATCTGTCCCTAACATTCAGGATTCAAGCATTCCCCCTAAAGTCCATTTATTTCTTTACAAACAAGTACAGATGAATGGAGACCTAGGTGAAGCCATGGCCTTCCTCCATTAACGGAATATTTTTGAGTCTTAGTTCTAGATGAGGTAATAATAACTGCTGGCACAGTGGTAAAGATTAGTGAGATAATATAACAGCAGGCATATGGTAGGTAGGCTTCCCAGTAAATGGAAACCATACCACAGGGTTTGTGAGCATATTTTTCTAGAGCTAAATAGGGTACTCAGTGTCAGAAATAAAAGGGAATTATGGCAGACTATCAAAGCAAGGCACAGAGGAAAAAAGGCACTGGTTTACAAAGCACGAGTGGAAGAGTGTTGAAGTAAAGGTGAAGCTTCTAGAATTTGGTTGCAAGGCCAGTATGGGACAGTCTTGTATTGGGTATAAACATCCCCATCTCCCAAAGTGGGATACCATCTTCTTTGACCACATGGTGCTAGGTAAGTCAGTCTTGAATATTAGAATATTATGCCTTTCATTCTTTTGTATCATTGTCTGATACATTTCTTTGGCTCGGTTCTCCCAGTGGCAGTATTAACTGTGCAGGTTATTTACCAGGGGAAATATCCATGAAGAGGAATGGGAAGCTGGGGAAGCATGGGAAAGGATGTTCTGATCATTAAGAAGGAAACAGGAAAGTCTGAATTGAAAAATTCATCAGCGTGGGTTTCTGAAAACATTTTAAATGGTTGATACTGACTTCTTGAGACAAAGAACAAAGCCATCCATTAGAGGAGGCCAGTGTTTCCTTGGAATAGTTCTACCTTGGTGTTCTCACTGGATGGATCTCACCTAGTTCATTTGCACTTGCCCTTCTTTAGTCTATGAAAGCTCAAGTCCCTGTCACTTATGTTCTCTGTCGTCATACATCCTCAAGGTTCAACTTTGTAGTCACCACAGAAGGTACCGAACTTGGCATGTTTATGATTTTGTCTTATTGGAAGCAAAGATATTAAGATTTTTCTGTGTCTAGTACATACATATTAGAATATTATAAGATAGCTTAAGAAACAAAGGAGAAAAATTTAAAAATCCAGAAGAATAAAGGAAGAAACAAAAATGGGGACAAATAAAAATCACACCACAATATAGTACAAAAGTAGCAAAGCAACAGGCCAAATAAAAGTAAATGAATTCTCTACTCGAAGGAAAAAAAAATTATATTGTAGAATAAACCCAAATTGAAACTGTATAATTTTGTGAACATTAGACTTAAGACATACAAATACACAAGATAAAGGAGTGAAAACATGTAAGGGCCAAACACAGAGAAAAGCGTACTGGGTTAGCTGTATTGAGAGGAGTTCAAGGTAAAGATTATCCCCAAAGGTAAATTATGGAGCTCCTTAGCAAAGTACAATTCTTGTCTAGCTTTCTTCTGTGTGTGTGTGTGTGTGTGTGTGTGTGTGTGTGTACACTTGTCCATGTGTGCACATACAGACACAGGAGGGCAACATTAGGCATTTTCTTTTTTTATTAATTTTATTTATTATTGTATGTGGTTTTTTTTTAATTTTCATTTTTTATTGATGCTTTGTGTATTTCATACATCATTTTCCAATTCAGTTCAGGCATATATCCCTTTCTGTTTCCCCCACCCCACCCCAGCCCATCCTAGATCATGCATTCTGCCATAACTGTCCTGCATCTTTCTCTGTTTTTTTTTTCATCTTTAAAACAATAAGTGATAATTTATGAGTACAAGCATCCTTCATGTAAAACCAATTTGCAAGCAGTTGTGCCCAAACCCACACAGCTCATGGGTCCCACCGTCCAGCAGGGGGGGCTTGTATGTTCAATCAAGTTGATCAAATGAGTGTCCAGACTATATTGCTGTAGTTTCACCATTCACCCCAATCGCAGCCCTTACATTCTACCACGCCCCCTCTTCCGCAGATTGTTCCCTAGGCTTAGAAAAGGGGCACAGGTGGATGAGAGGTAAAACAGTCCACTCTCTCTGGAGCTGTTGACTTGGACTCTGGTCAATTCTGGCTGTTTCCTTTCATGGGCTGACAGTTTGTCCAGGAATAACCTTTCGATCCTACTAATGAAGAACAAGCAATTAGATATATAGGTATTTAAGCAGCACTAATAGTTATGGTAGGTTACTTTAGCATAGACACATGTTTGGATATGTTAATCCATGAATTACAATTTTCCCCCCTGTTAAATATGACAGGGTCTTACTGTGGCTTATAACATCTCCTAACCTGTAGAGGATGTAAGCTTGTGGCATCAGCCATGGGTTATTTCTCCAAGGGGAGAGCCAATAGCCAATTAGATTTGGGATATACAGGCACATGGCTGCCTCTGCTGCACAGTATTTCCAGGCAGGTGAGGTGTAGCTGGTGCTGACGGTGGAGTCTTGCTTGACTCAGGGAGACCCATATTTGCTTTATTGGTTTAGTGGCCTTTGGTAACACTCTCTGGCATTCCAGAGGCCATCTGTACACTTGCATGTGTGGTCTCAATACATCCCTCCCATGTTAACGTCAGGTCTTCGGCAGCAGGGTCTTATTGCCTCTCCTCCTGTAGGTATCCCAACTTAGAGGCAAGGAGCCCTTACCTTTTGTGGGGCCTTGGATCCCCTGGCCAACATCCACCTGGTAGAACAATCCATTGCTGATGTCAGAGCTCCTGTATTAATATATTTTGCCTGAGTGCATAGCCCTAGGACTTTAGTATTATATTTGGTTCTGAACAGAGAGTAATCCCTTCCACAGTTCCCATGTCTAGTAGTCAATTAAAGAAAGCAGTTTTACCGGTTTTATAAGAGATTACCTCTACAATAGTTGTCTCCAATTTACAGTTGGGGAGCGACCTCATCATTGTCATATTTCTCCTTGTTCTATGGGTGGGAAGGCAAGGAAGTCTCTCATATCAGAACCTTTGTGGCACCTAGAAGGTAAGTTTCATTAGGACTCATTATAACTAGTTGTTACATGTAGGATCCACAGAGGGGTTCGATGTTTATGGCAATCTGAGGCTTTTCTTCCTTTGAATGTTCAGACGGGTCAGCCTTTCCGTTGCCACTTTTTGGTACATCCTACTCAATGCAAACCTGTATCTTTTCTTTCTCAGCCGTTAAGTTGGTGACGTTTTGTCCTGTTGGAACAAACAAATCTTTTCCCATAGTTAGTTTTAAGATTTGAATTGCAAGGGTTTGATGAAAAGGTTTCATGTCTTTCTGTATCCCCCCCCCTTTTTTTTAGCGTATGAGTCTCCAGAAGACAGTTGTATTATACATGACTATAGGGTGGAGTCAAGGCACAGATTTCATCAAATTCACCCATGTTGTTTTGGGTGACTATATATGATTAACTTGGGAAGCAAACTTAATTTTTACGTTAAATCATCTTAAAGAGAATGCTACAAGGTGATACTGTACAACAGAGAAATTATAGAGAACATTTGTATGTGTCAATCCCAAAGTTCTTGCTCTACAGATTTTATGTAAAGCAAATGTGGGCAACAGCGAATTATATCTCCATTTAATTCAGATGCATTACCATTTTTATCAGATTCTGTAAACCAATGTTGTTTAATATACACATGTTTACTTTTACTTTTACTAAGTCCTAAAACACCATGTGTCCTGTAGACAGTGTCTAGGCGAAACTGGGTACTTGCTGAGCTCACGTCAATTAAATATGCCTTAATCGAATATACACCCGTGTCCCTCTCCCACCCATCCCCCCTTTCCAATTCACCATTTCAGTCCATTTTCTGATGCAGTCTTTCTGTTGTTCTTTTACTATGCCTCCCTCTCCATGAGAAATATTTATATCTGGGTTGTTGGTACTAGCATCCACATATGAGGGACACCATTTGTCGTTTGTTTTTCTGGGACTGTGTTACTTCACTTAACATAATGTCTTCCAGCTCCATCCATTTACCTGCAAATTTCATGATGTTGTCCCTCTTTACTGCTGCATAGTATTCCATTGTATACATGTACCACATTTTCTCTATCCACTCGTCAGTTGAAGGGCACCTGGGCTGGTTCCAGCTTTTTGCTATTGTGAACAGAGCTGCAATAAACATAGCTGTGCATGTATCTTTGCAGTAAGTTGTGTCTTGTGGGTATATACCCAGGAGTGGTATGACTGGGTCAAATGGAAGGCTCATTTTGAGTCTTCTAAGGGTTCTCCACACTGCTTTCCATAGTGGCTGTACAAGTTTACATTCCCACCAGCAATGGATGAGTGTTCCCCTTTCCCCACAACCTCTCCAGCACTTGGTATCATTCATGTTCCTGATCCTAGCCAGTCTTATTGGAGTAAGGTGATATCTCAGAGTGGTTTTAATTTGCATTTCCTTAATTATCAGAGATGTTGAACACTTCTTAAGATGTTTCTCGGCCATCTCTAACTCCTCCTCTGTGAAGTCTCTATTCAGATCTTTGCTCCATCTTTTGAATGATTCATTTGTTTTCTTTCTTCTTTGTTTTTTGAGTAGCTTGTATACTCTGGAAATTAATGCTTTGTCAGATGTATCTGCTGTGAAGGTTTCCTCCCACTCTGTGGGTCTTCTCCTCACTTCCTTTATTGCTTCCTTTGATGTACAGAAGCTTTTGAGTTTAATGAGGTCCCATTTGTCAATTGTCGATCTTATTTCTTGTGCAGCTGCTGTCTGATTTAGGAAGTCTTTTCCTACACCTATGTCTTGTAGTCTGCTGCCAAGCTTCTCTTCTATCACCTCCAGAGTTTGGGGTTTCACATTGAGGTCTTTGGTCCATCTGGAGTTGACCTTTGTACAAGGTGAGAGGTAGGGGTTTAATTTCATTCTTCTACAAGTGGTGATCCAGTTTTGCCAACACCACTTGCTGAAGATGCTGTCTTTCCTCCATTGTGTCTTCTTGGCCCCCTTGTCAAATATGAGGTGGCTGAAATTGTATGAGCTCAGGTTTGGATCTTCAGTTTTATTCCATTGGTCAACTGGTCTGTTTTTGTGCCAGTACCAGGCTGTCTTTATGACTATAGCCCTGTAGTATAGTTTGATGTCTGGTATAGCGATCCCCCCTGTATTGCTCTTTTCACTCAGGGTTGCTTTGGCTATTCGGGGTCTTTTGTTTTTCCAAATGAAATTGAGGATTTTTTTTTCCAAGCCTGTGAAGAAACTCTTGGGGATTTTGATTGGGATCGCATTAAATCTGTACACTAGTTTGGGTAGGATGGACATTTTTACTATATTTATTTTCCCAATCCATGAGCATGGGAGGTTTGTCCATCTTCTGATGTCTTCCTCAATTTCCTTTTTCAGGGGTTTAAAATTTTTGTTGTAGAGATCCTTGGTGTCTTTGGTTAGGTTTGTTCCTAGGTATTTTATTGTTTTTGAGGCTATTGTGAGTGGGAAGGTCTCCTTGTAGTCCTTCTTCAATTGCTTGTTGTTGGTGTACAGAAAGGCTACTGATTTTTCTAGGTTTATTTTGTATCCTGCCACTTTACCAAAGCTCTTAATCGTTTCTAGGAGTTTTCTGGTGGAGTTCTTAGCATCCCTTAGGTAGACAATCATATCATCAGCAAAAAGGGATAGCTTGACTTCCTCTTTTCCAATTAGAACTCCTTTAATTTCCTTTTCTTGCCTTATTGCCCTAGCTAGGGTTTCTAGCACTATATTGAAGAGGAGTGGTGACAGGGGGCAGCCTTGCCGAGTTCCTACCTTTAAGGGGAATGCTTCTGTCATTTCCCCATTTAGGATGATATTGGCTGTGGGTTTTCTGTATATGGCTTTGATTACATTGAGGAATGATCCCTCCAGACCAATTCCCTCCAGGACTTTAAACATGAAAGGATGCTGGATTTTGTCAAAGGCTTTCTCCGCATCAATTGAGATGATGGTGTGGTTTTTGTCCTTCAGTCCATTGATATGTTTGATGATGTTTATTGATTTTCGTATGTTGAACCATCCCTGCATGTCTGGTATGAATCCAACTTGGTCATGGTGGATGATTTTCTTGATGTGAGTCTGTATGCGATTTGCCAGAATCCTGTTTAGAATTTTGGCATCTGTGTTCATTAGGGAGATGGGTCTATAGTTCTCCTTTTTGGTTGTATCTTTCCCTGGTTTTGGTAGTAGCGTAATGCTGGCTTCATAGAAGGAATTTGGGAGAAGTCCCTCCATTTGTATCCTTCTAAACAATTTAAGTAGTAATGGTTGTAAGTCTTTACGAAATATTTTATAGAATTCTGCCGTGAATCCATCCGGGCCTGGGCATTTTTTGGTTGGGAGGCTACTTATTACATCTTCGATTTCTTCCTGTACTATTGGTCTGTTTAGGCTGTCGATCTCTTCTTGGTTGAGCTTTGGTGATTCCCAGGATTTCAGATATTCATCCATTTCTTCTAGGTTTTCAAACTTAGTAGAATATAAGTTTTTGAAGTAGTCCCGTATGATTGTCTGGATCTTTTCATTGTCTGTTGTGATATTTCCCCTTTCATCACAGATTCTATTGATTTGGAGTTGTTCCCTCTTTCTTTTGGTTAACTGGGCTAGAGGTCTGTCTATCTTGTTTATTCTCTCAAAGAACCAACTTTTGGATTCATTGATTTTTTGTATGGTTTTCTTTGTTTCTATTTCATTGATCTCTGCTCTGATTTTTGTTATTTCTTCTTGTCTGCTCCGTTTAGGGTTCATTTGTTGTTGTCTCTCAAGTATTTTTAGCTGCAGTGTTAGATCATTCACTTGTGTTCTTTCTGTTTTTTTAATGTAGGCACTTAGAGCTATAAACTTCCCTCTTAGGACTGCTTTTAAAGTGTCCCATAGATTTTGCTGTGTTGTTTTATCATTGTCATTCAGTTCCAGGAATGTTTTTATTTCTTTCTTTATTTCTTCCTTGACCCACTCATTATTCAGGAGAGTGTTGTTTAGTCTCCATGTGTTCCTGTAGGTTGTAGGGTTTATTCTGGTGTTGATATTGAGTTTTATTGCACTGTGGTCTGATAGAATGCATGAGATTATTTCAATCTTTTTATATTTGTTGAGTTTTTTCCTGTGTCCCAGTATATGGTCTATTTTGGAGAATGTTCCATGAGGTGCTGAGTAGAAAGTGTATTCTCTGGTGTTTGGGTGAAATATTCGATAGATGTCTGTGAGGTCCATTTGGTGTATTGTATCATTTAGTTCAGATGTCTCTCTGTTTATCCTTTGTCCTGTTGATCTGTCTAAAGGACTTAGTGGGGTATTGAAGTCCCCTACTATTAGTGTGCTGGGGTTAATCTGAGCCTTGAGATCCTGAAGAATTGTCTTTACAAAGTTTGGTGCACTGGCGTTTGGTGCATATATATTCATGATTGTGAGATCTTCATCGTCAATTGTTCCTTTAATAAAGATGTAATGGCCCTCTTTGTCTCTTTTGATTTCTTTTGCTTTGAAGTCTATTTTGTCTGATATTAGGATAGCGACACCTGCTTTCTTTTTGGTACCATTTGCTTGGAATATTTTCTTCCATCCCTTCACCTTAAGTTGGTGTCTGTCCTTGAAATTGAGATGGGTTTCTTGCAGACAGCATATAGATGGATTTTGTTTCCTAATCCATTCTCCCAGTCTATGCCTTTTGATTGGGGAGTTCAGCCCATTAATATTTAAGGTTATAATTGAAAGATGGATGTTTTTTCCTTTCACCTTATTATCCATTTGGACTTTTAGTCTCTGATTCTACTCCTATGGTTATATTTTTATTAGTTTCTTTTCCTAGGTGCTTGAGGATAGTTGCTCCTCCCTTCTGCCCTTTGAATTGCTTCAAGTATTTTCTGGAGAGTTGGTTTTCTGGACATGTATTCTATCATCTTGCTTATGTCTTGGAAGATTTTTCTCTCTCCTTCAACTGTAATTGACATTTTTGCTGGGTAAAGTATTCTGGGTTGGCATCCATAGTCCTTTAACACTGGGAATGCTTTGCTCCATGTTCTTCTTGCTTTCATGGTTTGCGGCGAGAAGTCAGTTGTAATTCTGATGGGTTTCCCTTTTTATGTGACTTGTTTTTCTTTTGTGGCCTTCAGAATTTTATCTTTGTTTTGGGCATCTAGCATTTTGACTATGATATGGCGTGGGGAGTTTCTTTTCTGATCTTGTCTATTTGGAGTCCTATGTGCTTCTTGTATTTGAATGGGTTTGTCTATTTTTAGTTTGGGGAAGTTTTCATCTATTATTCTGTTGAAGATATGATCTATACTATTCTCTTGAGATTCTTCTTCTTCCTCTATTCCTATGATGCGGAGGTTTGATCTTTTCATAGTGTCCCATTTTTCCTGGTTGTTCCACTTTTGTGTATTTTTAAATTTTTCATGATCTTTATTTGAGTTTTTTAGTTGTTCTGTGTTATCATCCAGATCTGATATTCTTTGTTCTGCTTCCTCCATTCTATTTCTGAGGCTTTTTTCTTTCCTTTCTTCCTGGTTGGATGAGTGTTCTATTTCCTTTTTCATTTCATCCTGTGATTTCTTTAATATATCCATTTCCTTTTTGAGTTTTCAATCTCTTCTTGGTACTCCTTACTTCTTTGGTTGGCTTCCTTTTTCAGTGTTTCTACTTCTTTAAGGTGCTTGTTTTTTTCTCTCTCTAGTTCTTTCTGGAGTTTGTCTATCTCTCTCTTTACTTCTCTGAATTCTTCTTTATGTTCTTTAATTTCTCTGCATAGGTCTGCAATTATTCCTCTAAGGTCTGTTTCTGGGGTCACCTCAGGTGGATCCAATTGTAGTTATCTCCTACTGGGTTGGTAGAGCTTGGTGTGGGATTATCCTGCACCTTTCCCATGTTGTCCCTTTGTCGTGTCCCTGGCATGTGGGTTTCCCTTTTGTGATTCAAATCTCAAATGCCTTTTCAGTGTGTTGAAGGCTGAAAGCTTGTTTTATTTTGCTTGCCTCCTTCAGATGATTTTTTTTCCCTTTCTTTCTTCCCTCCTCCTTGTTTATGCAGTGTTGACTTGTCTAGGTTTCAGGCTTTCACTTTTGATATATATTGGATATTAGAAGTCTCTTCCTTTCCTGTTCTGAAGGTTCTCTTAATCCACTGGATATTCTCTCCTCAATTCCAGTTGTTGGGGGGTGGTATTCCTGACTTAGCCAGTGCCCCAGTACCTGCCTGGAGCAGTGGCAGGCTTCTCCTGCGCCCTGACACAGGACCCCACTATGGCCCCCGAGCCAGGACCACTTCCCACTTCTGCCTACTAGGGGGGCAAGGCCACCTAGCCGGGCAGCCACCCTCTGCCGGGGCTTAGGGGTCCAATCTAGATCCGCCAGCCACTGGCCCCTCTGCCACAATTCTGCAAATCAATTGTCTAGCACTGCGTGGGTCAATGCCCAAAGTTTTTACCTGCCTGGAGCAGTGGCGGGCTCTTCCTGCACACTGACACAGGACCCCACTATCTATTTCTGTATGTGTATGAATGTACTGCCTGCATGCAAGTTTGTGCATCTGTGTCATGCAATGCTGTGGAGGTCAGAAGAGGGTGTCAGATTACCCGGGAACTGGAGTTCTCCTGGAATTGGAGTTTCAGACGGTTCTTGGCTGCCATGTGGGTGCTGGGGATCAAACCTGGGTCCTCTGTAAGAGTGGTCGGTGCTCTTAACCGCTAGGCCATCTCTCCAGCCCAACATTAGGCATTTTCTACTTTATTCTTTGACACAGGGTTTCTCACTGAACCTGAGGTTTGGGCTGTCAGATAAGCTGCTGGCCAGCAAGCCCCTGTCTCTGCCCAGTGCTGCCTCTGAACTCAGCTTTTACCTTAGTGCTTAGGATCTGAATCCAAGTCTTCATGATTGTACAGCAAGCACTTTCTCCATTGACCACTGAATTATCTCTTCAGCCATTATCTTGTTTTGTTTAAGGATCTGTATCTAAAATAAATAAAAATTAATAGACTTCAAGGAAACTGATCTGTAACACCAAAGGAAATGATGTAGTGCCATTATCTGTATGTGAGATAAAAAATTTATAATGACAGAACATTGAAAAATGAAAATAATAGGGGCTGGAGAGATGGCATGGAGGTGAAGACCACTGACTGCTCTTGCAGAGGACCCGGGTTCGATCCCCAGCACCCACATGGTGGCTGAGGACCATCTTTAACTCCAGTTCCAGGGGAATCTGAGACCCTCTTCTGACCTCTGCGGCATTGCATGACACGGATGCACAGACCTACATGCAGACAGTACATTCATGCACATAAAAAATAAATACAATTAAAAAATGAAGATAATAAACTTGGGCCCAGAGAGATGGCTCAGAGCATAAGAATATGTATTATTGGATCATTGGCTTGTGCAGCTGTAGGGGCAGAGTTGCCTAGCTAGCCGGTACAAAGGTGGGCCTGTTGCCACTAGGGGACTCGAATGCATAGAGATCAGGAGCTTTTGCCTGACCACCTGGAGCAGAGTACAGGTGTGTAGGCTAAGCGAGCAACTCGCTGCCCCTCCCCCAACCCCTGTCAACTGGAATTGTAGAGTGAGTGTCCAAGTGGGACTGCAGTAGTGATTCTGGGGTGCAAGGCAATAAATGAAACAGTGAACCTGACACAACTGCAGTCCTGCAACACCAAGCCCCACAAACAACCCAGAGGAACTGGCTGTCAGGAAGCAGCGTGAGCACAGTACCCACCCAGTTGTTACCTATCTGGTTTTTGGAGAACCTTCAGAACAGAAAGGGAAGAGTGAGTTAGACTTCCAATATATAACCAAACTTGAAAGCCTGAAACCTAGACAAGTCAACACTCCATAAACAAGGAGAAACCAACGAAGGCATCTGAAGGAAGCAAGCAAAGCAAGCCTTCTACACAAGGAAGAAACATTTGAGAATCGCATCAGAAAACAAATAAAAAACAAACACACATGCCCAAAACACAATGAAAGAACAACATGGGAAAATCACAGAATAATTCCACACCAAACTCTACCAACCCTATAGAAGATTCCTACAATGAGATCTCCCTAGAGGTAACTCAGGACACAGATCTTAGAAGAATAATCATAGGCATATTCAAAGAAATGAAAGAATATAAAGAACAAATCTGAGAACTAAGGAGAGAATGAAAAACTCAGGAAGGACCTAGAGGGAGAGAGTGACAAACTTTGGAAAGAACTAAAGGGAGAAAATAACAAACTCCAGAAAGAGCTAGAAGGAGAGAATGATAAACTCTGGAAGGAAGTGGAAACACTGAATAGATCCCATGCTGAAATAAAAAAGGAAACCAACCAGCAAAACAAGGAGCTACAGGAAGAGATTGAGAAGCTCCAAAAGGAAGTGGAAATACTAAAGAAATCACAGGATGAAATGAAAAAGGAAATTGAACACTCATGCAATCAAGAGGAAAGGATGGGAAAAAGCCTTAGAAGCAGAATGGGGGAAGCAGAAGAAAGAATATCAGACCTGGAAGATAATGCAGAACAACTAAATATATCAAGTAAAGATTATGAAAAATTTAAAATTACACAAAAGTGGAACAACCAGGAAATGTGGGACAATGTGAAAAGATTAAACCTCTGCATCATAGGGTTAAAGGAAGGAGAAGAATCCCAAGAGAATGATATTGATCAGGTCTTCAACAGACTAATAGATGAAAATTTACCCAAACTAAAAAAAGACAAACCCA
Source organism: Rhizomys pruinosus (assembly GCA_009823505.1). Classification (NCBI taxonomy): domain Eukaryota; kingdom Metazoa; phylum Chordata; class Mammalia; order Rodentia; family Spalacidae; genus Rhizomys; species Rhizomys pruinosus. The sequence goes on from VZQC01002471.1 coordinate 75,655, forward strand.
TACAATACAAGAAGCACAAATAGACAAGATCAGAAAAGAAACTCCCCATGCCATATCCTAGCTAAAATGCTAGATGCCCAAAACAAAGACAAAATTCTGAAAGCCACAAGAGAAAAACAGCAAGTTACATATAAGGAGAAACCCATCAGAATCACAGCAGACTTATCAGTGCAAACTATAAAAGCAAGAAGAACATGGACCAAAGTATTCCCAGTGCTAAATTACTATAGATCCCACCCCAGATTACTATACCCAGCTAAAATGTTGATTATAGTTGAAGGAGAAAAGAAAACCTACCATAACATAAACAAGATGATAGAATACATGTCCAGAAAACTAACCTTTCAGAGAATACTTGAAGCAATTCAAAGGACAGAGGAGAGGAGTAGCTATCCCCAGGCACCTAGAAAGAGAAATTAATAAAAGCATAACTGCAAAAGTAGAAATGTAGACCAAAAATGCAAATGGACAATAAGGTGAAAGGAAGCAACACACATCTCACAATTATAACCTTAAATATTAATGGGCTAAACTCCCCAATCAAAAGAAATAGACTGGGAGAATGGATTAGGAAACAGAACCCATCTACATGCTGTCTACAAGAAACTTATTTCACTCTCAAGGACAGGTATCAAGGTGAAAGGATGGAAAATTTTCCAAGCAAATGGTACCAAAAAGCAAGCAGGAGTTGCTATTGTAATATCAGAAAAAATAGACTTCAAAGTAAAAGTAATCAGAAGAGACAAAGAGGGCCATTACATCTTTATCAAAGGAAAATTGACCATGAAGATTCCACAATCATTAATATATATGCACCAATCTCTCATGCACTAAACTTTATAAAGACAATTCTCCAGGACATCAAGGCACAGATTAACCCCAGCACACTCATAGTAGAGGACTTCAGTACCTCACTGAGCCCTTTGGAGAGGTCAACTGGACAAAGAATAAAGAGAGAGACATATGAACTGAATGACATGATACACCAAATGGACCTCACAGGTATCTACTGAATAGCCAAACGCCAGAGAACATTTTTGACTTAGCACCCCACAGAACATTCTCCAAAACTGACCACATACTGTGAAACAGAAAAAACCTCAACAAATACAAAAGGACCGAAATAATTTCATGTATTCTATCAGACCACAGCACAATAAAGCTCAATATCAACACCAGGATAAGCCCTACTATCTACAAGAACACATGGAGACTAAACAACAGTCTCCTGAATAATGAATGGGTCAAGGAAGAAATAAAGAAAGAAATAAATGCATTCCTGGAACTAAATGCCAATGACAATGCAACACAACAAAACCTATGGGACACTTTAAAAGCAGTCCTAAGAGGGAAGTTTATAGCCCTGGGTGCCTACATTAAAAAAACAGAAAGGGAACAAATAAACAATCTAACACTGCAGCTAGAAACACTTGAGAGACAGCAACAAATGAACCCTAAACCCAACAGACAGGAAGAAATAACAAAAATCATAGCAGAAATCAATGAAATAGATACAAAGAAAGCAATGCAAAAAAAAAAAAATCAATGAATCCAAAAGTTGGTTCTTTGAAAGAATAAACAAGATAGACAGAACCCTAGCCCAGTTAACCAAAAGAAAGAAAGAGCAACTCCAAATCAATACAATTCGTGATGCAAGTGGAAGTATCACAACAGATAATGAAAAGATCCAGACAATCATACGGAATACTTCAAAAACCTATACTCTACTAAGTTTGAAAACCTAAGAGAAATGGATGAATATCTGAAATCCTGGGAATCACCAAAGCTCGACCAAGAAGAGACCGGCAGCTTAAACAGACCCATAATATATGAAGAAATTGAAAATGTAATAAGAAACCTACCAACTAATAAAAGCCCAGGCTTGGATGGTTTCAAGGCAGAATTCTATAAAACATTTAAAGAGGCCTTACAATCATTATTGCTAAAACTGTTCAGAAGGATACAAGCAGAGGGAAATCTCTCAAATTCCTTCTATGAAACCAGCATCATTCTAATACCAAAACCAGGCAAAGATAAAACTAAATAAAAGAACTATGGACCCATCTCATTAATGAACTTAAATGCAAAAATTCTCGACAAAATACTTGCAAAGTGCCTACAGACCCACATCAAAATATCATCCATCCATGACCAAGTTGGATTCATACCAGAGATGCAGGGATGTTTCAACATATGAAAATCAATAAATATCATAAAACACATAAGTGGACTGAAAGACAAAAACCACACAACCATTTCAATTGATGATGAAAAAGCCTTTGACAAAATCCAGCATCCCTTCATGTTTAAAGTCCTAGAGGGAATCAGACTGGAGGGATCATTCCTCAAGGTAATCAAAGCCATATACAAGTAATCCACAGCCAACATCCTCCTAAATGGAGAAAAGTTAGAAGCATTTCCCTTAAAGGTAGGAACCCAGCAAAGCTGCTGCCCCCTGCTGCCACTCCTTCAATATAGTGCTTGAAACATTTGCTAGGGCAATAAGGAAAGAAAAGGAAATTAAAGGAGTACTAATTGTAAAAGAGGAAGTCAAGCTATCCCTTTTTGTAGATGATATGATAGTTTACCTATGGAATGCTAAAAACTCCAGCAGAAAACTCCTTGAAATGATTAAGGGTTTCAGTAAAGTGGCAGGATACAAAATTAACCTAGAAAAATCAGTAGCCTTTCTTTACACAAACAACAAGCAACTGAAGAAAGAATACAAGGAGAACTTTCCACTCACAATAGCCTTAAAAACAAGCAATAAAATACCTAGGAACAAACCTAACCAAAAACCTACCAAAGATTTCTACAACAAAAAAAATTAAACCCCTGAAGAAGGAGATTGGAGAAGACATCAGAAATTGGAAAGACTTCCCATGCTCATGGGTTGGAAAAATTAATATAGTAAAAATGTCCATTCTATCCAAATTAATATACAGATTCAATGCAATCCCAATTAAAATCCCTGAGTTTCTTAACAGGCTTGGGAAAAAAATCTTTAATTTCATATGGAAAAATAAAAGACCCCGAATAGCACAAACAACCCTGAGTGAAAAGAGCAGTATAGGGGGATCACTATAGCAGACTACAAACTATACTACAGGGCTATAGTCATAAGAATAGCCTGGTATTGGCACAAAAACAGACCTGTAAACCAATGGAACAAAACTGAAGATCCAAACTTGAGCACATACAATTTCAGCCATATTTGACAAGGGGGCCAGGAAGACTCAATGGAGGAAAGACAGCATCTTCAGCAAAACTGAATCACCACTTGTAGAATAACAAAAGAAACCCCTACCTCTCACCCTGTACAAAAATCAACTCCAAATGGATCAAAGACCTAAGCATGAAACCCAGAACTCTGAAGATGATAGAAGAAAAAGTTGGCATCAACCTACAAGACATAAGCATAGGAAAACACTTTCTAAATCAGACAGCAGCTGCTCAGGAAATAAGGTCAACAATTGACATGTGGGACCTTATTAAACTCAAAATTTTCTGTACAGCAAAAGAAACAATCAAGGAAGTGAGGAGAAAACCCAGAGTGGGAAGAAACCTTCACTACTGATACATCAGACAAAGCCTTAACTTCCAGAATATATAAACTACTCAAAAAAAGAAAGAAGAATGAAAACAAATGACTCACTCAAAAGATGGAGTAAAGAGCTGAACAGAGACTTCTCAAGTGAGGAAATAGAGATGGCTGAGAAACATCTTAAAAAGTGTTCAGTGTCACTAATAATTAAGGAAATGCAAATGAAAACCACTTTAAGTTATCATCTCACTCCAATAAGACTGGCTAAGATCATGAAAAGAAAAGACACCAAATGTTTGAGATGTTGTGGGGAAAGGAGAATACTTATATCCATTGCTGATGGGAATGTACAACCACTATAGAAAGCAGTGTGGAGAGCACTTAAGAAACATAAAACAAGCTTATCACTTGACCTAGTCTTACCACTCCTGGGTATATACCCACAAGACTCATCCTACTGCAGAGATACATGCATGCCCATGTTTATTGCAGCTCTCTTCACAATAGTGAAGAGCTGGAACCAACCCAAGTGTCCTCAACCAACGAGTGGATAGAGAAAATGTGGTACATCTACACAATGGATTTCTATGCAGCAGTAAAGAAAGATGACATCATGAACTTTGCAGGTAAATGGATGGAACTAGAAGATATAATGTTAGGTGAAGTAATGTAGTCTCAGAAAAGCAAATGATGACTGGTATCCCTCATCTGTGCATGCTATCACCAAATACGTAGTAGTAAGGCAAACTAAGCAATGTCAATTATATATTCCTCTTTACCTGAAAGCAACTCTGCTCTTATAATTTGAAACCCTTAACAGGTTCTGGAATTAACCTACCACTTATTTTCAGACTTTGAAGTCTTGGTATATGGTGGAGGGTGTGTATGCACATTTTAGAGTAATATAAAATCAAAAGGGAAAGATGTGAATCCTGAAATATGATTTGAAAATTACATACAGTTTGTTTTTAGACAACATAATTTTAATATATATATATATATATATGCATACATTGAAGCAATACAAGTTGGGGTGAACAACAACAACAACAAAATAACTGGGACAAAGAACCAACTGAAACAGTGAAGTTCTCTGAAAAACAATAATCCTCTGCTTTGGAAAAACTTTGGAAATTTTCAGAAAAAGCTGCAAGACATGTATGGCAGAATGCTTGAACTCAGGTGGGGTCGGGGTCATAGAAAGGGAAATGAGTCTAAATTGGACAGAGAAATGATGTATGAAAAATTTTAATAACAGTAAAAATATATGCAAAAAAGGATGTGTACTACTCTTGGAGAGGACATGCCTTAATTTCCAGCACCCACATCAGATGGTTGACAACTGCCTGTAACTTCAGCTCCAGGGCTGTCAGTTGCCTCTGTCCTCTGTGGACACCTACACTCACATGTGTACATATCCTCCCTACATAGTCATAATTACAAATTATGTATATAAAATAAATCTTAAAGAAATAATAATGACCTAATGGATATATATGGAATGTAATCCATACTAATTAGAAAGTTTTGCAAGTAAATGTATAGAAAAATTAGACATGTACTTTTCCATGAAGTATATTTTCTGATGAATCTATATGTATTAGAATCCAATAACAAAAAATGACAAAAAGATGCATCCTGCAGGAAATGTAGAATTTAAAACAGCACATGATGAAGCAAGCATGATGCTAAGTACATAGATCAGTGAAGTACACTGAAGAAGAATAAAAACTACAAGGAAGAGAATTGACAAAATAAAAAGTCATTATTCTGGATAAATATAAAATCAACAAATAAAAATGATAAGCCCAATCGATACAAAGCATGAAAGTGCAGTTTGATACTGTGCTGGATGGCTTTAGTGTCAACTTGACACACCTGGGTTGAGAGAGCCTCAATTGGGGAATTGGCTCCATTGGATTGGCCTGTGGCCACATCTGTGGAGTATTGTCTTGATTGTCAAGCAATGTGGGAGGGCCCAGCCCACAGTGAGTGGTGCCACCCTGGGCAGGTTGTTGTGTACCATATAAGAAGGCAGGCTGGGAATGAGCCAGGGGAGCAAGCCAGTGAACAGCATTCCTCCTTGGCCTGTGCTTCAGGTCCTGCCTCCAGGTTCCTGACCTGAGTTCCTGCCTTGGGCTCCCTAAGTGCTGAATTGTGACCCAGGAGATGTAAGCTGAATAAACCCTTTCCTCCCCAAGTTGGTGTCAGTCAGAGTGTTTTGTCACAGCAATGGAAGACAAACTAGAACAGAAATCATCATCAGCAATTGTAGTGATAGGACACAGCTGCACGTTTACAAATGATTTCATATCAGTCTATTTAAAAGTTAGATGGAATGAAAAAAACCCTAGGAAATATTAATTTACCTCCAAAGACACGGAACGTCTATAACTATAAAAATAACTCATAAACAGATGGCTAGAGGGATGGATCACCGGCTAAGAGCACTGGCTACTTTACCCTGGTTCAGTTTCAACACCAACATGGGTGGCTAATTACCCTCCATAACTCCAGTTCTAGGAGATTTAATGCCAACTCCCCTCTGCCTTCTCTGGACTTTGCAGGCATTGCATGCATGTGGTGCAATCATATACATGCAGGCAAAGCACTCATACACATAAAATAAAAATTAACACAAATCATTAAAACCCAATTTCAAAACCAAACACAACAAAGCAAAGAAGCATTGGAGCTGGAGAGATGGCTCAGCAGTCTTTCTTGTAAAACTTGAGTTTGATTCCTAGCACACATATGGTAACTCACAACCATCTATAATTACAGTTCCAGTGGATCTGATGCCCTATTTTGGCCTCCATAGCACCAGGCATGCACGTAGTGCACATATGTATGTGTAAGCACTCAAGCATACATCTAAAATCAAGTTATAGTATCTTTTTTTTGTTTTGTTTTGTTTTGGCTTTTCGAGACAGGGTCTCCCTGTAGCACCAGCTGTTCTGGAACTTGCTCTGTAGACCAGGCTGACCTTGAATTCACAAAGATCCGCCTGCCTCTGCCTCCCGAGTGCTAGGATTGAAGGTGTGTGCCACCACACCCAGCTAATATCTTTAAGATGAATATAAAACCCAAATGGATTGAACTCATTTTGTGAAGTCATTAAAATGTGATGATGTATAAGAGCTGAAGAAGCAAAGAGAAAACTAGGGACACTTTGCAGAAGAACAAATGGGGTGTGGCAAGATGGAAAGACAGAGGAAGGTGTGTCTGTATTTTTGTTATTGGTGCCAAGTGGGAGTATCTATGAATTTACATATATATATATATATATATATATATATATATATNTAGACCGTGGTCCTTCAGTTCACCATTCCCCACCTCAACCAAGAGCTCATGCATTCTTGCAAACATGCTTTTCATCTCTTTCTCCAGTCTTTCCCCACCTCACCAGAGCTCATGCATTCTGCCAAACATGCTTTTCATCTCTTTCTCAGTCTTTCTCAATATTCTCCATGGGGACGTTGACTGTTTTGAGCAGAAGTTCACTGTTTCAGTCAGTTCTTTGATGTAGTCCTTTCTGTTGTTGTTGTTGTCGTCATTGTTTCCAATATGCATCACTCCCAACTACTTGGACAAAAGCTCAAGGGGCTGTGCACAAGAAATACTTACAACTAGGTAATTGGCAGTAGCATCCACAGATGAGGGATACCATTCGTCGTTTGTTTTTCTGGGACTGTGTTACTTCACTCAGCATGATGTCCTCTAGCTCCAGCCATTTTACTTTAATTTTTAAAGTAAGGATCCTGCTTAGGCGGAATATTAAACCCACCTAGGTCCAATTCTATATCCTTTACGGCTGACTGAGAAAGAAGTATAATTATTATCAAGATCAGCATATTGGGCCTCTATTTCAGAATCTAGAGTTTTAGTCTTTTCTGGGTGGTGGTAGTGATGCTGGGGCTGGGATCCAGTGGCTCTTTCTGCTGAGCACAGATCTCGACACTGGTGTACACTCCCAGCCTGAATCTTATGCATTTTGAGATACTGATTTTTATCTCAGTGAACTTTTTATCATTGTATAGCATACAAATAAATTGATTATACAATTAGCTTATACTTATCAAAAATGAACTAACTTTTTGCAAAATTGCTTAGTAAAAGGGATGCCTCTACTTTCCCCCGTGTTTTTCTATTTGCTTAGGTTCTTTCTCTTGTGTAGATTTCAGTTTGTGTAGCAACTTTTTCCTGAGTGACTGGGCCAAGTACTGTGTCTGGGTTAGGCTTGTCTTACTAAAGGCACTCTTGCTCTTATTTTTGCCAAACAGCGAAATAAGTGTAATAACCTACCACCAGGACAATTTGCTTCAATTAACATACCAAATGACCAAGTTAATTAGCTTGCTAGAATTTCTTTCCCCCTCTAAATTCCATTTGAATGAGGATAAATTGTTCATAGGATTCACACATTGTTTTCAATGAAAATTCAAAGGGTTGATTTTTCTTACATGCAAATCTCCATTTTAAAAGGCACACTCTAAATCTGTCAAAGTGAAATAACTATGAAAAACCAGTTTGAGTTGCTGTCACCATACCTGCTTAATATTGATCGTCAAACTGATAGGATCAAGATTCACTGGAGACACGCTTCTGTGAGGGATTATCTTGTTTAGGTAGGTCATCTGAGATGGGCAGATGCACCTTAACTGTGGGTGGCACCTTTCTAGGAGCTGAGGTCTGGGACTGAATGAAAGGGAGGAAGTGAGCTGAGTACCAGCATTCCCTTCTCTGCCTCCTGAGTGCTGTACAGTGTGGCCAGCTCCATTATGTTCCTGCCTCCATGCCTCTCCCTCCATGATGGACTCTACCCTCGAAGATAAACTCTTCCTGAAGTTGATTTTGTCAGGTATTTTGCCGAAGCAACAAAACCAGTCACAATGTAGGCATATTACAGGTTTTCAAGACACTGCAAACTATTTTTTGAAACACAGATGTTTTTATAAATTGACTACCCAAATCTATTTTTTTATTGTTTCAGTAGAAAGCATGAAGTTGTATAAAATATGTTCTCTGTGTTTTGAGAAAAGACTTCTTTGGGTCTATGTCCCTTATCCTTTATAAAATGCATGGACTGTTCTGAGCAGGAAATAAATATGGGTTGAATAAAATAAACAAATGACAGGGAAACTCAGTGTCTGGGAAGGGATGTAGACCATGGGCAGTTGCAGTGGAGTAGATGTATATTAAGCAAACTGTAGGTACCTAAGGACAGAGGGTGAGAGTAAGGGTGCATGATAGAAAAGGATGCTTTGTTTTCAGTTATATCACATTTTGTAAGGGAGAGGGCTTGTTCAAAACAGAACAAAGACTTTAAATGTGACGTTATAATAAACTCACAAAGTGTTATTTATTATTGCTGCCAAGCCCATAATCACAGAATAGGATGCCTTCCTTCCTCTGCAAATTCCATGGGTCAGGATGGTGTATCTGGTTACTCTGCTCAGAATCCCACTGTAATTTAAATGTCAGGCAGCTCAATTCCCTCTTTAGAGTTAGGGATTCTCTTCCAAGTTCAAAAAGCCATTAACAAATTTAGCTCTGTGTGGTGCCTGAGTCTCAGCTAGCTTTTGGCCTTCCATACTCCCAGGATAGCAACTGAGCTTGTGTCTTCAAAGTCAGAAGGATTTCTAGTGTTTGCTACCAAGACAGAAGCATACCTACACATAAGGAACTCATGCTAATAATAATTCATTACCTTTATCATGTAACAACATAGTCACAGAAGTGACATATTGACACCTTTGTTTTATTAGAATCAAGGCTCAGGACCTACCAACACTGAAGAGGAGGAGGTTATATAATTGCTTGATCACTTGTGAGCAGGAGCATCCAGAATTTGGCCCACCATTGTAAAAACGCTTCTGGTAATAAGGGGACAAAAGAAAACAAAGCTATTTTTCAAGGTGCCAGAAATGGCATTTTAAAAAATTTTTTAAACGTATATTTACTTTTACTTTCTGCATATAGTGTTTTGCCTGCCTGTATGTACGTGCATCACCTGTGTGCCTGGAGCATGCAGAGGCCAGAATAGGGCATCAGATTCCCTGGAACTAGAGTTACAGAGGGTTGTAAGCCACCACGTGGATTCTGGGAACCAAACCCCAGGTCTTCTGCAAGAGCAGCAGCCTCAGGAACTGGATCTTTAATAGCGTAGTTAGATTTCATGTAGGAAGACCCAGAATCAATAGATTTCAAGGCATAGCAAGCTTTTCATTAATGCTTATTTTTTGTAATAAGAAAATTAGACACATGAACAATTTTGCATAAGGTATATGTTGATTTCTTGGATTCCTAAGACTGTTTGAAAAATGTGGAATTATTTTTCTTACAGATAAAAGTAATATACCATTTTTATTTTCTACTTAGGTAGTCTAAAAATTTCATTCCCAAAAGATCCACAGACTTTGCCCAGCACTTCCTGGCTTTGAGTTACGCAATAGCAATTTACTTGGAAAAATATTTTCTAGCCGGACTTTTGGAGAATTTGAGAATCAAAAGCCTCTGACCTGCACTTTGCAGTTTTTCTTTCATTTCTCTCTTTTAAATAAGCCATAAGGGAAATTTCTCTGCCACCCACGCTTTTCTGGAGAACTCTCTGCCTTGGCTTTTAAACAGTCGGGCTTAAAGGACTTGCAGAGTTATTTTGGGCTCCTTTTGTGTCCCATAGGAAAATGCAAGGCAAGAATGCATTTGTCTCATTTTTATACTTTGCCTCTTCCCTGATGAGAGATTGTCAATGATTCTCCAATGGTTAGCATCTGAGCTTTCCTTTCTCAGTGATTTTAAAGGATAGAAAATGTCATGCACAAAAACACACATATGCACACATACATATACATAAACACATATACATACAGGCAAATGCATGTACACAAACATATGTGTGCTCACACACATACAGATACACAGATACCCAAATATATATGCACACTCATGCACACACACATGCACACATACACACATATAAAGAGGGAGAAAATGGTTTTAAGAGAAACCCATTTGTCCAATACCTGTCTTCTATAGCTGTTAGTACATAGTTGATCCTGCTACTCTATAGTCAGATCTCCTTTTTTTTGTACATTGACTTCTCAGATTATGTTAAAGCAAGTTCCAGACTAACTGAATTTTATCTATAATGTATTCTAGTATTTATCTAAAAAATGTAAGACTTTTTTTGAGATGGTTTTCTTGTAAATTTACTGTTGTTGTTATGGTACAGGTGAGTGGCTTGGTTTGGATTTGTCAATTGCATCATCAAGGGTTTTAACTTAGCAGGCTTCTCTACTCTTAGACTTAGCTATTAAGTTGAACTAAGAAAACATGTATTTGTTTTAGGACAAAATGATCATGTTTTGAAATTTTCTTTGATTTAATACTAATTAGATGTGTAGGTTTAGCTTCAAATTTGTGACAAGAATTTGACATAGTAGTTACTAGTGTGTAGTTTATTTTAGTTAACCTTTTATTACTTTAGGTGGAATCCAGTGGTTGCTTATTCTTGGGGCAATGTTAATATATGTATGCTAGATCAGCCTGATCTTTCTATTGTTAAACTTTCCCATCAGCTCATCAGGTAATGCCCACAGAAGTTATTGATGATCAGTGATTTTTAAATAGTTTATTGAGTTTTTGTGCATTCATTATAATAGATCTTAAATTTAGACCCCTCCCCCATCCGTTCTCTCCCATAGTCTCACCCTCCCTATTGGGTTTCATGCATTCTGTTTTATATGTTCAGTCTTATCCTGTCAAACATTTGCACCCAGATGGTCTCTTGGCACAAGTTCATCCCCTGGAGTCTGGTCACCCTACCTAAAGTCTCTCCCTTAAAGAAGATCTATTCTCTGTCACCCAACATTTTGATCCATTGTTTCATTAGATGTTCCAAAGTGATGTTATTTTTAATTAATGGAATTCTCTTAAAAATAGAAATTTTCAGCTAGGTGTGGTGGTGGATGCCATTAATCCTGACACTCGGGAGGTAGAGGCAGGCAGATCTCTGACAGAATTCATTAAGTTACAGTCCAGCTGCTGGTATAGGGAGATCCTGTTTCAAAAAGACCAATAACAACAACAAAAAAGACAGAAAATTTCTACCAACTACTTGGTTAGCCTGATCTATATTTCAAATGGAAATGAAGGATAAAAATCTTTCTTCTTGATATTTAGTTAATAGCTTCCAGGATTGTGTATTAGATTTCTAGGCATCCCCTAAGTGTGGTTTACAATTTTAAATTTCAGAATAATTTAAAAATATTTTGTATTATTTTAAATGTCATGAAGACACTCATTCTTCTGCTTATACTGTCATTTTTTATTAGATTATAGCCTTTCCAAGTTGGCTTTGAGTTGTGTGAGTAGACCCCCCCCACACACGCATACACTCAATAAAAATCACTGGACACTCAGAATCATTAAAATAAAACAGTGTATCTTCCTACTTTGCAAAGCCAGCGTCAGCCCAGAATAATGAGCTTGCTGACTGAGCACAAAAAACAGTTTTTATAACCCTAAATGTAGATCCCTCCCTCCCTTTCCTCACTGGCCGAGTACTCAGGAGAGTAGAATATAGTCATTTTATATATATATATATTTATATATAATAATATATATATATATATATATTCTAGGCATTATGATTCCCTGTGCTGCTTACATTTGTCTGTTTTTCAATAAAGGCCTGGCATGGGTTCAACTCTCCATTTTACATCCTGCTTGTTTTAAAGCTCATATCAGGTGCATGGTCTTGTCAAATCTGCAGGCCATTAGGCAAGCTTGGCTGTTAGGAATTTTCTACTTTAAACTTCTAGTTTGGGTGAGGATGGGGAAACAAGACTACCAGAGTTTGAGTGAAGGTAGCTAACCAGTAGAGTGCCAACAAGGTGTCGGTGTTATCTGTTCATGTGTAACTGGACCTAAGCTGAGTCAAGGAAATTTTATTTTGAAAACAAAACATCAGATTTTGTTTTGCACAGTCATCTTCACACAACTTCAGCAGACTTTAATAATTTCCTTGATTTTCTGAGTGGAAAAATGTGCATGTAGTATCCTAGACTTAGAACCAGCAATTTCTTATACTATAGTTTGTTCTATTGGGGACTGCTATGTGGAGGCAGTCAAGGGAATAAAGTGCCCAGTGGTACTAAACTGATTGTCATTTTAGAGGCTTTTTAGGAGGCAGCAGTAGGAAATGCATATTTTAAAAAGAAGACATGAGGATTTATACTGCTACTTCCAACCAAAATTAGTATTATAGGGTTTTTACTTAACATGTGAGTCTACGCTGGTAGACTCTACCATGACAAAACTTTTACTTTTATACCAACACAATTGCTCACTTATCCTGCATTAATAAAAATGTTTCATAGTAATGACATCAATATTACTACTAAAACATAAATGCCAAAGTCAGTTAATATTTCTTTGCAGTTCTGTTTTGTTGTTAGAAAAAATTTTTAGGAACAAAAAAATCAAGTCACCACATTTCCAAGTCACTTGTAACGATTTCTCTCTGTGTGGTTAAATCAATAATTCATACATAATCTAGTTCATTTGTTTAATTTTGTTTTCAACTTTTAAAAAATTGCCTTATATTTTGAATACTTTTTCAAAGTTTTTTTTTGAAACATCTATAGGACAGTACAATAGCAAAACTATCATAAAAATAATTCTCATTTCTTCTTACTGCTGGAACTTATATAGCATTTAAATGTATTATATTTTATTTAACCAGCCTTCTGTTACCTGGGCATTTGGGTTTCTACTCTTTTGCTACAGAAAACAACAAAACAACAAGTACATTTACAAATACACTTTTTACTGTGGTGGGGGAACATATAGGTTCACTGTATAATTATGCTACAATCTTTGATGTGAAACTGGTGATTCAGATGGTAAAGGAATACTTGATTTCATTAGATACTTCTTAATTCTGTTGATCAGGGCTGGTTTCATTTGTATTCCACCAGAAAAATATGACATTCCTGCATTCATTTCTCTGTGTATCTTGATTATGGATACAATGTAAGTGGCTGCTTCAGGCTCCCGCTGCTCCCAGCATGAGGGACTGAACCTTCAACTGAGAACTACAATAAAACCTTTCCATTCACTTGCTTGTGTTAGAACATTTTTATCACAGCCAAAGAAAAGAAACAAGAAGAGGGACCCCTTCTCTCTTTTAATTCACACTATTATTGTTTATAATAATTTCAACAATAAACTATGCAATAATTTAATTTATTAGCACATAGTGATACTTTGCATTTTTTTACATCAACTCTTCTTACTACTGAACAGATTCTATTGAGAACAGGTTTTCCTAGGTTACTTATCTTTTTTTTTATAGCATAAATGGAAGGATTTCCTGTCTCTTATTTCTTTTCATTGAGTTTTATGGGGGTGGTGGATCCTGTACCATAATGTGGGACTCTCAGTTCCCCAGTTCTCTTTTCTATTTCCCTTATTATATTTCTCTAGTACTGACTGTTTGCACATCCCACAAAATCATTTCCAGCATTCTCCAGGTAGCCTCACACCATCAAAATACCTCAACTTTGCTATGTTGCCTCTTGCTTTATTTTCTCTTTAGTCTTTAATTTGCTGAACATGTTTATACCTTTTAAGCCACAGATCTGTCTTTTTTTTTTATTTTGTGTCTTGCAGCATAAATTAACTTTAAGCTTTTTTTTTTTTTTTTTTTTTGCCTTTTTGAGACAGGGTCTCCCTTTAGTCCCAGCTGGCCTGGAACTTGCTACATAGACCTGGCTGGCCTTGAACTCAGAGATCTGCCTGCTTCTGCCTCCAGAGTGCTGGGATTAAAGGCATGTGCCACCATGCCCAGCTTAACTTTCAGCTTTTGTATGAGCTTGCTTGTTGTGTAAGGCAAACCCCTGAGATACAGAAAGACCAGGGCTCTCCTTCCCAGTTTTCTTGTTATCCGGTGCTTTCTACATACTGCACACTCAAACATTTTTACCCATTGATTTCTAACAATGTTTTATGTCTCCATCACAAAGTCTTCTTGGGTGGGGGAAATGGAGGAAGCTTGAAATTTTCTTAGCCAATAGATAGATGTAATGTTCATGAAAACTTTCAGAGCTGAATCAGAGAGAACTTCCATTGTACCTGGGTGGTAAATCACTGGAAGATTTGGGAATATTCATGCAGAAAACCAGGTCTAAGTCAGGCCTCCATGTTAGCTCTTCTAGGAGCTCAAGGCTTTTTCCACTGAACCCTTTGAATTCCCTCTCCTAATCTAGATAACTCCAAATTTATCCTAAGAGTTTCTTCTCTCAAGTGGAAGAATTCCCTGTCTTGGTGAATAAATTGCTGGATTTGGGGAAAGATTATGTGTTGGGAGTCACTGTAGCTTCGATGGTCTTGTAATAATATAGATCTGGTACTTTCTGTATAGTTCAAACACACAAAATAAGTCTATCTCCCTGATTACTGTTGATATGAAACAAGGATAATCAAATTGCTTGCATTATAAAAATCCTCCACAATATCTCAAGGTGGTAACCACATTTTAAGCCTTTAGAAAGATCTACCAGTAAGTAAAATAACAGTGGTCTTACTTCACTAATGTGTCTATTCTGAAACCTCAGACTGAGATCAAAGGAAAACATGTACTGAAATTCCCCCTGTGTGCTGTGAGCATGGTATAGTTTACCTTTTTTTCTCGCCGTGGCATTGTGACTCTGTGAATAGACGCTTAATCCCCCAAAGACCTCATTTCTTTTTTTTTTCAATACTATTTATTGGCCATGTAACTTAACACAGAGAGGCCTGGGTTCCTGCATCTTTCTATCCTACTGGGAAATGATATGAGAGAAGCTTTTCTAGACATTTTGTATCACGTCAAACAACTACTAAGTTGTTATTAATCATAACCCAGATTTAAGTTAGTTTTCAGTATTTTGGGGAAGAGTGAGTCCCCAGGGTAATGAAATCCTTTATGAGCTTCTAAATGCACAGAACTCACTGACATTAATACTGCAGCGAGCTAGAGAGTGGAAAAGCAAGGTCATGACTGCAGCCGAATGGACTGTCTGCAGGCTCCTGTATGAGACGCTTAGTGGAGAAAAGGATCTGCAATGGAGCTGTATAAACACTGGCTGCCACATGATGATGGAATTGAAGAATCCCTACTTTCTGCTTCTGGCCCTGTGAGAACCTGAGCAGCCTTTGCACTTCCTGACATTAGAGGGGAGCACAACCCTCCTTCAGTGGCTCCACAAAGTTTTGAGCAACAGGACCATGCTGGCTCACATTCAAATTACAGACGGTTTCTTTAAGGGGCTTTGTGTCTAACAGGTGCTCTGTAAAGGTTGCTTAGAATTATTTTATTTGGAAAGAGAAAAAGCTGTACAAGTTGGTCACTGCAGATCTGTGGCCGAAGCAAACAACATTGCTGTGACAAGTAGAGAAATGTGCATTTCTGTCTCCAGTCTGAGCTGGGGGAGAATATCTCCAAGACTTTCTGCTCAGAAAAATAGTTGGAACCAGTCAGAGTTCGCTCAGTTTTATCCCTCAAAATAGACTTGATTTTAGTGTAAACTTTGTCCTTTGATCATTGTCTCCAGACAGGAAGTCATTATTCAGCCTTGGTGGAACATTCATTTCTCAGAACTTTTTATAGAATCCACTGGGGCAAAGGTTACTTCTGTCAAATCAGGTAATTAGAGTGAGTCCAAGATGGCTGGTTGCTTTTCTCTGGCCTTGCCACAGGTGAGTGTTAATGATTTTCATAGCACATATTTACTAATTTGCTTCTCTTCCCACCTTTCCCAGTAGCTGGGGTGCTTGCGGTTTCCGAAGGTGGCTTTAGGCGCTCAGACCTTCTCTTTCTTGGAGGTCTCAAGCCTCCTCAGTATCACTCCATCCTTTTGGTACATAGGATTAATGACCAGCTACAAAAGAACTTTAGTTCTCTCTTGGGAAATGAGGAGCTTGTGCCTGTCAATCATCATTATGATGGATGAGTTCTTCCCACTATCCAGAGCTCTTTTCTTTATTTCTAGTTCATATTGAAATACTTTGGGGCATCTTTGAAGGATGTTTTGGCAGCAGAGTAACTGCAGAAGACAGTTGTGGCACGTGTTGTTTGTTGAAAGCTTAGTTTCATGTAGGACGCTATGGCAAACATATAAAATACATTATCTCATATAAAACACAATTCAACCAGGAAGGGTAAGTTTCTCAGCAACACAGAGCCAGAATATTACCAGGATTCATACCCAGGATTTTATTTTCTATACTTTTCACAAATACTCTGTAAACTATTAGTAATGTCAATATTAAAATATACAGGCTGTGAAGTTTGTTTCATTTTCAGTGTTATAAGATTATACTTTAATTTTAAGTAAAGCCTTTTAAGATTAAAATACCAAGGAGCACACAAATGGACAATGGTTAAGATTATTAATACGTCCATGGATATTGCTTTGGTCATTTAACAATTTCACTTTCACCAAATTATCTAGCTACAAATAGTGGCAGGTTCAAAGACTTTGCCATGCTGGGGATGTAATTTCTGCAGGCTGTTCTTTGCAGTGAAACTGAACTCAATGCCATTAAACCGCAATTACCATTAGCTTCTACTTCTGTACCATCATATTTAATAGGGCTTCACAGGAATTGTCATAATGATATGAAATGGGGTTTTGGTTTCTTAGTTTAATTTCACAAGAAAATGTGTGCTTTTTAAAATCCACCAAAGAGTGTTTGATAACAGTGTTCTCATCTCCAGCGAGCAGATGCTGCCAGTTTTAAAGACACAGTGAAGCTTCTGACAAAACCCAATGGCAGGACATGAGGCTTAGGCTGGAGAGCAGAGCTATAATATTACTGAGCTAGGCCTATCTTGCCATTTCAGCAGAATGCTAAGTAGTCAATCTCATGTTCTCTGATCTAAGCAACAAATTAGCTGAAAAGAAAACATAAGCTTAGAAGACAAATGAGTCACTTAATTGAGGCCCTTGTTTAATGTGTAACTCAGGTGTGAGCAAGGGTGGAATTTTCAATATTTGTGTTGATTTTTTATCCTGTAACAATGCAATTTCCTGCTGAGATGTCTGCAAATTTCTAAGCAAGGAAGTCCAGTGATTGTGGGATTGTGAGTTTGGACTGCTCCAAGCTGACAAGCAACCCTGGAACTCTTCAAAGAAGAGTCCTTACCTTCTGTACTAAACCTCACACACCCATGGCTTGGTACCCTAGCAGAAGAGGGAGAAGAAAAAATTTAAGAGCCAGGAGTTGGTGCATAAACATAAGGAAACGGAGGCTTTCAGGCCTCTGGGAACTTGCTCATGTACTTGCAATAATGGTGACAGCATGCACAAGACCCATGTTGACTCAATCAGACAAAAACTCAGCATAGACTGGGGAAAAGGACAGCAGGCCCCAACCTTAACTATGGAACTATTGGTAAATGATTACTGTAGAGTGAGGGAGAATAGATTTTCTTTAAGGGAGTGATTCTTTTTTTTTAAATTTAAGTTTAAAATTTTTATTGAGCACATTTCATACAACATTTCTTTAATCAAATTTAGACTCATTCCCCCATCCATGCCCCCCTGCCCCCTGCCAGAGATCATTGATTCTGTCATATATGTTAAGTCCCGTCTTGCATCTTTTTCTCAGTCTTTTATAACCTTTTCAATGCACAAGTTTACTGTTTTGGTCAGTTCTTTGAATAGGTTCTTCTCTCTCTTTTTTGTTCCCTTTCATTTTATATTATTCCAAAATACACTAAGGGAGTGATTCTTGATAGGCTGATGAGACACCATTGGATGAACTTGCACTGAGGGATATCTATATATATATCTATATCTATCTATCTATCTATCTATCTATCTATCTATCTATCTATCTATTGCCTCATCCCCCTAGTGGGATTATAGGTATGAGTCACTATGCCCAGCTTGAAAATGAGATTTTGTTTATTTATTATTTTTAATATATATATATATATATATATATGCATTGGCTGAATGTGTATAAATGCATTCATGACATGGAATGCCCACAGAGGTCAACAGAGGTCAGAGAGTGTGTTATATTCCTCTGGAACTGGAGTTATGGATGGTTGTTAGCCTCCATGTAAGTTCTGGGAATTAAATCCAGGTGTTCTGCAAGAACAGCCATTGCTCTTAACCACTAACCCATCTCTCCAGCCCTGAAAAGAATTTTAAATATCAGTTTCTTCTTTTGCAAAAATACAATGAATTTCTTGAGGATAGGAATTAGGTCTCATCTTTCTTTATTGATTTAAGTTAAATTAGTTAATTTTTTTGTGTGCTGAGGCACAAGTGTGGAGGTCAGAGGATGGCTCTCCAGACTCGATTCTCTCCTGCTACTTATTGAGATCTGAGGTCTAACTCTGGTCATCGGGCCCATGCACAAGTGCCTCTACCTACTGAGACATTTCACCAGCATCTCATCTATTCTTATGCTGTTAAATGTGTCTGGTGTATAATAGCTTGGTTACAGAATTGAAAAATCAGGAGACGTACAGTACTTTAAATTGGAAAGTGGTGAACATGATCTTTCAAAAAAAAGGGAAGCTAGCTTCAGAAATACTTCATGTGTTACTTGGTATTTTTGTGTATAACAAGGAAAAAGGACAAATTAGTAAAAATAAAGCCATATATATTAGAATTATAAAGGCTTTGAATTTAATTACTGTGGTAGTGGTTATTACTTAAATGGATAGCAGGTGCCCATGTTATGCACATAAAATAAAGGGATCAGTTTCGCCAAAAAAAAATGTTCCAGAAATCATCAGGTCATCAGAACTGTGGGAGTGTCCATAGATTACTGAATGTAGTATTCTTTCTCTACAGTGAAGAAATGGGGATCATAAAATCAAGAGTCTGAGTTCAATTTGTCCAAGATGATAGAACTAGTAAGAGGCCAATATTTAATCTTTAGCTTTGAAACATAGACCAATGCACTTGCATTTTTCTCTAGGATCGATGAGGTTCCACTTTACCAAACCAAGCTCCTCCCTGCATGATTGACCCTGCTACCAAAGACTACAAAAGCCTGGTTGCTCAAATGCTCTCATTTTTCAGTTGAGGGAACATCTAGAGAGGTTAACGACACACCAAAGTACGAAGGTGACTCGGGAGATGGAACTTTTGCCTTTAATGGTAAATTTACAAACTGTAAATGTGATGAACTTTATAATTTTTGCACGGGTATGTGCATGTGGCATGCCTGATGTTTGTATGTGTGTTGGCATGCACATGGGTGCATGTGTGCAAATGCATGTGGAGGCCTGAGGTTGACCTTGGAAGCTTTCTTGTTTGCTTTCCACATATTCGTTGTGGCAAGGTCTCTCCTTTGGACACGGAGCTGCCCAATGTGGACTTGGTCTAGCTGGCTGGCATGCTTCCAGGACCCCTGTCTGTGCCTTCTGAATGATGGGATTATAGGAGCGCTCCTGTTCACAGCACTTTCTTGGGATTTGGGGATCAGAACTTCCCTTCTCACGCATACCTGGGCAAATCCTTTACCTGATGATCTAGCTCTCCTGAATCTTAAAATTTTTAATAAAAAAATGCAAGGTATTTTAGAAAATTTGTCTCTGGAATGTGACCTTTCTTTGTATCAATTTAAATGATTGCATTATGGTAGAAAGGACTTGATCTATTTCTTCTGAACTCACTGCATTTGATTGAAGCTCAGGGATTTGGATTTTCTTAATGTCATACTTTTGATTCAATTGACAATGTTATTTTGTTGCCTGTTTCTTCTTTTCATGTTATGGTGGAATCCTCTGCTTTAAGTTCTGCAATTGCTATTTTTATCTGTGATGGAAGAAAAGGCCTTGGAGGCTTCTAGAAATTTTCTTACTGCTAAAAGACAGAGTTGTTGCTCTCCTGAGAGAGAACATAGAAACGTTTTATGTATTATGGTTTAATATCCTTGTCATAACAGCTGCCAAAAATCAATCTTCAATTTGCAAATATCTTGGATCTGAGGCCTGAGTTTGGGATAAAGCTAGATCAATTTTGGCAGTTGTGTCTTAT
Organism: Rhizomys pruinosus; assembly: GCA_009823505.1. Taxonomy (NCBI): domain Eukaryota; kingdom Metazoa; phylum Chordata; class Mammalia; order Rodentia; family Spalacidae; genus Rhizomys; species Rhizomys pruinosus. Next base: position 96,253 of record VZQC01002471.1, read on the forward strand.
ATACTAATGGTAAATCAATACCAACTGTTGTAGTATTGTTTCTCTATTTCTTTTAAAATACCTGGTGTGTATGATTGATTGTCTAGAGATTTGAGGTTTAATTCCAAGTTTGCCTTTAACTTACTTTGCCAACTTCCTTAGCCTCTGTGTGCTTTGGTAATTTTTTTTTTTTGGTCTTTTCGAGACAGGGTCTCCCTATAGCCCCAACTGGCCTGGAACTCACTCTGTAGACCAGGCTGGCCTTGAACTCACAAAGATCTGCCTGCTTCTGCCTTCTAAGTGATAGGATTAAAGGCATGCACCACCACACCCAGCCATGCTTTGGTAATTTTGTCTCTAGAATGCAGAGAGGATTGGGTCAACTTGGAACATCTTACTGCTGGCTTCCTTTCCCCATTTGCTTTCTGATCATATCCATTGTAGACCTGCATTGGCTTTGATAGACTCAGAATGTCATAAGATTGGTTGAGGTTAGGAAAGAGAATACGAGGAAGTGTCTGTGTTGGGTAATGCATGCCTAGCAGGGTTTTCATTTTGTTTTTTGGAGGGAGGAGTGGGAACAAATTCTCAGAAGGGGCAGTGAAAAGAAAATCCACATTTGAATAGTAATGTTCAGCTAGGAATATAGAAGCCTAGGTCTGGATAATAAGGTGCAGAGAAGGGGAAGAGAGCCAGGGTCCAGTCTCAGGACAATGTTTCAGAGAAGCTTACAATAGCCTAAGAAATGCCACAGCTGGGGGTCTATAGGGTTGTCAGAAGCTTAGCACTATGATAGAGACATTGGGTTTGCTGATAGAAAAATATTAATTCAAAGCTCTGCCAGCCTGAGGTGACGGTGTGTTTATAAGTAAGCATGTCTTATGAATGAAAAGGAGGAAAGAGTCATTAGAATTGCCAGCCCTTAGCTGCCACAGTTCCTTCTGAAAAACCTTATTAGTGCTTTATAAAAATGTTCTAGTAGGCAAAAGGAGAATCAGAAATAAAATGAAGGAGAACTACTTAGAGAAGATTTATAAAACCAAAAAGGATCTGTTTTAGCTTGAACAGAAAAGATGTTTCCTTGGTTACAGATCTTTATATGTGGTACAATTATGATGAAAACACTTTAAAGAAAATTACTTGATTGCTAGGAGGTATCAGAGTTTTTCAACAAATATTCCATTGAATAGAAATGGATTGGGCACCTGCTACGCACAAAGCTTTGAACTGAGTGCCCCGGGGGATATGGGAAATTATGCTCTGTTGTTCTCATCCATGAGGAGCCTACATTAGATTGGAAGAGACAAAGTGCACAGACCAGCAGATTAGATGACAAAAGCAAAACTTAAATACCCATTCAGAATGCAGAGGCATTCAGAGCTACTCTCTTCCTGCCCGAGACCTGGAAGCGAGGAGACATGTGCTTGCTGGAGTGCATACAGGACAACGAATTGCCTTTATTCCTTGTGCATAAAGATTGAGAGATACCCAGCTTGGCATAGAGCTCATGAGTTGTTGGACATCAATGTCCCGAATTAGACTTAGACTCTTAGCCACACAGTGCCTTTGTCTGCATGGAACAGAGAGAAAGCAGTTTGTAGAAGAGCTTGTTTCGAAAAAGGAAGGTCTGGGTCCAGTACAAGTTTAGTCTTTCTTGCTTTTCCCTGAGAGAAAGCGAGTTCGTGCTGGGAGGCATCAACACTTCGATTCCTTGTTATGGGAAGATTTATCAGGAGTATGGAGGACCTGCAACATGGCAGAGAAGCATCCAGGAAGTACTATCTGTACCAGAGAAGCTGGGGAAGGGTTTGAGCTAAGGCTTTGCAAAGGTGTGGATAACAGCTTGCTTTGTGAGAGTGCGGGGGCAAAATATCACACCCATGGAAACGATGTGGCCACCGCAGTTGGGTGCGAGTGGAAACAGAAAAGGTTGAGGAAGGAAGCTCTGAGGTAGGAAATGAGAATCAGAAGAATAGAAGGTGACCAGGCTCAGGTAAGAAGTAGCCAGGCTCCAGCATAGACCGTAACTAAGAGTGTACAGTAGAGCTCGGGAGACCAGATAAGCAGCCGGGTGTTAGATACTCATCTCGCTCCAGGCTGACCCATTCCCTCACAATCTTGAGAAAAGGACAGACTTTTCTGTCCCAAGGTCATGCACTGAGAACACACATACAAATTTCTTCTTGGCTTTCCCAAATTCAGACACTCACTAATGTTTTGGGATGAGGCATATTCAAAGTAGTGACCGACCTTGAAAGCTCTATATTCCCCAGCACGATCAGACTTTATTACTTTTAGTTGGTGAGATTTATTACATACTTTAAGGAAGCTGTCTTTTATGTAAAATTAAAAAATGAAAAATATTCCAAATTGCTTTCATCCTAAAGAAGGGGGAAATGGGGTTGGGTGGAGGGAAGCCAACCCACAGAATAGTTATTTTCGAATAAGACAAGCTTGAGGAACGTCTAGTATGAATGGATACCTAATTTAGCTCAGTCACAAACAAGTACTCTGGAAACACTGGTCTCAGTTTATAACCCATTTACTCATTTATTTATTGTCGAATATTCATGAGCTTTATTGCTCACTAAGCCCTGTGTTAGACGCTGAGACTAGAGTGGTGATCAAAACAGCTGTCTTTCAGGAGTAGGCTTAGGCTAGGGTATAGACCTCGAGGGACCAAGCATAGTGAACCTTATAGATATTTAATTATAGTCCTTGACACTTGCTATGCAGAATTATAGGCTGCTTCAATCATTTCTAATCGGGACATTCCATTTCTAAGGGTCAGAAACACAGATCTCTTTGACTCCCTGCTTTCCAACCTCACTGTGTCTAGATCACAATTCTCAGTCCATCGCCTGTTTTCTGAAACATTCAACTTTACCTCTCCATCTTGCACCTTGTGAACCCCAATCATCTCTTCAGGTCTGGCTCCAGTGTCAATTTTATGTTAGCCAACGTGAGCTGACTGCTGAGCCTCCTCTGTAATGGCCTCTGCGCAGTCCCAGTTGTTTTTGTAATACCTATGTGATCTTAGTTTAGGTCCATGCCCTGGTTCTGTGCTGAACTCACTCTGCTCCATGCAAACAGACATGTTTTTAGCCACGTAATCAGTTCATTTAAAAGCTGCACCAGGTTATTTATATATAAATCAATGATGAGGCATGTTGCTGCCATAACAATTTAAGCCTGGGATTATATATTTCAGAGTCCTGCTCCTTGGTCTTCACGTTATGCTGTGAGACTTCATCAAGGGCATTGCTAGGTGCCCTCCCATGCTTCTGGTTTCTAGCATACCTTAAATTGTCATTTAACTCTGGTTTATGATGAACTTCCCTTCTGAACTCTCTGTACTGAACTGGGTTTGTATTTATAATATGTACCCTATAAATCAGCAGAACCAAAAAGAGAAAAGAAAAAATTCAGATTAACAAGAACTGACAAGAGGGAAAAAAACATCACATTCTAGAGATATCTATTAAATATCCAGACATCGTTTTGTTTTTAGGGAAAAGGCTTTCAATATGTTAGCATGGGCAAATGAGACTAAAATGGTTTAGAAGGGATACCCAGGACATAGACTCTAGCTGACACAGAGCTGAATTCCCTTCTCATAGGCTAGAAACACGTGTCCTTTTCTAAGAACTTGGCCTGACAGGAGCATTGTTCTCAGGAGTTGGTAAAGGGCTGAGGAAGTGTGGGTCACTCAGAAGGTTAACTGGAAAACATGGACAGCCTTCCATGAGGCAAAGCTTGTTCTGAAGAAGAGAGAGGACACAGAGAACTTGAAGCAGCACATAACTTGGGATATAGAGTGGTCAGAGGAGGGAAGCACTTTCAGAGGATGACTCATCTGCATTAAGGTGCCATTCTGTCTTTCTGGGCTTTATTTGTTTTAGGAGCTTCATCAGCGTGGGATATGTGATTTTGGTTCTCTGAGTTGGGGGATACCCAAATAACCTGTTTCTGTAAGACAACAGCCCATGTAGTCATAGCTGGGAAACTTCATCAAGGACAAGCCTTTGCTTTCTCTCTCTCTCTCTCTCTCTCTCTCTCTCTCTCTCTCTCTCTCTCTCTCTCTCCCTCTCTCTCTCTCTCCTTGTCAGCTCCCCACCTTTATAAGCTGATGGAGCTGCAGCCATGTACTCCTCCTCTTTTTCTGCTCAGTCATACCTTCCACACCACAACTTGCTGAGCCATCCTTCCCTGAAGAGTAAGCAAGCTGACTACTGCATTGCAGCAAAACTCACTTTCCAAGTGCTGTGAGTTCATGACACTCCCTCTTTGTTTAAATTGCATGCTGTGCAGGACTGTCTGGATGTCAGGGAGCACTATGTGCAGGCACAGTGGAACCCCGGGATCATATATAGCTGTGTAGGTTGGGTGGCCAGAAATAGGATTATCCATTGCTTGTATCTTAAACTCAAAAGGAAGCTTCATCTCAGAGGTGAAGGGTTGGCTCTTTTAGTTTGGTTGTGCATTTAGCCAAGTACAGGGTATGGATCCTGAGCTGTTCCCTGTAGGTGTAAGTTTCTAGAGAATAGCTAAGAACAGTGTTTAGCAACAGTGTCACTTCAACAACTAGCCAGAGTGAGCACAGAACCTGATGTTGGGCAAGCTGGTACAAACTGGCCAGTGCTAATTTGGCATCTGCTGTACATAGACTATTATTCTGAACAACACTGGGAAAAGGCAGAAAAACAAAAATCAATCTTCATGGCTATACTTACATGTAGAATAGAGTTAAGTTCTTTTTCTGTTTTGTGTTTGTTTTGTTTTTGAGACAGGGTCTTTCTATAGCCCCAGCTGGCCTGGAACTCACTCTGTAGACCAGTCTGGCCTTGAACTCACAGAGATCTGCCTGCTTCTGCCTCCCGAGTGCTAGGAATAAAGGTGTGCACCATTACGCTTGGCTTAAAGACCGTTTTTAGCTGCCATGTGGGTACTGGGAATCAAACCTGGGTCCTCTGCAAGAACCACCAAGTTGGTGGTCTTACCACTGAGCCATCTCTCCAGCCCTGAAATTTGGATTTCTTTCAAGAGATTCTGCCTATCTTTTCAACAATAGGATGGGCTGGGCTTCTTTATCGTTTGTTTTGGTTTGTCTCATGTTCTATGCAATATAGAAGAAAAATGTGTAAAACAGTTTGGTAGAGTGTTAGGGGAGTAAAAGGGAAGAAGGAGGATGATTAAAAATACAGAAAGAAAAATCCTGTACCCAGAAAGAAAATGGTAACAGATACTACTGCAGCAGCACCAGGAGTCCAGAAGTCTACTCTTATCCTGTTTTAAGCTCCTGCTTTTGCTACAAGTCATACCTTTTGAGAGACTGGTTTTAGATTTTTTTAAGTTATAAGATGACAAATGACAAATCTTAAAGTTTTTGGCAGCTTGAAAAATTCTTGATTATAAACTTGAAGAGAAACATGACTTAAAACCAACTATACTGTGATGTCTACCTTAGAAAGCCAAAGTTATTGGTATCAGAGCCTATGTTTATTTCTTAGGTCAGCTTCTGTTAGCCATTTTGTTCTGAGCAGTCCTTCATTCAGAAGGGATATTGTTATGGCTTGTGTCCCAGAGGAGTCATGTGTTCATATTATTGAGACAGCCTGAGCTACTCAGAGGAAAGGCATCCACATAAGGAGGTGGTGGTGTGAGATTGTTAGAACATTTCTGGGTTTAGTGAAATGTTGCTTTGGGAGTGTTATTTGAAAAAGGAAGAACAAGGGACAGGGCACTCATTATCTAATATGCTATAAAATAGAGAGAAAGATCGAATGAAAAAGAACAAAAAGAAAATGTGAAATTGTTGCAGTCAAGTCAACATGCATGTGATATTTACAAGGATGCTTAAATATTTTAAATGATAGAAACACAAATCGTCATCATCACTAAATAGATTTGCTTTTCATCTTTTTCATCTTTTTCATCACTAAATAGATTTGTCTGTCAGATACATTTCTGTTTAACTTAATTTGGAGAAACTACTCTTCCATTTTGGCATGCTCCTAGATTACAACCTAAAGTAATAGACCTCAACAAATTTTGGTGGGAGACAGACAAATATGTATGAAGTCTTCCTGTCTGTCACTTTGAGTTTTGAATATTGCCTTCCACTCACCAATTCAGTCCAGTTTCTAAAAGATGCAGGAGAGAGAATATGGCTTCCCACTTCCACATTGTACAAAGAATACTTTTCACTCTCCAGAGATCCTAAGAGACACAAAGTATAACTTGTATAAAGCAAACTCCCTGGTTGCTTTGAAATGAACCTGGAAATAATACAAAAATTAACCCCAAACCCCGCTCTCTAAGAATAATAAACAATACCAATACAAAACCAATTCTCCCAAATAACACTTGGCCAGAGAACAAATCAAAACCATACACTGTTCAGAAGTTAACAATAAGAAAAGTGCTACATATAAAAATGTAAAGAACAAGGCCAAGGTTATAAATAGAAAAAAAAATCAATGACATTTATTACATTGATTTCTAAAGAAAAAAGGCACTCAGAGAATATCGCTGGCTTTTTATTGATGAAAAATTGCAATGGATCCATTAGAAGAAAATTAAACTAAAGTGATGGGAACTTGGATGTCAAAACTGAGAAACTGTTAAGTAATAAAGCCAAATTGTAGGCCCTTCTATCCAGATACTGTGTTCCTGTCAACATCCTCTGACGCTCATTAAGATGTTCATCCACCCATATGTTTTGATCCAAGTTCTGTAAGCACAAATAACTCTGTTCATCATCTTCATGCAGAGGGCCAGTGTCCACACTAACCCTCTGATGCTCTCAAGGAGAGGGACATACTGTTAGAATGACCATTCACTGCTAGCCTTGAAAGTTCCAGAAAGACCTTTGTTCTAGGTGTTCTTAAACTGCCAATGTATAAAAATCTTACAAGCTTATATCACCTGTAAAACAATTCTTTTTCTTAAACCTATTTCAGGACTCCTTGTATTCCTCCAGGTGAGATTTGTTTGTTCATATACAGCTGCCCACATGCTCAATTTTGGAATGAGTGAAGGCTTTTTCCACTGTTTGCCAAGCTTTTGGTTTTCTTCTTGCTGAATAGCTAGTCTCTTTATGCTGTTTAAGAAAATATATAAGCAGTGATATCAAGAAAGAAAGGGGAACATTAGAATGGGCAGTGTTAAATGGGAGGGGGAACGGGAGGAAGGACAGAGGAGGGAGTTTGGGGAGGGATAACTAACACTAACAGCCTTTAGAAAAAGATATGGGGGGGGGCTGGAGAGATGGCCTAGCAGTTAAGAGCGCCGACTGCTCTTACAGAGGACCCGGGTTCGATCCCCAGCACCCACATGGCGGCCGAAAACCATCTGAAACTCCAATTCCAGGAGAACTCCAGTTCCAGGGGAATCCGACACCCTCTTCTGACCTCCGCGGCATTGCACGACACGGGTGCACAGACCTGCATGCAGACAGTACATTCTACACATACGGAAATAAATGAAATTAAATTAAAAAAAAAAAAGAAAAAGATATGGGAAAACCTTCCACTATCGAATCTTCTTTAAAGTGTATACATATAGATCATAAAAAGAGATTAAAGGGAGTTATCCTATAATGGGGACATTGCCCTTTTCAGAAATCATAGGTTAATGGAAAAAAAAGCCTAATCGTCAGGAATTCTCTAGAAGCACAGGTGCCTCTCTACCACCAAATCTGAGGAATGAAATTGCTTTAAGAAGATAAAAATTTATAAATTATTGGAAAAGAGATGAGAAGAAACTTTTATATTTTCATGAAAAGTAACTCATCTTTGCTTGGGATCCCCAGTAATGGGGAAAAGAGCAAGACATTTTTCTGAAACATAAATGTGCAAGATACAGGATGCTGTTGCATATCACAAATATAACCAAAGACAAGTTTCTTCTCTCTTCTACCACTATAAGTAGAAATACTGGTGTTTGTAGGAATTTGCTTACACACTTTTGAGTATTGAACCTAAAGCCTTTGTGCATGCTGGGCAAGCACTCCACCACACTGTGGCCTCAGACCCCCTTGCAATCTTTAAGTGAAAGAAGAGGCAAAACTTCATTGATGGCTCCATAGCATGTAGATGAATTCATCATTAACATGCAAAATCAGCTGGAGTTTTGAAATCCAACAGTTCAGACCACACTTTTGTTTATTGCTATGTATGATTGGTGATGTGTTCTAAGTTCTAAACCTTTAATATGCTGTCAAGATGTCTCTGGTTTGAGAAATTAGAAGGACATGAACTGTAGGAAAATGGAGGATCATTCTGATAATTTTTTTTCCTAGAAATTGACTCTTCTTCAGACATTAGCAGTGGATTAATAACTAAATTTGTTTCTACATATAATTCTTATTAGTAGTCACCTGTTGCCTTCCTCCTTCTAGGAGGATATTGAACAATTAAAGAATATTGGCTTAAAAAGAGTTCAAGATGTTCACATTGTTACAGCTTGTTTCTGACTTCCTATGCTTCTGACTTCCCATGCTTGGAGAGGTGTGGCTGGCAGTGACAATGCTCTTTTGACCCAGGTCTTGAGCAGTAGCAACGCTGAGGCCCAGGCTCCGTGGCCTCTTCATTCTCCATTCAGCACCCTTGCCTCTGATCAACATTTCATCTCCACTGCACTCTGATGTTTTTATATGTTTTAGGATTTTCTTATCTAAGAGTTGCCACCAACCTGATGTGTCTTAGAGGACTCCTTGATGCTCTGGTCTTTCCTTCAGTGATGCTTTCAGCAGAAGGGACTATGGGGAGTGAAGGTAGCATATTACTAAATCTGCCCACAGAAGGATCTGTTCATTACTCTTTTCAATAATTGTAGGTTCATACTAGCTTTGCATACTTTCATCAGGCCATGAAAATGTGTACCTGGTCTAGGTGAAGGAAGCCCTCTGTAGCTCTATTAGTTTGTGCTTAAAAGGGTAATGAGGTGCAGGGCTTGCTTGTGCCCACCTTCAATCCCAGAACTCGGCAGAGAGGAGAAGCATGTGAGATCAAGGCCAAATTGGTCTACACAGTCAGAGTTCCAGGCTACCTAGGGTTTCAGGGAAATCCTGATTGAAAAAATCAAACTAAAAGAAAACAAAAACAAAAACAAAAATGGCAATGAAAATAAAACACAGCATGCAGGATGTCATCATTGGCCTTTGGGGTGGGAGAGATGCCAGTGTTTGGCAGAAAGATAGCCACAAGGGGCTTCACCAAGCAGGTGACGCTTGAGCCATTCCTATAAACCAACTGGCTGGTATTCTGATTCTTAGGATGAACAGGAAACATATGTCCAATAGAAGAAAAGAAAAGGAAAAAAACCAAGGCAGAACCATGTGGAACAAGCTCAGGAATGCTGACTGGTCAAAGTAAGGGGATGATTGGAATTTAGGCTAAAATCATTGGGCTTGGTCACACTGTAACATGCCTTAGCTCTTAGGAGCTGAAATTAATTCAGTGGTTAATGAGAGTCATTAAAAGGTTTAGTTCAGGGAATTGACAGGCTTAGAATTGCACTTTAGGACTATTTCTGAATATATAACATATATCGATAGGAAGAAAGAGGTTAGCTAAAGGATCATTACAGGTTTTCATTTCACATCAACAATAATGGTGAGCCAGTAGGAAGCTGAATATTGTGAAGGAGTCTGTGGATTTAGTGGCCATTTTAAAAAGTGAACTGCTGACGTTTTCATTGACTATAAAGGATTAAGTAGGGAACAAAAATAATTGCAAGCCATTCAAACAGAGGATGAGAGAGGTTGAAGGACGAAATGCCATTTATGGGTACACTTTCTGCTTGGAGACTCCATTCTCCATTCTTTTCTGGTCTTTAATTGGAAAGGCTCCTTTTACTTCTCTGCGTTATCATGTCATTTTGGTCTGTTGGGACCTTTCTAATACTTTTCTCCTTTGTATTGTAATTTATTTAATAATAATTTTGACTTTAAGTCTCCATAAAGGCATCTCTAAACTTCTAAAGACGTACCCTACACATAGTAAATCTGCTATCAGCACTTATCCTGGTCAGGAAATTATTAAAGCAGGGGTAAGCTTTGGAGAGGCTTCAGTTCAACACTGTGTTTATTGAGCACCAATGTTAGATTAGTAAATGTGTTTTACCACTTAATGAGCAGTAGGAGCCATAGATACAGAAACAAGTAATTAATGTACTTTGGGAAGGTATTATAAAAGAGAATTTCATGATGTGCCGAGGAGAGAGTCACAGCTACCTTTAGGAGAGAAGGGGCTGAGTCAGGAGGGCTCTTTAGAGAAGTCAACAGAGCCAATGTCGACCAGTTTAAGAGAAGGTGTGTAGTAGAGACAGGATGATTGCTTCAGGTAGCATTTTTGCTGTTCTTTAGAAGAACATGCAGGAAAAGAACTAAAAGGGGGAGAGAAACACATAAATAAGGTAGGGAGCATGGAGACATGGAGGAAAAGAAAGAGAAGAACATATTTATTTATTTCAATACTGGGTATTGAACCTATGGCTTGCATATGCTAAACAAGCTCTTTACCACTGATTCAGCCTCCTTTTTAATTAAAAAATATTTAGCCATCTTTATATGTATGGGTGTCTTTATATGTATGGGTGTCTGTGTATTTTTATGTGTGCACATTAGTACATGGAGCCCTCAGAGTCTGGAGGTGTCAGATTCCCAAATCTGGAATTACAAGTAGTTAGCTATTTGACGTGGCTGTTGGGAATCCAGCTCAGGTCCTCCAGAAGACAAACATACGCTCTTAACCACTAAGGCATCTTCCTAGCCCTGAACCTTAAAAAATGGTTTACTTATTCACTTATTTGTTATTTTTACATGTGTATTGCTTGCATGTGTGCAAGTGCACCCATGTCATATAATGCCCGAGGGGGTCAGAGAAATGGTGTTGGATCCCCAGAAACTGGAGTTATGGTTGGTTGCTAGGTGCCATTTGGGTGCTGGGAACTGAACCCAGGTCCCTTGCAAAAACAGCCAATGCTTTTAACTGCGGAACCATCTCTCCACCCCCGTTAATTTTTTAAAAAGTTTTGGGGCAGTGTCTCAGTAAGTTGCCCAAGCGGGCCTTGAACTTTTGCTCCTCCTGCCTCAGCCTCCTCAGTATCTGGTGTTACAGGCCTGCACTTCCAGTCCTGACCCATTTAAAATTTATATTTTGTGGGGCTCGAATCTAAGGAAAGGTGTAGGGGTAGGGCACATTCATAAGGTGACCTGAAACAATGGTAGTAGACTGCCACCAATGTTATTTCTCTGAATATATTCTTAAAGTTCCTTTCTGCTTTTAATCAGATCACTGAGGAGCACCTTCTTTTTTTAATCCAAATGTAGATTTAGGAAAACTCATCTAAAGGAGTATTGGGCATTGTTTTTTTTTTTTTTTTTGTTATAAACATTCTTGGTTGATCTATATGTTTTCCTTGAGAGGGAACACACCGGAAAATGCTAGGAAGAGGACCATGCAATTTACCTCTCATCCTTTAGACTAATGAGTTAATTAACATTAGAAATAACGAAGGCAGAATTCTACAGATGTCTCTATCAAAGAAAAGCAATTCCTATTTCCTCATGCTGCCTTAGAAGCAGAACTGGAAATGATTTAGTGAAACGAGCAAAACTATATAGAGTACGCATTTTGATTTATGTGGAAACTGCTAAAGAGGTGGATATTTTGAAAAACCCTTTCCAAAAAGCCTTTACTCCTTGTAGAAAATGAAGATTCAGTACTGGGAAGGAAAAGAGTCCTTGTCTAACTTACAGGAAGGAAGAGAGGAGGAAGCACTGGGAACGTTCTTGGAGCATAAAGTGTAGGCTGATGCAAAGCTGTTTGCTGAAAAGAGACAGAATAGATGAATCCTAGAATTGAACTCTGCTTGGTAATAATAAATGAAGCTTCAGTTTATCCTAAATATTTTTTGCTAGTTGTTCTAGTTTGTCTTCCATTGCTGTGACAAAACACTCTGACTGACACCAACTTGGGGAGGAAAGGGTTTATTCAGCTTACATCTCCTGGGTCACAGTTCATCACTTAGGGAGCCCAAGGCAGGAACTCAGGGCAGGAACCTGGAGGCAGGAGCTGAAGCACAGGCCATGGAGGAATGCTGTTCACTGGCTTGCTTCCCCTGGCTGCATTGCCCAGCCTGCCTCTTATACGGTACTAAAACAACCTGCCAGGGTGGCACCACTCATTGTGGCTGGGCCCTCCCACACTGCTAAACAATCAAGACCGAAATTCTCCAAGTCTTGCTGGCCACAGGGCAATCCAATGGAGCCAATCCCCCAGTGAGGCTCCCTAAACCCAGGTCTGTCAAGTTGACCAATAAAGCCTTATTCCCGCAACTAGTTAAAATTTTTGTGTGTATGCCGGTGTGCATGCACATGTGTCATTAAGTGTGGAGGTCGCGGAGACTGCGGATTTGGTTTTCTCCTTCTACAGTGAAGGTTGGAGGGGATAGAACTCAGGTCCTGAAGGGGCTTGGGAGCAAGCATCCTTTATCTGCTGAGCCATCTCACTTGGCCCTCAGGCTTTCTAGCAAATTCGTCCCATAAAAGTGGCGACTTCAGATATTGTTTATTCCTAATTGATAGTGACAATGGAAAACTGATATTATTCATATACTTTTCATTCACTTTTATAAAACTAGTGTTAATTGGAAAATTTACCTTGTTAACAGAGTAACAGACTCATATTTTCTTTCTTTTGTTGAGCTAAGAGATAGTCTTATTCCATTTTTTTTATTATTTACTTCTGTATGTGTATGCCTGTACTGCCTGCATGCAAGTGTGTGCACCCGGTTGTGCCCTGCCTCAGAGGGTCAGAAAAAGGTGTCAGATTCCCCTTGGAAACTGGAGTTCTCCTGGAATTGGAGTTCTCAGATCTGTTTCATGTGGGTGCTGGGGATTGAACCCGTGGTCCTTTGTAAGAGCATGTGCAGCGTTCTTATAGTAAACATGAGTGATCCCATGTACCTGGTCTATAATCAACATGTGAGTTTGTTTTTATCGTAACAGGAACAAGGGCCAATTCAGAAATCCCAATGACATTTTTCAATATACATTGGTCTAGAAAACATTTAGTACATGCGACTCAGTCGAGGGAATCTTTAAACTATAGGCTCAGATGCTATTTGATGGCATTCTTAGCCTTTAGGTTGATGGGAGCTAGTGCTTTATTGAGTTAATACATTCCTAGAGGTTTTTTTTTTTTTTTTTTTTTTTTTCATTAGTCACAAGATGTCAAATCAGAAAAAGAGGTGAGCAAAAGTGGCTATTTAGGGGACAAAAAATGGCCCAAGATATACAGTAAACATGGTCTGGATTTTCAACATGCCAGATTCTCCACAGTCATAAGTTCAGTCTAAAATGCAGAATTTTTCTGGGAACATTCATTCATGCACTGAAGCATAGTTTCTGTCTCTGTTTCTGTCTCTGTCTCTGTCTGTCTCTTTCTCAGTCTTTTAAAAATATTTTTATTGAAGCTTTGTACATTTCATACAAAATTTCAAATCAAATCTAGAATTGTGCCCCCCCTTGCCCTCCCCACCGCACCAGAGGTTAGGCATTCTGCCAAATATGTTTTTCATCCTTTTCTCAGTCTCTCTCAAAATTCTCAATGCAGAAGTTTACTGTTTCGAGCAGAAGTTCACCATTTCAGTCAGTTCTTTGACTCAGTCTTTTTGTTGTTGTTGTTGTTCCTTCCAATATGCATCACTCCAAAATATCCATATATGCATCCCACATGTATCATAGGTTTTAGCACCTTCAGCTTATGATTTTTTTCTTTATTAAGCTGAAAGATATCATGTTTGAAGGCTCCTCCTTGGCAAGACCAAACCATGATCAGTTCTGCCCTTGTGCTCCACACTGGGGTTTTTCCTTCCCATGGTCATCAAATGAGGTCCAGTAAGCACCATGTCCTGTTTTGATCTTCCTGTGATACAGCCTGGGTAGTCCAACAATGGCAGTCTATACTCTGAAGAGGCTGAAACCCCAGTAGTAACTCAGTCCACAAGTTGGGTGTCTCAGCAGTCCCCATCTGGCACTGAAGGTTTGGAGGATTCTTGGAGAGATATGAGTCTTCAGTCCATATTGGAAGGTTGAAAAGATGTGTCTCATGTCTTCGAAGGATAGCAAAAACAGTGGCAGCCACAGAATAGCTGCACTTGCCAGTAAGACAGACAAAACAACTGTACATTTTTTTTTTACTTTTTGTCTTTTTACTAAGATCTCAAGTTTTATACCTGAAGTACAATTTCTCAGACTTTACTATTTATTTATTTCTGAGTATTCTTTCCTTTTGGATGTTTAAGGCCACACAGTTAGCCCAGATTAACCACAGGTTTTGTTTTCTTGAAGTCAGTGGAGGATCTGATTTTCAAGGGTCACTCAGGTTATGGAGGGGGCGCCTTGGCTCCTTTTGGCTTTTCATTTACCAGTTCCATCCACTTTAGGACAAAGTCAGGTCTTGCTAGACCAGGCTTCTCTTTTTGAAGCATAAGTAGACTTTCCTCTTTACAGACTGGACACTGGCTGAAGTCCCATTATTGGATCTCCAAGACCTTCCTACACAGGAAGACTGGTGACTCACATTTGCAGGACATTTCAAGAGATGCCCCTATGTGTAGTCCCCTGGGACTTAGTTGACCTCTGAGGTCAAGGAACAAAGTTATCCCTTAAGACCCTCAGCCAAATTGGTATGGGCATTAAATATGGTTATTAAACATCCAAAAAGGCTGTCACAGCAGCCTGATACTTTTAACTACTGTGTAATATTTTAGAAAAGGCTTGGACAAAAGCTCAAGCAGCCTTGCATAAGAAATACTAAGAAGCACTCCCATAAAATAAATACTGTGGTTAGACATAATGTCATGACAAACTAATTTTTTCCTCATTTTATTGATCTTATATTACTCTAAAATATGCGTACATCTCCTCCACCCATATACCAAAAATTCCTACGTCTGAAAATAAATAGAAGCTTAGTTCTAGAACCTGTTAAGGAATTCACAGTGTAAGACCACAGTTGTTTTCAGATCACAAGGAATATAACATTAACATTGCTCAGTTTGCCTTACAACTAGATAATTGGCACTAGCATCCACAGATGAGTGATATCATTCATCTTTTGTTTTTCTGGGACTGTGTTATTTCACTTAACATAATATCTTCTAGTTCCATCCATTTACCTTCTTTTTGGTACCATTTGCTTAGAATATTTTTCCCCATCCTTTCTCCTTAAGTTGATGCCTATCCTTGAGATTGAGATGGGTTTCTTGTAGACAGCATATGTGGGTTCTGTTTCCTAATCTATTCTCCCAGTCTAAGACTTTTGACTGGGGAGTTTAGTCCATTAATATAATTGAAAGATGTGTGTTGCTTCCTCTCACCTTATTATCCATTTGCATTTTTGGTCTAGGTTTCTACTTCTGCAGTTATGCTTTTATTAATTTCTCTTTCTGGGTGTCTGGGGATAGTTGCTCCTCTCTTCTGTCCTTTGAATTGCTTATTCTCTGAAAAGTTGGTTTTCCAGACCTGTATTCTATCATCTTGTTTATGTCATGGAAGATTTTTCTCTCTCCTTCAACTATAATCAACATTTTTGCTGGGTATAATAACCTGGGTTGGCATCTATAGTCCTTTAACACTGGAAATTCTTTGCTCCACATTCTTCTTGCTTTCATAGTTTGCACTGAGAAGTCAGTTGTAATTCTGATGGGTTTCCCCTTATATGTAACTTGTTTTTCTCTTGTGGCTTTCAGAATTTTGTCTTTGTTTTGGCCGTCTAGCATTTTAACTATGATGTGGCATGGGGGTTTCTTTTCTGATCTTGTCTGTTTGGAGTTCTATGTGCTTCTTGTATTTGTATGGGTTTGTCTTTTTTTAGTTTGGGGAAATTTTCCTCTATTATTATGTTGAAGATCTGATCAATACCATTTTCTTGGGATTCTTCTCCTTCCTCTATTCCTATGATGCAGAGGCTTATTCTTTTCATAGTGTCCCACATTTCCTGGTTGTTCCACTTTTGTGAAATTTAAAAATTTTCATAGTCTTTACTTGATCTTTTTAGTTGTTCTGTGTTATCTTCCAGGTCTGATATTCTTTGTTCTGCTTCCTCCATTCTACTTCTGAGGCTTTTTCTGTTCCTTTCCTCTTGATTGGATGAGTGTTCGATTTCCTTTTTCATTTCATCCTGTTAGTTCTTCAGTATTTCCACTTCCTTTTGGAGCTTCCCAATCTCATTGTGTAGCTCCTTGTTTTGCTGGTTGGTTTCCTTTTTGATTTCAGCATGGAATATTTTCAGTGTTTCCACTTCCTTCCAGAGTTGTCATTCTCTCCCTCTAGTTCTTTTGGTATTTGTCATTTTCTCCCTTTACTTCTTTCCAAAGTTTGTCATTCCCTCCCTCTAGGTCTTTCTTGAGTTTTTCATTTTCTCTCCTTAGCTCTCTGACTTGTTCTTAATATTCTTTGATTTCTTTGAATATGTCTGCAATTGTTCCTCTAAGATCTGTGTCCTGGACTACCTTCAGGAGATCTCACTGTAGGAATCTCCCAAAGTGTTGGTATGGCTTAGTGGAGAATTATTCTGTGCTTTTCCCATGTTGTTCCTTCGTTGTGCTCTCGGCATGTGGGTTTCTTTCTGTTCATATTCTGATGCGAATCCCAAATGTCTCTTAACTCTGTTGAAGGCTTGCTTTGCTTGCCCCCTTCAGATGCCTTCTCAGATTTTGTTTCCTCCTTGTTTATGGAGTGCTAACTTGTCTGTGCTTCAGGTGGTCCTGGGAAATCCCTTGATCTAAGCTTTGTGCACTCCCAACTCTCCCATTTTTTAATGATCCTCCCCTTTATAATTAAATGTAAAATTCCTACGGGAAGTATCTTAAACTATTGTGCACAATTAAATTGATAACTACTGTCTTAGTTAGCTTTAACTGTCAACTTCACAGTGCCTAGAGTCATCTGACAAGGGAGTCTCAATTGAAGGATTGCTCAGGTAAATTTGTCTGTGGGCATCTGTAGGCCTAATTGGTGTAGAGGACCTGCCCACTGTGGCAGCACCATTCGCTGACCAGTTGGTCTTGGACTGTATGAGATATCTAGTTAAACCATGGGCCTTTGAATGAACCAACAAGCAGTGTTCCTCAGTGGTTTCTGCTTCAAATTCTTGCTTGTGTTCCAATCCTGACATCCCTCAAGGATGGACTGTGACCTGGAAGTATAAGCTGAATCCTGTCCTCCAAAAGTTGCTTTTGGTCTGAGTGTTTTATCACAGCAACACAGGAGAACTAAGCTCTTCTCCGTGTCAATGTCTGGCTTCTTTACCTGGAGTTTTTCCTACCAGTTTATCTCCATTTGGATAGTTTATAGCTGACATCTCATGATGAATGTGGTTTTGTTCAGGCGGCTAAATAGCTAATGAGCTTGGGTGGCCTTTAAAGAGACCTGGGTCTAAAAGGCAGACCTCCTTTCTATCTCTGCTCTGAAAGGCTGCACAAGACAGTGCTGTTTGCTGGCTTTGAAGAGTCCAGTGTACACAATCCATCCATCCTATTGTCCACAGAGCACCAGGATACCCATTTGATCAGTGGAAATTATTAAGTAGGATTCTGTTCTTCCAGAATAGCTATTGTCTGCAGAATTGGAGTTTAAATCTTTTTACCTAAAATGAGCTTTATTCCCTGGTGCACTTGTGGGGTTGTATGTTTCTGAGCATTCTGGGGTTCTGTCTGTCTTTACTGGCTTCACTGTAACTAGGGATTTTCTATTTGAATTTAAACAAGCCTAGATATTAAGGCCTTCCTCTAGGGCAGAAGAAGGAACTGTTCTGACTGGTTACATTTGAATAGTAAGCATTGCCTTAAGGTCTGCTTTTGTTAAGATGACTCAGAATTAGAACTAGCAGATTCTGTGATCCAGTTAACTCTACTATGAAGAAACTGAAAAACAAAAAGATTGTGATTTTTTTATTGTGGCCTTGAAGGAAATTTTTTTGAGCTTCAAAATCTGAGCAATAGTTGTCTGAAGCTGGGGTGGTAAAGGCAGAAACCAGTGTAGGCCTTTAGATTTGTGTTGTGTATGGATAGGAGAGAGGCAACTGTCTGGGTTCACTCTATTTCTTGTATGCTATATCATAAACAACAGAATGAAAATATTTTCCTTGAAAAAGAAAGGCCTTGTCCTGATAAAATGCAATTCTTCTGCTAAGTCTTGTTGAAATAGGTACCATGGCCTTTATTCTGATCAGGTTCTTGAATCTTTCACAGAAGAGTGTTACCTGATACTGACAAAAAGAAAGTTTCCAAGTCCCAGAAAAAATAGATTCTACCTTTGGTTCTTAAGAAATGAAGTTATCTCTACACAGCCCAAGGCAGAGCTGCATATGTGACTCTTAAAACCCCTCCAATATGTGTCACTACTGAGCCATGAAGATAACCCCCCTTATATTATTAAAAGTGTATTTGTGTATCTTTGATGTTATATGCCTGGTTTTCCTGAAGAGCAGGAAAAGATGGGTAATCCTGGGTGGATACAGCAGGGCTCAGGGTGCGTTTATGGAGTAAGGTAGACAAGGAATTCTTTGTTTTCACTTTAGTGAAAAATGTTTAGTCATTAGCTCATATCATTTTGATGAAAAATGAAAGCAGCAGTAGATAAATGTACACAGGAAGCCTGGCTGTTGCCATCTTTTATGGGACGATTGCTCGTTTGAACCTCAGGCTTCTTATTTGAAACAATCAGTGGTAATTGCTGCAGTAATTATTGCCTAGATTTGTACTTTCACCACCACTACAACATAAACAGTGCATGTGAAAAGCCTTTCCTTTGATATAGAGGGCCTGGGGCATGGCCAGGGCCTGCTGAAATATTGTTCTGTAAACTAAGTCCTCTTGAAATTGGTGTTATGACCTTGTTCTCACTTTAGTTTTATGAAACTAAAGTTATCACTAACTCCTGAGGCTTTGGGGAAGATTGAATTGGGAAATTCTTAGTGAATCACTTTTGAAAAGATACTTTACTTCAGTGCCATGAAGCGTCCAAAGAGGCCTGCTTTTTTAAAGAGTGTAAGTCTGGTGTGTGGAGAGTTTCAGTTGTCATCCTGGGTACAAGGGACCTCAAATGAGGAATTTCCTCTATTAGTTTGGCCTGCTGGTATATCTGTGAGCCATTTTCTTGATTACTGAGTGATATGTGAGGGCCTAGCCCACTGTAGGTGATACCACCCTTGGGCAGATGTTCCTGGGTTATGTAAGAAATCAGGCTGAGCACAGAGGAGCACAGAAGAGCAAGCCAGTAAGCCGTGATCCACCATAGTTTCTCCCTTGAGTTCCTATCTTGGCTTGCTTTGGTAATGAACTGTAAACTGTAAGTCAAATAAACTCTTTCCTCCCCAAGTTGATTTTGGTCAGTATTTTATTACAGCAACAGAGAAGTAAACTAGGTCCTCTGGTAAGAAAGCAAAGACATTCAAATTTGCAGACTCCCCCGTCCTGCTTAGGTGTATTCGGACACACCTATGGACGTTTGGGGGTGTGGGCAGGTGGTGAGAGCAGGTGTTTTCCCCAGTTGCTTTTCTCCCTTATTTTCTTGAGAGAAGATCTTTCACTGAATTCATCTCACTGCAGCCAGGCTGGCAGGCCAGTGAGCCCCAGCAAGCCTCCTGTCTCTGCCTCCCCAGTACTGGGATTACTGGCAAGTGCTGCTATGCCTGGCTTTTTACATGGGTGTTAGGGATTGAGCTCATGTCCTCGTGCTATGTGGCAAGGACGTTACCATCTGAACTATCTCCCCAGGCAGACTTTAGCTCTTTTGTTTCATCTCTTCCCATAGAAATGCATAAATATCACTGCATTGAATTCTAGCCATGTAATTTTCCATGTATTCGTTGGTGACAACAATGGCTGCTTGCTTACTTGAGATGCTTTTTCCAAGAAGAAATGACTGAAGAAATAGGAGAGCTTCCAACCTTATGATTGCCATATGACTGAGAGACAGTGGTCCTTAAGGGAGAAACTAGACTGTTGATTCTCTTGATCTCATGCAGGTCTAGTGCAGGCATCCACAGCTGTCGGGCTCACGAGTGGAGCAGTCCTGTCACTTCCAGGAGACACTGTTTCACTCCGGTCTTCCCTGACCTCTGGCTTTTATTTTTTGCCTCTTCTGTAATGGTCCTGAGTCTTAGGTAGGGAGTATGATATAGGTGAACCATTTAAAATATTTTATTTTTATTTTATTTTATGTGTATGAGTATATTGCCTGCATGTATGTAAGTGCACCCATGTCATACAATGCCTGTGGAGTCAGAATAAGGCATCAGAGTCCCCTGGAACTGGAGTTCAGGTGGTTAGTAGCCACCATGTGGGTGCTAGGAATTGAACCTGGAAGCAGTCAGTATTCTTAACCACTGAGCAATCTCTCCAGCCCCCAGGTGTCCCATTTAAGGCTGAGCACTCCAATGACACTTATTCTCAGCACTTTAACTGGATGAGAGTTTCTGTGTTAACCACCATTCACTGCAGAAAGAAACTTCTCTAATAAGGTCTCAGAGCTGCACTAATCTCTGAGTCTTTAGAGATAAGAACTTAGAGAGCCGGTTGCCACTATGCCCATTTAGCAGAATAATAGTGGTAGGTTTACTCTTAGGGCCTGTGAGCTCCCCCGTTGTCAGTTCTTTGTCAGATATACAGTACTAAGTATAAATTTTCTCTGTAGAGTGGGTCTTAAATCCAATCAGTTGATTACTGCCATAACCCTTGTATCACTCATGATTATATCTTGCTGTGTTGGTCATTATTACAGTTCACAGGGTTCATAGCTGAGTAGGACTGTTGATGTCCCCTCAGTAGTCTGCAGAGCACCTTCTAGTACCATGAAAGTGAGCCAGCAGAGAGGAAGCTTCCTGGTCAATAGTAAATTGATTTCTCCATGTCCAGTGGCCAATGTGCATGGTGTCTTCAGCAATAGGGTTGGTCTTACCATTAAGTTCTAGACCTACCCAGATTTTTATTTTATTTTATTTATTTTTTTACTAAGACAGAGTCATACTACACAGCCTTAGGTAACCATAACTTGATATATAAACCAGACTGTCCTCAAACTCAAAGAGATACATCTCTCTCTGCCTCTGAAGTGCTGGGATTAAAGGCATATGCCACCATGCCAGCATGCCTATCATTTTATGTTGGTATTGAGAATTCTAACTCAAATCTTCAGGTTTACATAGCAAAGACTTTACTAACAAAACCACCTCCCACTCTCCTTATCATGTTATTAGCTAATTAGTTATTTGTAGTCTTTCACTCAATTTTTAAGAAAAATAATGAAATTCTAGTGATGGTAACTAATTTTATTTTGCTATCCCTAATACTTGTTTTAGTAACTGAGTAACAGTGGCTTTAGTAATCACTATTAATTTGTAATGCAGAAAGTAGATTTTATATGACATATGTTTTTATGTTTACATATATCATGGTATAAAATATAATATTGTTTTATCAAAATAGTTAGTTTTGAAACTGAAAGGACAATTATATTGAGATAAAACTCCAGGACAGACAAGCTATAAATCTCAGCAGCTTCCCAGAAGAGGAGGATGGAGAAGGGAAGGAAGAAAAGCCTTGCTGCTTGAGATAAGCTGGCATGGAAACCCAAAGTCTTAGGAAAACATGCTTAGACAGAGGTAGAAAGAGGCAAAGAAAAGTCAGACTTTGCTCAATAATCCAGAAAAGCAGGCAGCTTTACAGAGCATTGTGGCTGCATTCTGTAAGGGACTGCCTATTTTTATTTTTAATTATGTATATTCATGTGTGTACTTGGGCATGTACACAGTACAGGTTCCCAGAGGGATTGGATCTTCCTGGAGCAAGAGTGATGGGGGTTATGAGCCACCATATATGGATGCTGGGAGCTGAACTTGGGTCCACTGCAAGAGGACTGCAAGAGGACTATATGATCTTAACTGCTGAACTGTTTCTCTAGCCCCCTTTTTATTGATTTAAATAGATATTATTTAGAAAGCTTCTCTCTTGATGATAAAATAATTCAGAATTTCAGTATGTAAATAGACAAATAATATAGAATGTTTATAGTGAAAATCCTTCATAATCCTTCCCTTAGAGACAGCTATTGTTGATAATTTATTATCAAGTCTTAAAAGATTTGTATGCTATGTGATGAGATTCTGTTCATATTTCTCTTGTATCCATCTCCATAATTAGTTTTAGAACATTTCCATGACCTCTGAAACTTCCCTTTCATCTTCAGGGCTGCGCTCACTCCCACCCCAGGTCCACACAGCTGCTCTTTGCTTCAACCTTACATTGCTGCACTTCCCTTGTCTCTTAAATTGATTCTATGTTCCATTATATAAATGCATAAAATTTTTAGTCAATCTCCAATAATAAATAATGCCACAGAGAACATCGTAGCACAAACGCCTTTGCATACATTGGCATTTTATAGTTTAGCAAGGATATTTTATATTTGGTACATAAGGAGAGTGGCCTTACCACAGCTTCCTGATTTTACATTTACACCGTCAGTTCTTGAGTTTTCTCAAATCCTCAGTATCACTGAGAATGATCATTCATTTTGATCTTGGACATTCTAGAAGGTGAAATATGATGGAGTCATGCCTTAGCGCAGTCTTAGCATGTGCATGAATGACGCAGGCTATGTATCTTGTCCTATTGTTATTGAGTTGGACCTCTTGGGTGAGTAAATAATTTAAAGAGTTATTATACAAAACATGTCCATTATTATTGTTTATTCAGAGGTATTTTGTAGGATCATTTGAGATTTTCCTATTAGAATGCCCATAATATTTTTCAACAGTTGTTTTTGCACACAGATCTATATTGAGATAGGCTTACTATATACTTTTGTATCTTAACCTCATGCTACCTCATGCTCAACTATGAACAAACTGTGAGACTCTTTAACCCTTTTTTTTTTTTTATTGACTTGGGCTTCCGTTACAGCCTTTATGTGATTCAGCTCCCAAGGACCAGATAATGCTTTCCTTATTTTTGAATGTCCAGAATCCACTACATTTCTCTGAACACAGTACGGCCTTCATACATGCTTGCTGATTTGTTGCTTGAATTGATAAGCACGCAAAGTATTTTTGAGTATAAGGTCATTCACTTCCTTCAGAAAGGCCTGGAGATGATGGCTGTTCAGCATGTGTTCTGTTCAGCATTCGCAACAAAGTTCTAGGAATACAAAGAAGCAATATCTCAGGCATCCTTTTGCCATTCTGCTATTGAAGGAAGATTTTTTTCCCCTCAAATATCTCTGACTTCATTTTAGGAGCACCTGAAAGGCCATTTCTATTTATTTTCAGGAAGAATGCAATATTGGCAGACATGTGCAATTTCCTTTATCCCAACGCCCTCAGTGTGAGATGGTTTGAAAGCTGCTGCTGCTGTTGCTGGGAAAGTGCTGATGAGTCTCTGGTTGCTATTTTTTAGCAGGAGTCAGATAGTGGAAGAGAGAGAAAGACTCATCAGCTCTGCCATAACACAGGTCTTTCAAACTGGAATCAAGGAGTTTGAGACACCAGAACACCAAGAGGAAACCAACGAAGCTGAACTTTAGAAGGTACTGGTTTTAAGTTTGAATAATTGAGCAGGAGAGACAGCTTAACAGTTAAGAGCAGTGGCTGCTCTTGCAGAGGGCCTGAGTTCAATTCCCAGCACCCACATTGTGACTAACATCCATCTTCAACTCCAGTTCCAGGGGATCTGATGCCCTCTTCTGACCTTCATGGGCATTGTATGACATGGGTGCACTTACATACATTCAGGCAATACACTCATGCACATAAAATAAAAATAATAAATAAAGTATTAAAAATAAAAAGTTTAAATAGTTATTTGCATAAGTCAGGGAGATACAAGTTGATAGCACTTCTAGAGAAAGGTGTTTATTTTTTGTTCAGAAGATCAACTGAGCTTCTAACTGCTGTCACATTCACCCAGACTTAGGTTTGTCAATTGTTGCCTAGTGTAAGTGCTCCTCAGTTATTCTTGATTGAGATCGTGTCTGGAATATTGGCCTCAGTTCCTGATAAATTTTAATCAAGGGTCATAGTCAGTTAGGTCTATGGTAAGCAATCATGTAAAAATATCACATTTTCTCATTTTTAAAAAAACTTTGGCACCCCATAGTCCGGGGTAGCCTAATACTCAAAGATGACCTTGAACTTGTATTTCTTTTGTCCCTACCTCCTGAAAGCTAGAATTATAGACATGAGCTACCATGCCTAATTTATGTGGTGCTAATAATATAGCCTAGGTGTTTGTGCATGGTAACCAATGACTTTATCAACTGAACTACAGCTCTAGCTCTAAATCTTAAGACCATGTTCCTGAGCCAATATTATGCAGTTCTTGTGCTGTCATACCTTAAGGGATGTTCCATGAAACAGGACACTTTCATTAAATAAGCTGGAGTGTGGGAAGTACTGAGTCAAGCCATGTTTCATAGATTTTTTTTTATGACAGAACACCTGAAGCCTTTCATATCTTTACATGCATTATAACAGTCTAAATATATTTGACAGAGAAGAATCCTCTTTCCTTGTTGTAACTGGTATTACAGCACACTATGTGAAATGCGTTTGTGTCTCTTTCTTTTCTCAGAGGCTGTGGCAACTAAGAGAACAGTATAGATGGATTTCACAATAGCCATGTCTAGAATCTTGTCTAGAAATGAAATGAAACCAACTCTGAAAACTCGGAAAGAAAATTCTGACAGTGGATGCTCTTCTCATTCTCCTTGCATTGCTCTGGTTAAACAAGAACACAAATTTGACTAACAAACTGAATTTGAATCCCGAAAGATGATAGCCAACAGGAATAGAATCATTCTGCCTCTTATTTGTCTCCTGTTGTGGGGACTTGTAGGAGAGATCTGTGAAGTCTCCTACCTGACTATACAAGACAAAAGGGAAGTGGATGGGTAGATATCAGAGGATGAGATGGAAGGATTAGCTTAGATGCCCCATCTGAGTTGATGGTATGTCCTAGTGAGGCAGAACAGACTCCAGTGAACCACAGCTGTTCCTGTGAATTTACTGGGACTCCTGGAAAAGCAAGTGACATTTTTAAGTGAGCCAGTCTTTCTCCAGTGGGAGACACATTATGTGGATGAAGTGATTCTATTAGGCCTAGTGATAGTTAATATTACATCTCAACTAGACCATAGGATCCTGGAGATATTTAGTCAAACATTATTCTGGGGATGTCCCTGAGGCTGAGTTTTTATGAAATTAACATTTGGATGGATAGAATGTGTAAGGCTTCCTTCATATTGGTGGGAATCATCCAGTAAGTTAAAAACCTGAACAGAACCGAAGAGACTGAGAAAATGGGGACTTCCATGATTGCCTGAACTTGGACATTGATCTTCTGCCTTCAGACTGGACCACATCAGCACCCTCTTTGTGTTTACAATTGACTCCCTGCCAATTTAGGATTTGGGGATCTTGGGATTTCTTAGCCTTCATAGCCGTATGAGCCAGTTCCATTCCCCGCCCTCTCCTTCCTCTATTTTTAAACTATCTCATCCATTATCTAGCTATCTAGCTATGCTTTTGGTTCTGTTTCTCTGGAGAACTCTACCTAATACAGGTCCTTTTTCCAGCTAAGGAAGCAAACCTGAGCAAGTGAACATTCTGACATCAGTAGAGCAGGGATCTAGGCAGGGACCTGTGACTATCCTCTTAATTTACTCAGATACTTTGTGGACATCTGTTGAAATAAATCCCCACTGATCAGAGCTCACTGTGTTGGTTGTTTTTCATCAACTTGATACAAACTAGAGACACCTGGGAAGGGAGACCCTCAACTGAGGACTTTTCTGCACTAGATTAGCTTGTGGGTGTGTCTGTGGAGGATTTTCTTGATTGTTGAGTAATGTGGGAGGGCCCAGCCCACTGTGGGTGGTCCTGGGTTATGTAAGAAAGCAGGCTGAGCACCAGCTATAAGCAAGCCAGCCAGCTGCAGTCCTCCCTGGTCTCTGCTTCCGTTCCTGCCCTGACTTCCCTGAATAATGGGCATGAAATATAAGCCACACTAACCCTTTCCTCCATTCCATTTTCATCATGGTGCTTATCACAGCAGCAGAAACCAAGCCCACATTCTCAGTCTTGGGCACATTCCCAT
The DNA here is from genome assembly GCA_009823505.1 of Rhizomys pruinosus. NCBI lineage: Eukaryota > Metazoa > Chordata > Mammalia > Rodentia > Spalacidae > Rhizomys > Rhizomys pruinosus. The sequence goes on from VZQC01002471.1 coordinate 122,398, forward strand.
GGTCCTCAACCTTGTGTCAGATCCTGCTTACTCATCAGTTTTTGTGATAGGTTGAAACTGTCTTTGTAGCTTATCAATTTATCTTTGACTTCTGCTTTATTCCTCAGGATAAAAGAGTTCAGTTTCTAAAAGCAAAGCATAGAGATCCCTCCTTGACCTTTCCATACAGAAATCGCTCATCTTCTTATGGATGGGGGTTCTTTGGCTAGATTGTAAACATCTCTCTTGGTAAAGCAGCTACACTAGAAAATGGATAGATGGTCACAGACTGAGACATGATGCATGCGTATTTATTATTTTTTTTTTTAGTAGAGTTTATGTGTAGGCAGCTTCTCTGATAAGAGCGGTGGTATGGATTACATTGTAATTGGCATGGCTAAGAAAGCATCTGTACACACAGGGAACAGAGGAGTGATGTACATCCACTGATGAGCTAGCTTATTATAAAGGGACTTATTTTCTGAGATGAAGGTACTTGGTCTTCACTTTTTGTCTTTCATCCAGAATGACCAGAAAACAGTCTTGGTAGGATCCAGATAAGTGAAATGACAGGGATAACCTGACCAAGTATGAAGAAGCAGTGAATGAACAAGTGAATAAAAATCTACACATGCTATTGTTTATGTTTGAACAAATATAAACCATTTGTTCTGCTCTGTTGACCCTGCTGTATCCTAAGGCTCAGCTATGGTCTTCATCTTTTGGAAGATGTTTCCTCCAACCACGACGATCACTGGTCCCTCTTTCTCTGAGCTGTAGTAGCATCTACAGACCACAGGATAAGCTCTTTCAAGGAAGGGACCACAGACTCTAGCGCTCCCCCCCCGCCCCAGGTCTTCACCCACCACATATTTTCCTAGTTCACACTCACAGGAGGTTGTAACTGTGCAGAGCCAGGGACTTTGCAAGAATCATGGGGGCTGACTGGCAGTTTGGCAGTTTCAACCACCAGAATGGCAGATTTTCACAATATTCTTTCTCTAGGGATCTTTCCCAGAATTTGTTAGCATCTTTAGCTCAGTAAACTGAAAGTCTTGTTGAAAATGAATATTTTATCTCAACCAGAAATTGAAAAAAAAAACACTCTATCAGGAAGGAGTGCCAGAGGCAGCAGAAAGGAAGTGAGGCATCACACCATGTGCCATCCCCAGAAGCGGGGGGCATCCCTCTACTTCCACCAACTCCCGTTGGTTCCTGTCCATAGGAAAAGATGAGTATCAGATAACCAATTGTAAATGATGGGGATTTGATTAGAGAGCCTATCCTCTATTTGTGGAGGCAACTCTAACAGCACTGGATAATTAATTATTATCACTATAAAATGATATCTAACAGTTGTTGGCCGCATACAATGCAAGATGCCTCACGTTTCATAAAAGCTTGTCATGCGCACTTTTAAACATTGACACAATGTAATTGGCATTTTCTTCTTTTGCACATTAGGAAAGCAAATCCAAGTTTAAATGAATTGACCCAGGATACTTCTCTAGTTGGTGACAGAACTTAAAGTCAGACCCAGCTCTTCACAGTTCTGCATCATGCATTCTTCTCATTCCGTGAAGTCTAAGAACTTCAGAAAATGGGGATTTTCTTAGGCTATACATAGAAAAAGTGGGCTTGTGTAGACACTGAAGCAGTGGGTTTCTGAATGGGAAGATATCTGGGATCCTGAAACACTCTTGCTTTGATAAAGGCTCAGCATCTTTGCTCGACTTTCAACTTGTTTTCGTTTGGCTGATGCCTGCAGTTGCTAATCCAAAGACAGCAGGCTAGTCATTTGGTTGGTCATTCTCTGCCTCTTTACACGAGGCACTAAAATGCCCTTTAGCAACAGGCCCTCTGCTGGCCATGTGTGGGAATACAGTCTCTGGGTCAGGTGTCACAAGACCTGGCCTTAGAGTGTGTGGTGAGCCAAGGTGGGTCGGTAGAGTGATTCTAATTAGAGGGGACACATGCTATAGAAGACTGTAATCTGCTTAAGGCAGCTATCCTTATGTAAGGGACCAAGCGTTATTTAAGTCATATCAAAACTAAAGAATCTGTGCTCTTCGACGAAGAGAAAATACCTATATGACAAACACTAGGTAGAAACACAAATGACGAAGTCATCTTCACATCTGTTTTGAATTTATAACCTTTATACCAGGGCTAAATTACCATGAAGTCTTCAGTGAATCATAGATATCTTTGGAAACACTACCTGTCATTAATTTTGAGACTAATCCAACATTCATCAAAATCAACTATCAATCAGGTGTTGTACAAATAGGATACAAGCCAACACTGGAGACACAAGCAGTCAAACAAAGACAAAGAACAGAGCAGATGGAGGAGTTTCCTGTTCTAGGGCATGCATAGGGCTGGGTAGAAGAAAGTTTGCTGGAGTTAAGAGTGGGAGCTGAACTTCAGGATCTCCTTGATTTCCTTCTCTCCACTTTCCTGAAGGTCTCTAGACAGTCACACTGTGATAGCAAAGTTGTAAATCCTCATCAGATTTGCAGTTGAGATGGAAAGAAAGCTCATCTGGTCCCCAGATGGTGATATAACAATATCATGAGAGGCTGTGGAACTTTTCAGACATGGGGCCTTATTGCCTAATGTAGGTCCTTAGGGATGAGCCTTAAAGGTAATACCCACTTCTGGCTGTGGCCTGAGATCACTACTTTCTGCTCCTCCATCTTACATTGCTCTGGACTGAGCTGTTCTTCCATGCCTTCTCTGCCATGGTTGACTGTATTCATTGAAACCTTGAGCCAAGACAAGTCCTTCCTCCCTTAAGTGCCTTCTGTCAAGCATTTGCTCACAGCGACAAGAAAAGTGACTAACACACAGAGTTAGGAATTAAAGTTACTTGTGTCTTAGTTGATTTTATGTTTCTATAACACACAAACGCATTTCTATAAAGAATACCTGGGATTTAGTATTTTGTAATGAACTGAAATTTGTTGTTTGACAGTTCTGGAGGCTGGCTTGTTTAAGATCAAGGTCCTAGCATTTAGCAAGAGACTGTGACTTCACATGGCAGAGGTGGAAGACAAGAGTAGGAATGCAAACCCAATTATAATGACATTGATCTATTGATGGGGAAGGGGCCTTCATAATCACACCAGTTAGATCTTACCTCTCAATATTGATATTGGAGTGTACATTTCCATTGTTCAAATTCTGAATGACACACTTGAACTGTAACAGGCAAAAGATTAATATTTTGATTTATTTTCCCTTTCTTACTCTGCTTTTAAGTATATATATATATATATATTCATATATATATATATTCATCAATAATTTCTGACTCACAGACAGAAGTCTCAGAATTGCAGTCTCTCTCCATGTACTTCTAAATAGCACTAAAATACCCAGTGTTATTTTTTTCCCATTGCAACCATCCAGTCGTGGTTCCTTTTTAATGTGTACAGCTTGCATTCAGCTTGAATACAGAGATATTCCAGATGCCCATATATACCATCTGTACCTCCTGTGCTGTTCTTTCTCCAACTGGGTGATCTGACTCCCAACCCCCCCTGCACCCCCAGTTTCTCTTTTGCCTCATTTGGCAAGAGGCAAATAATTCTCAGCACAGTAGAAATCTCTTGGCTGCTTAAAGAGTGCTGATATCTAGTTTCTTTCTCAAAGATTTAAAGTTTTATTGTGTGGGACAGAATTCAGAGATCTTTATACTTAAGATGCATCCAATAGGCCTTAATATGAGTTAAATTGTCTTTGGAATTTCTTCTGATCCTATGAGTATTTAGGAAAACAGAATCTCAAGTTAATCTACAGTCATGGTAGAGATTAGATGTATTGTTTTATTTAAATTTAAAAAAACTTAGAAGTCTCTTCCCATCTTAACTTATCTGCTACACAATCATTTTTTAACTTTTAAAAGGGACAGATCATCTCTTCCCAAATGATTATGCAGGATTAAACACAGATACAGAATAGATTCTGAAAAGTTTCATTAGTCCAAAACAGTACACGATGTTTTTCTAGAGATCTGTCATATTACCAGGGGATTTCCATTGCAAGGCTTGCTCATTTGTGTCCTGCTTTGCCAAGCAGATAGCTCTGACACAGCATGAGAGATGGATTTATGTGAGTTAAAGCAGCAACAGTGTGATGAATCATGCTGTTCCCTGTGGCTAACTTTCTCTCCCCAACCACACAGTGATAGATTTGCTTGAGGGGACAACCTTAGAGATCGGACGGATCCCAAATTTCTCTCTGCTCATAGGAAAGCTCTCTGTGTTTGCTACAAGAAGCAAGTTAATGGGAAGAGATGCATAGATGTGTATTTGAGGCTCAGAGAAATAGGGACTATGGCTTTTCTTCTATGCACTTTTAAACTCTTGTTACCCAAAAATATCCAATAGCAACTTCACTTTGATTTTCTTTTTTATTAAAACAGTGACAATTAAAAAGAGAACATTAGTCTAATTATATAATTGAATAAAATAGCGAACAGATGCACTCTGGCTGCTGTGGACAGCCATCCTCATTTACAATGGTGAACATAGCAAAGCCATCTGGACCTTTTTTTCATCTAAATTAGTTTCTGTATTGGGGATGTCATTCCAAGAATTTCCATACCATTAAGGCTGCTGCTTCCAGTGTGACAGGGATAGAGAAACATGTACACAGTGTGACCGAAGAAGTTGCCTTTGGGATATCTCATACCTGTCAGGAAGGGCCTGAGGTCAGGCCTCCTCCGTCTTTTCCTTGCTAGATCACAATCTGACTACCACACTGGCCTAATAATTGGTTGCCCTTTCATTCAGCAGGACCCAGCATTGAAATACAAACTTGCTACATGCTTGATGCTCAAAACTAAGGATGGAATATATATATATATA
>VZQC01002471.1:134681-168948 GCA_009823505.1 Rhizomys pruinosus
TTTTTTTTTTAGTAGAGTTTATGTGTAGGCAGCTTCTCTGATAAGAGCGGTGGTATGGATTACATTGTAATTGGCATGGCTAAGAAAGCATCTGTACACACAGGGAACAGAGGAGTGATGTACATCCACTGATGAGCTAGCTTATTATAAAGGGACTTATTTTCTGAGATGAAGGTACTTGGTCTTCACTTTTTGTCTTTCATCCAGAATGACCAGAAAACAGTCTTGGTAGGATCCAGATAAGTGAAATGACAGGGATAACCTGACCAAGTATGAAGAAGCAGTGAATGAACAAGTGAATAAAAATCTACACATGCTATTGTTTATGTTTGAACAAATATAAACCATTTGTTCTGCTCTGTTGACCCTGCTGTATCCTAAGGCTCAGCTATGGTCTTCATCTTTTGGAAGATGTTTCCTCCAACCACGACGATCACTGGTCCCTCTTTCTCTGAGCTGTAGTAGCATCTACAGACCACAGGATAAGCTCTTTCAAGGAAGGGACCACAGACTCTAGCGCTCCCCCCCCGCCCCAGGTCTTCACCCACCACATATTTTCCTAGTTCACACTCACAGGAGGTTGTAACTGTGCAGAGCCAGGGACTTTGCAAGAATCATGGGGGCTGACTGGCAGTTTGGCAGTTTCAACCACCAGAATGGCAGATTTTCACAATATTCTTTCTCTAGGGATCTTTCCCAGAATTTGTTAGCATCTTTAGCTCAGTAAACTGAAAGTCTTGTTGAAAATGAATATTTTATCTCAACCAGAAATTGAAAAAAAAAAAACACTCTATCAGGAAGGAGTGCCAGAGGCAGCAGAAAGGAAGTGAGGCATCACACCATGTGCCATCCCCAGAAGCGGGGGGCATCCCTCTACTTCCACCAACTCCCGTTGGTTCCTGTCCATAGGAAAAGATGAGTATCAGATAACCAATTGTAAATGATGGGGATTTGATTAGAGAGCCTATCCTCTATTTGTGGAGGCAACTCTAACAGCACTGGATAATTAATTATTATCACTATAAAATGATATCTAACAGTTGTTGGCCGCATACAATGCAAGATGCCTCACGTTTCATAAAAGCTTGTCATGCGCACTTTTAAACATTGACACAATGTAATTGGCATTTTCTTCTTTTGCACATTAGGAAAGCAAATCCAAGTTTAAATGAATTGACCCAGGATACTTCTCTAGTTGGTGACAGAACTTAAAGTCAGACCCAGCTCTTCACAGTTCTGCATCATGCATTCTTCTCATTCCGTGAAGTCTAAGAACTTCAGAAAATGGGGATTTTCTTAGGCTATACATAGAAAAAGTGGGCTTGTGTAGACACTGAAGCAGTGGGTTTCTGAATGGGAAGATATCTGGGATCCTGAAACACTCTTGCTTTGATAAAGGCTCAGCATCTTTGCTCGACTTTCAACTTGTTTTCGTTTGGCTGATGCCTGCAGTTGCTAATCCAAAGACAGCAGGCTAGTCATTTGGTTGGTCATTCTCTGCCTCTTTACACGAGGCACTAAAATGCCCTTTAGCAACAGGCCCTCTGCTGGCCATGTGTGGGAATACAGTCTCTGGGTCAGGTGTCACAAGACCTGGCCTTAGAGTGTGTGGTGAGCCAAGGTGGGTCGGTAGAGTGATTCTAATTAGAGGGGACACATGCTATAGAAGACTGTAATCTGCTTAAGGCAGCTATCCTTATGTAAGGGACCAAGCGTTATTTAAGTCATATCAAAACTAAAGAATCTGTGCTCTTCGACGAAGAGAAAATACCTATATGACAAACACTAGGTAGAAACACAAATGACGAAGTCATCTTCACATCTGTTTTGAATTTATAACCTTTATACCAGGGCTAAATTACCATGAAGTCTTCAGTGAATCATAGATATCTTTGGAAACACTACCTGTCATTAATTTTGAGACTAATCCAACATTCATCAAAATCAACTATCAATCAGGTGTTGTACAAATAGGATACAAGCCAACACTGGAGACACAAGCAGTCAAACAAAGACAAAGAACAGAGCAGATGGAGGAGTTTCCTGTTCTAGGGCATGCATAGGGCTGGGTAGAAGAAAGTTTGCTGGAGTTAAGAGTGGGAGCTGAACTTCAGGATCTCCTTGATTTCCTTCTCTCCACTTTCCTGAAGGTCTCTAGACAGTCACACTGTGATAGCAAAGTTGTAAATCCTCATCAGATTTGCAGTTGAGATGGAAAGAAAGCTCATCTGGTCCCCAGATGGTGATATAACAATATCATGAGAGGCTGTGGAACTTTTCAGACATGGGGCCTTATTGCCTAATGTAGGTCCTTAGGGATGAGCCTTAAAGGTAATACCCACTTCTGGCTGTGGCCTGAGATCACTACTTTCTGCTCCTCCATCTTACATTGCTCTGGACTGAGCTGTTCTTCCATGCCTTCTCTGCCATGGTTGACTGTATTCATTGAAACCTTGAGCCAAGACAAGTCCTTCCTCCCTTAAGTGCCTTCTGTCAAGCATTTGCTCACAGCGACAAGAAAAGTGACTAACACACAGAGTTAGGAATTAAAGTTACTTGTGTCTTAGTTGATTTTATGTTTCTATAACACACAAACGCATTTCTATAAAGAATACCTGGGATTTAGTATTTTGTAATGAACTGAAATTTGTTGTTTGACAGTTCTGGAGGCTGGCTTGTTTAAGATCAAGGTCCTAGCATTTAGCAAGAGACTGTGACTTCACATGGCAGAGGTGGAAGACAAGAGTAGGAATGCAAACCCAATTATAATGACATTGATCTATTGATGGGGAAGGGGCCTTCATAATCACACCAGTTAGATCTTACCTCTCAATATTGATATTGGAGTGTACATTTCCATTGTTCAAATTCTGAATGACACACTTGAACTGTAACAGGCAAAAGATTAATATTTTGATTTATTTTCCCTTTCTTACTCTGCTTTTAAGTATATATATATATATATATATATATATGCTTTTATTGATGTTATGTGCATTTCAGACATCATTTTTCAGTTCAATTTAGGCATATTCCTGACATCTATATGATCCATATACACATTTGATCCAAATTCTTTTCTTCATGCATAGGGTGATGAAAATGAATGACATCCAAAACCAAGGACTTAATATTATACAGAAAGTCAACTATGCTATATTGTATTGTTTTCAATGTTTATCTGGTTTTAAAATCTAAAAGAAAGTCATAAGCAATGTAGGAACTATAGACTGAAAGACAGAAGGACATACTCTTGCAGTTGGTTAACACTTAAGATTAACTTTAGAGTCATACTATTTCAGCAAGAAATTTGGCTGTATTTCCTTTCCCTTCAGGAAACTGGATAGACATTTAAGAAGAACTTTGGGTAAGACAAAGTTTATCAGTACCATGAGAGATGCCATGGGGCATGCCTTGATTATCCCTCTACACAGTTCAGCAATGATGTCACTGTGGAGAGCTTCAGGCCAGAACAAGTTGGTGGATGTGTTTCTGATACTAAGAGTTTGGAATGTCAAATGGATCAAAGACCTCAACGTGAAACCTGAAACTCTAAAGGTGACAGAAGAAAAAGTTGGCAACAACCTCCAAGACATAGGCATAGGAAAAGACTCTCTAAATCAGACAGCAGCTGCATGGGAAATAAGGTCGACAATTGACAAGTGGAACCTCATTAAACTCAAAAGCTTCTGAACAGCAAAAGAAACAATCAGGGAAGTGAAGAGAAAACCCACAGAGTGGGAGGAAACCTTCCCCAGTGATACATCTGATGCATTAACATCCAGAATATATAAACTCCTCAAAAAACAAAGAAGAAAACAAATGACCCACTCAAAAGATGGAGTAAAGAGCTGAACAGAGACTTCACCAGTGATGAAGTAAAGATGGCTGAAAAAAATCTCAAAAAGTGTTCAACATCGTTAATAATTAAGGAAATGCAAATTAAAACCACTCTCAGATATCATCTCACTCCGATAAGACTGGCTAAGATAAAGAAAACAAAAGATACCAAATGCTGGAGAGGTTGTGGGGAAAGGGGAACACTCATTCATTGCTGGTGGGAATGTAAACTTGTACAACCACTGTGGAAAGCAGTGTGGAGAACCCTTAACAAACTCAAAATGAGCCTACCACCTGACCCAGGCATATCACTCCTGGGTATATACCCACAAGACTCATCCTACTGCAAACATACATGCACATCTATGTTATTGCAGCCCCTTTCACAATCGCAAGAAGCAGGAAGCAACCCAGGTGCCCCTCAACTGACTAGTGGATAACAAAAATGTGGTACATCTACTCAATGGAGTTTTATGCAGTGGGAAAGAAAGATGGCATAATGAACTTTTCAGGTAAATGGATGGAACTCGAAGCAATCATGGTAAATGAAGTAATACAGTCCCAAAGAACCAAATAGGGAATGGTTTCCTTCATTTGTGGATGCTAATATCAAATACCCCAATTTAAAGACAAGCTGAGCGCAGGGCGTGGTGGTGCATGCCTTTAATCCTAGCACTTGGGAGGCAGAGGCAGGTGGATCTTTGTGAGTTCAGGGCCAGCCTGGTTTACAGAGTGAGTTCCAGGACACTTGGGGCTACAGGGAGACCCTGTCTTGAAAAGACAAAAAAAAGTAAAACCAATGAGACATCCCTGGCCCCAGTGTTCATCCCTGGAGGAGACTCAAGACTTCCTTTCACAGCATGAAGATAACCCCTTGAAGGGAGCAAAAGAAGGAAAGGCTGGCCAGGCGTATGGGTGTACTGTCCAAGCACTTCAATCTTAATGGTTTTCTCNAAAAAAAAAAAAAAAAAAAAAAAAAAAAAAAAGACAAGCTGAGTAATGTTATTATGATATAGAGTTAAATTACCACATACCTTCAGATATGATAATTAATGTATATGGGTGAAAAGTATATATCCATATTTTAGAGTAATATAAAATTAAAGGAAAAAAATGTGACCTCCTAAACATATATCAGAGTTAACAAACAGTTTATTCCTGGAGGACATAACTCTGGTACATGTGTGATGTGTATATAGGCATATTTTGGGGCAATACAATGGGAAGGGAACCACAATAACATAGGGACTGTGTCAAAGAATGGACTGATAGAGTTAAACTCTGCCCAAAACAATGGACCTTTACAGAGAAAACCTTTAAAAAGACTGAGAGAAAGATGAAGGACATTTATGGCAGAATGCATGATCTGGGGTGGGGTGGAGGAAAGGGAAAGGGGAACGTGCCTAAATTGAACTGAAAAATGATGTCTGAAATACACAAAACAACAATAAAACAGGATAGTGCTGCATCAGTGTAGTTCCTTGTGCTGTAGAAGGGAAATATGCTTTGAAATAAGGACACAATAAAGGGTTGACACTTATCTGCTGTGTGAGCTTGGGAAGTTAGTTGACTGGGTGTTTGCAGAGGCTCTTCAATTGCATATTACAGCTTGTTCCTCATGCTTCTGAGAGGATTTGCTGTTAATGTTATGTGCTAATCGTGTGCCTAAGCTGGGTAGATACTGAAGAAATACCAGCTCCTCTTCCTTCTTCGGGGTGTAAGTTAAATGGTGAGTCCTATGAGCATCCCATCTCCTGCAGCTCATAATGCTGAAGAACCCAACTTGCTGCCAGTGATGGCACTTAATGGGAACTTACTGAAAATCAAAATGTGCAATCTTCTATTGAACATACAACCCCTCACCGCCCGCTGGAAGGTGGGGCTGTGGGTGTTTGGGCACAACAGCCTGCAAATTGGTTTTACATGAAGGATGCTTGTACTCATGGATTATCACTTATAGCTAAAAAATGGAAAAAAAAAAAAACCGAGAGAGATATGCAGGACAGTCATGGCAGAATGCATGATCTCGGTTGGGGTGGGGGTGGGGGGGAAGGGAAGGGGAGATATGCCTGAACTGAATTGGAAAATGATGTATGAAATGCACAAAGCATCAATAAAAAAATGTTAAAAAAATGTGCAATCTTTGAATGTCCACATACACAACTCCTTAAAATGACCTTGAACAGTTCTCTGACTCAGCCCAATTTGCGGAGTCATCTATTTTCCTTTAGGAAGAGTCTTCACACTGATCTAGTTTGCAATAGCCTTTTCTTCCCAGAAACTATAGCTCATGGGGTACTTTATGTGGCCCGAGGGAACCTCTTGTTCTGCTTTAAAGTTCACATGGATGACTCAGCCCTTGAACTTGTTGGAGGCTGCCGAAAGCATCTGGAGCTGTATCACCATTCTGTGGGTCTTAATGTGAGTAAAACCGAGAGAGAAGACAGAGAATAGAAACCAGGTCCCGGGGTGCATGAGGACTTAAGGGAAAGATCTACTTCTCTCTGGATAAATTTCCAGGCTAGTATAAGAAGGGCTAATTTGCTTTTGCAGCTTCAGAAACAAACATATTCTAAACCTCTGACCCTCTCACCCAGACAAGACTTCTTTTAAAACACCAAGTAATTTCTTACTTTACATTCTCTTCAAAAATCCTATTCCATAAAAATATGAATTTTTCATTTGTGCATATTTTCATGGTGACTTTTGTAATTAAATCTATAACTAACTATTACTGCAACAAATCAGCTTTGTGCTTTACCTGTTTTCTGTATAAGAAGCATTAGGGATTCTTTTTTTTTTTTCTATTGAATGAGTAAAATAATAAAAGCTATTGTAATAAAGGCTAGAAAAACTCTCAGAATGGTGATCAGAGCATAGTTAAGGACACTAAACTTTCTGGAGAGTATTGTCAAGTGTTTGAGGTTAAGGAGTATGTGTAGAAGACAGGAGGACTTGGAGAACACAGCGCAGAACTGAGGATGCTGTGGTATCTGAAAAGTCACAGGCCATTCTTCATGACCAGAGAAGACTGGGCATGAGGACAGAGAGAGGCATCACACAAGATTCTGGAGCCATAGCTAGGAACCAGGGTCCTAAAATCACTGAATGTCAAGGTAGAGACTTTGGTCTTTGTTATGAAGGTATGAGGGAACCACAGAACAATAATAATTTAGGGCACTGATCTAGCCATTCCCAGCCCTACAAGAGGGTCCACAGGACACACTTACTCTCTAGCTCTGCCCTTATATGGAAAGTACCCAGTGTTAGAATTAGTTACCTCAACCCTTCCTACCTTAGTTCATTACTGCTGATTAAATACTATACATTACAACACAAAATGTGCTTGTATTTCTCATGTAAAAACACTGTGATAAATTAAGGACATTCTCTGAGAGGGATAGTTGGATAGTACCTTACAGTCATGGAGCACATGCATGCATTCTGCTTGGTTGTTGAATACTTCATCAGAAGAGCATGAGAAGACCTGCCGTTGGCCAAAAGGAGCCACTCAAGATTCCTGAGCAGGGCAGCAGCATGATATGCAAAAGAGGGAGCATTTTAGCTTTGGAGAATAATCTTGTCTTCTCAGGAATAAAAGTGTTATAGGATGATTATAGAAAACAATTAATTTTGTATCAATAGTACAATATAAAATAGCAACAACAACTGGTCTGGCAAGATATGCCCATAGGAGCAATAATAGCACAAATACTATAGGGCTAACCAACTATTTTCTAATTGGACTTAAAGTGTGCTTTCATAGGATGGAGCCCATACCTGATAGTGATATCAGGCCTGGAAATCTGAGGCTAAGCAGCCCACAGGCCATGGGATAAAGCATAATACAGATATTCTGCTAAACAGATAGAGTATGAACCTGATTTCTAATAACTCATTGCTATATCCACAGATTAATGCATTTCCCAACTCTCAGGAGAGAAGCAGATGGTATTAACACAGAGGACTACAGCTGGCCAAAGTGCAGAGAACAAGAGGCTGCAGTCTGCTTACTCCTGAGTAGGACACCTATATAAAACTTCTGCCTCCCAACACTCAGGGATCATTGTGGAAAAGGGAGCAGAAAGTTTGTAAGAACCAGACGTGTTAAATGATCATGAGGAAATAGTTTATCAGATAGCTGGTTAGTTACTCATATGAGCTCACAGCAAAGGTGACAGCATGGATAAGTTGTACATAATCTGAAGGCAGGCAAAACTACTGCATAGATGTGGGGAACTAGGTCACCCTACCTGATTGAGAAGGGGCTATTCAGTCTTGTTTAAGGGTGGGACTCTTAGTAGGATGATCAGGCTCCTGTGGATAAATCTATACCAAAGGGCATTATAGGACACAAACTTGACTCTCCTCTCTCTCTCTCTCTCTCTCTCTCTCTCTCTCTCTCTATATATATATATATATATATATATATACATATAAAATGTATATTAGAGTACAAAAACTTGCTGGAAGGTTATTAAGGGAATATGGGGGCGGATCTAAATATGATTAAAAACATATTGCATTTACTTATAAAATTCAATAAATACAATAAGGCCTAGAGAGGTGAGCCTGCAGGAGTTACAGCCTGAGAGACACATAGAGGACAGAAGGAGCTGAGAGGGTAATACCCCCCCACACACACAAGAGGAAAGTATGCTTAGAACATGATATCAACTACATGGAAATGTGTGTGCATGTGTGTATATACATGCAGTAAGTACGTATATAAATGTATGTTAGGAGAACTTTGGTGAGATGAATGGAAATCAGAAGCTGATATGGAAAGAAAATATTCTTGTTACTTTTCAGTATTGACATTACACTTTAATTTGTTTTTCAAAGGTGGAACTTTTGGGTGGGTGGTGGTAGGAGATCACACAGTTTCAAAGGAGAGGAAAGTGAAAGACAAAGAGAAGAAAGAGACAGAGTCAGACACAGAGAAGCACTTCGAGGAGAGAGCAGGAAAGAGAAGCGGACAGAAGCTTGGAGTGCAAGGGGAGACTTTGTCCTATTTAGTTCTTTATGGCTGGGCTTAGTGAGGATGAAAAACGCAGCTTCGTATTGGGAGATGAAAGCACTTGGGGGTAAACAAGAACTTCCAGCAAAGCCGTGTAAAATGGAAGATTCTCATCCAGACTTATGAACTAGTTCAGTGGAGTGTGCAGTGTTTTGTAAGGAAGATAAAAAATGAAGTATTAAAGTTCCCACCAGTGTTTGCAGTGTTTTCTTTTGAGCCTTATTTTCAAAGCACATGGGAAATTCGTCTCCCTGTGTTTGTCACCCTGCTCAGGCCTCATGAACATGTTGCATGTACAAAATATTAGGAGCTCTGATTTCAAGTTTAGTGGAATGGAAAAAGCAGCCACACTCTTCTGACAGTTTAGCCAAAGGGGCTCCGGAAAGAGTGAGAGAGGCCACACTGTAAGAGTCTGTCCCTTCAGGATAGCTGACCCCTGATAGAAACGGAAATTTGGATCTCTGCTTCTGCTTGTTTAAAAACAGTGCTCTGAGCTGGGTGTGGTGGTGCACGCCTTTAATCCTAGCACTTGGGAGGCAGAGGCAGGCGGATCTTTGTGAGTTCAAGGCCAGCCTGGTCTACAGAGTGAGTTCCAGGACAGCTGAGACTACAGGGAGACCCTGTCTCGAAAAGACAAAACAAAAAAACAAAAAACAAAACAAAACAAAACAAAAACAAAAAACAAAAAACAGTGCTCTGAACTGGACTTCTGAGTATTAGCATTCAGGGCAATTCTGCCAGCGTTCAGGGAGCAGAGGCAGAGGCAAAGGCAGGAGGATCATGAGTTTGAGGCTGGTTTTGATGATTAGAATTGACTTTAGAATCTGACATGAAAAAAATTCTATCTCATACTTTATTCACATAGTGAAACCCTATTTCAAAACAAAACAAAGTATTTCTCATCTTTGAAAGCTTCACACTCAATACTTGATACTTCATAATTATATGCGTAAAGGAATTTTGTCAAAGGCCAGGAGAGTTGAAATAAGACCATTATAGGAATTTAGATGTTCTATCCTTTTTCTTAGCAATCTCCAGGAAATAGCTCTAGCCTTCTCATAGGCTGCCAGCTCTGTTACCAAGTCTATTGACCACATCGACCTTGAAGGAGAACTGAGAATAAAACCTCACAGGCAGCTGGGGAGAGCTGTTTCCCAGCCCTTGTAAGAACCAGCGTAATCATTCCAGCTTTGCCTCCTGGGCGGGCTGTTTAGCTCAACCTATTTCAGTTTCCTGATCTATAAAGTCAACAGTATATAACTAAGAGGCCTGTGATGCTGGCAGAGCAGGAAACCAGAGGCCGCCAGGCCTGGGGAAGTGCTCTATCCACACTTCCCTCTGTGCTCCCTTCCTGCCTGCTCTTTCAGACGCCACCCACTGCCGACAGGTGCAGCTTCCACTTTCCTTTCTCAGTAGAACTGGCCATTACACAACCAGGAAAAATGTGGGCAAACTGACCTTACCAGAGGTTTGTGTTAGTTTCTTATGTTGGTCATCAGGACCTGTTTTGTGTGTTCTTTTATCTCAGTGAACTCCTAGATTTGTTGAGAGCAATTGATTATCTGTTGCTATATAGCAAGTTTCTCCCAACTTTTTAAAAATTTATTTTATTATTTTTTATGTGTACGATTATACTGTATGCATGCAGATTGGTGCACCCATGTCGTGCAATGCCTTGGAGGTCAGAAGAGGGCGTCGGATTCCCCCCTGGAACTGGAATTAAAGACAGTTCTTAGCCGCCATGTGGGTGCTGGGAATTGAACCCTGGTCCTCTGCAAGAGCAGTCGGCGCTCTCAACCCCTGAGCCATCTCTCCAGCCCCTCTCCCAACTTTTATAGCATTGTGTTCCTGGCTCCTATGATCAGGAATTCCAGGAGTCCCCATTTACCTGTTTGTCTTAGGGCTCTATGGCATCAATTGGGAGAACTAGGGAACACAATTTGCTTTCACAAGATTCCTTCGCCTTGGTGTTCCTGGTTTCTCTATCCACCTACCATTCTCAGAATGGTAGGTTCAAAGTTGTCAAATTGTTTATGTGGATGCTGGTTTCATCTAATATGACAATTTCAAGTCAAGAGTGACTATTCCAACAGATCAAAGTAGGAGTTATATGATTTTATCTGAACTAGCTTCGGTAGTCACACAACATCACTTCTGGTATACTCTACTGGTTATACAGGGTCAGCTCAAACTCACTGTGGCATAGGGTTATGAAAGGAATTGAACACATAGAGGTTTGATCCACTGACAAGTCATCTTGGAGATCAGGTCTTATAGTAGTTGATTGCTCAGGACCTTTCCTTCTCTGTCCTCCTTCCCTTCTCTCCCAGGCTTCCTTCCTCCTCCTCTCCTCTCTTTACCCCTACTCCTCTGCCCCTACCCTCTCTATATCTTTTGACCTACTGAATTTTTCCTAAAGTCTCAGTGTTCACTGGCGCTGGCAAGTACTCTTCAAAGGGAGCATGTGCTCTTTGGCATGATGCATGGGGAGAATGTGAATGATAAATTATAACTCCTTACCCCAAATATGTGGTCCTCAGGGTTGGGGTCCACCTAGCTTTACTGAGGTGAATGCTTACAAGCATGGCTTACACAGATAGAACACAAGGGATGCACAATGGTAATAAGCAACAGAATGGATAAGAGGCATGGTATTTTTCTTAAATTTCTTAAGAGACTGGCAACAAATTGAAGTCTGTAATGGAAATCAATTTATATGAATCAGAGAAAAATCAGAGGACAGGTGCCAGGATTGATAGTGTAGAGCAAGAAGAAAACAGGAAGAATTATATATTGAAGACAAAGTGAGAAATGGCCATGCATGGTAATTGGCTTCAAGCACAGAAAAGTAATCTGCACATTATGGTGGTGGTTCCAATTATTCACTATTGGTGCTAAGAAATATTTATCAGCTCTGGACGTGTAAATGGAGATAAATCTTACATGTTCAGTGTGTCAGGTTATCACCTGGTCCACACTAATTGAATTTCTAATAGGCTGAGTCCCAACTCCACAAAGCTGCTGATTATGCCTTCTCTTCCTGATCCAACCTCATTGTCCTTCATAGCTTGGTTTTAGAGGATCAACTGAATAGATTATGAGTCTCAAGACATATTTCTTTCACTATACTTCCTCTGCATGTGTGTGTTTTTCTGTGGCACCCCACATCCTCACAGAACACACTCATTCTCTTACAAACAACATATTTTCTTCTTCCCAGCACAAACCTAAAATCCCAGGAAATGCTTAAGAAACACTCAATCAACTGTTCCTGATATGCAAACATTTGCTGTAGGATCAATATATAACATGAACGTCAATCCTGATGCTGATCACAAAGCCCTCAGGTGCTACTATCAGGGATGACTTGGTCTTGTTCATTTCCCACAAACTTTGCTGGTAGTCGGTTATACATTTTCTTAAATCAGTATTCCCCAAAGTGACTTTTCTAAAATGTCACATTGGAAAGTTAGCCATACTTCGTGTATTCCTGGGAGGGCAGTAACTCATATTGGGATACCGTTGCTCTGAAAAGACCAATAGTAAAGGAAGCCACTTGCTTGACTGAACATCCAAATTTGTTAGATCACAGGGTAATTTTTAAAAATATAGCAAATATTTATGCATTTTCTAGGAAAGTTATGTGTCTTGGAAAACATTTTGGAGAGTAACGTCCTATGTTTCAGCCTTTAGTCCGTGTTTTCCTTGGTCCTGTGCTTACATTACAGTGTTTACCTCTTGTTGCTTCTGACTTGAGGCTTACCTTCTGCCATCTGAGTAGATAGAAAATTGAAGAAGCAACAGAAAGAGGATGACTTTTTTGCTAACTTGGCATTGCTTCAGGCTAGAGGAGATGACAGAAATACCATACTCAAATTTTCATCTTAAAATTGAAGAAACTGGGGCAGATAAGTAGTTGTTCCTTGAATACACGAACATCAGAACTGTGACTAAGATCCAGGAGCAGGAATACCAGGGAAACATTCTTCCCTTTGTTTACCTTCATTCATCAGAAAGTACTTTCCTAGAGAGTCAGCATGCGCTCTGCTGGCTCCATTCAAAGTAGGCAGTCCCAAAGCTCATAATTGACCCGGGATGCAATTGATGATTTTGAGGAGTTCAATGTATGCCTTAGAAATGGAGACTGGCAACCAGATCCCATGCTTTTGGCAGAGACTGGCTGCTGCCACTGAAACTCCTGGAAAAATGCAGTGTCTTAGTTGCTCAGGCTCTTACCTTGAAATCAAGGCTTCCGGTTCTACAAGCTAGGAAAAGCAGAGAGGGAGCAATTTATCAAAGAAAGACAATCTTTGAAATCTTCCCACAAGCAATTATTCATGGGAGCATAACCCAATATGGAATGTGAGTGTGGAGAGCAGTTCAACATGACCCCTCAGAAAGGCATTGGTCAAACGCCAAGGGGTGTGGGAATCCCAGGGGGACAGGGGGTGCTCTGGCAAGCTGGCCCTTCTCTCCCTGAGGCCAAGCTGATTGCTTTCTTTGGAAGTTCCCAGTGTGGATGGGCTTCTTCTAACTGCTTTGTTTGCTTTGGGCTCTGTAGTGAGATTGAGGCTAGGAACAGAAATTAGATGGTAGAGGTAACTTGAGTTTCCTAATAATTACTAGATACAGCTGTATGTTCTCCAAGTCCTTGAAGTCTAGTTAAAAGATGAAGGCCAAGGCCAATGTCATGGAAAATATGTATGGAGAACTTTAAAGTTGATAAGGGGGATAGTGGGTAAGTGTGATATGTCAAACACTACTTTTTATGTGCTCTACTTGAGATTGCATATGCTAGGCAAGGACTCTATCATGGAGCTATGACCATGGCCCTTTTGTCTGTTAACTTTTACACAGGATGTCCCCAAATTCTCTAGGATGCCTAGCCAAGCTAGCCTTGAACTACCTATAAATTTCAGTCTACTCTCATCAATCTTCCTGCTTCAGACTCCACTGTAGATGATGTTACAGGTGGCTCATGCCACTATTCCCAGGCAAATAACTTACTATTGACTGCCATTTCTCCATGTGTGTGGTCTTAACCCAGGGCCTGTCTAGGAGCCAGTGCTGTACCATTGAACCACATCCCTAGCATGCTTAACTTTGATGAAATAATTCTTACATCTTATATGCATAACCTTGGTAATCAACTTGACTGGATGCAGAATCCATGAGATCTACCTCTGGGGATGTCCCTGAGGGCATTTTCAGAAGGGATTAACTAAGACAGCAGGAAGTCTAGCGTGGACAGTGCCTTCTGATGGGTCTGAGGATAAAGCAGTTCTGCTTGCCTGTTTTTACTTCTTGATGAGCAGGAGTATCTACCCTTATTGCTATTTCTGCTGCCATCCTTCTCTGATAGCACACTCCAGCTTCTGTCCCCCAACTAAGCTGAATATCTTTCAGGCCTTTAGCACTTGACTGAGACTACTGAGACATCCACCTTTGTGGGCTGAATAGCTAGCTACCAGGTTCTCAGCCTCTATAGCATGCAGGTAGCCATTGGTGGACTATCCAGCCCCTATGTGTAAGCCAATAAATACCCTTTTGTAGTAATGTAACACACACACACACACACACACACACACACACACATTCTACTGTTTCTGTTGTTTTAAAGAGCCCTGTATACTATATCTGGATTAGGCTATTTATCCAGTGCTGAGAGAGTCACAATTTTTTCCTGACCATTGGATTTCCATAAGTTGTTTATGTCCTGAAAATTTGAAGACGATGACAAAATTATGCTCCAGTGGGGTTCCATGTCCCCCTGACCAATTGGGGGAAGATAAAGGAGATGCCACTAAATTTATGCTCCTCATATGCAAGTGTGAGCTAAGGCACAAGAAAGCCAGTCATGCTGGCTACTCAGAAGGAGGAGGTGCACCTTTAGAAAGTGCAGCGTGGTTGGAGGAAGCATGTCACTGGGAAAAGATTGAAGAGTTCAAAGCCTTCCTCCACTTCCAGTTCATTCTCTCTTCTTCATATTTGCAGTCGAAAACATGAACACACCTTTCTGCTCTTGCTGTTATGCATGTTGTTGGGTTCTGTGCCTCCCCAGAGTGATGAACTCTTACCTCCCCTGGAACAATAAGCCCAAATAACACTCTTTCTTCCATAAGTCACTTTTGGTCATGGTGTTTTATCACAGCAACAAAAAAGAACTAATACAGAAGTTAGTACCAGAAAAGGGGCTGCTGATCTGAAGAGGCTATGTTGTTTTTATGAAGAATGTAAAAGACTTTGGAACTTTGGGCTAGAAATATGGTTCAATGCTGTAAGCAGAGCTTAGCAGGCTGTTCTAGCAGGCATCTGGAGAACAGCAGTTCTGAGATTAATGTGGAATGTAAAGACTTGGCTCATGAGGTTTCTGAAGGAAGCAAGGACTGTAACAGCACTGGACTACAGGTTATTCATGTGCTATTTTGGCAAAGAATCAGGATAAGTTATGCCCACATCGCAAGAACTTCCCTAAAATTACATTAAAAAGTAATGGGCTAATTTCTTTGGTGGTGGAAATTTCAAGACAACATAACATTGAATCTGTGGCTTGATTACTCTTTATTACTGTTGTGTGGTCTACAGTGAAAAAGAGCAACTAAGGAAGAAAGAAATATAAAATTTACAGTTTGGAGAGAATAGAACCATGAGGAACTTTAATGTTACACCTAAGGCATGTGTTGAAAAAGAGGCTTTAACTGTTAAAGACATTAGCGACATTAAGGAGAAGGTTCATGCTCTGTAGAAAACCAGTGGGGAGGGTGCCCTCAGGGAAAGATCCCACCCAGATAAGCTTCCAACTTGTGAAGGGAAAAGGCCTAATGAGTTTTATGTGTCTAGAAAGCAGCATACAAAAGCTTCTATAAATGTGACACAAGGGAACGAGGATCCATCCCAGGCTGGCAATGGGACTTTGCACTGCCATCCATGTGGTACTGGCTTTGGAGGTATGAAAGACGAAAGGTGAAACCTCCACTTTTTCAGAACGATGCTTAGGCTGGGAAGTACATGCCACTGCTGCAGACACTCAAGAAAGCACTGAAAAGTCAGGAGGCCCCGAGGGGTAATTAATTGCTTGAAGCTGCAAAAGTGAAGTTGGGGTTGTAGAAGAAACCTCAAGATATTCGAGATGCCAGAGCTGTCAAGGAGAGAGCTACATATAGGGAGTAGAACCACCCTGAGAGAGACAAAATAATAATCCTAGAGTGAGATGTAAAATCCTTACCTCTGTAGAAGGAGCTAGAAGTGTTAAAGCACAGCTTCTACCAGTCAGACCTTTTCTGTAGGGGAGAAAGAAATAAGAGACTGATGTGGTCTATGGGCCCTGCCTTAAGGAGACTTCGGTTCCTCACAGATGTAAAGGACTATAGCACAGATGTTGTCAAGTGCAAGAGCATGCAGAGTGGGGAATTCCACATGGGATAAAGGAAGGTCAGTGAGTCTCCAGAATGTCCAAGGTTTCATTGAAGCTTCTAAAGATGTTTTGTTCCAGGAAGCAATTCATGGAAATTCCAGAATTCTCTGTTTACTTTACAACTTGAAGGGGTTCCAAAAAGTTCAACAAAGTTTTTAAATACATTTGGAAAGTACAGTACATATTCAGGGTTAAAGTCCTAGAGGGAATCAGACTGAAGAGAACATTCCTCAACATGATCAAAGCCAGATATAGCAAACCCACTGCCAACATCATCCTAAATTGAGAAAAATTGGAACCATTTCCCTTAAAGGAGGTGTGATGGTTTGAATGAGAATGTCTCCCATAGACTTTAAGTATTCAGACATTTTGTCCCCAGTTGGTGGTGCTGTTTGGGGAGGTCTTAGAAGGTGTGGCCATGCTGGAGGAAGTACATCATTGGGGGCAGGCTTAGAGAGCTTAACAAGCCTTGCTAGTCTCCAGAGGCTCTCTCTCCACTTCCCCTGCTCATCGGAGAATGTGAACTTCAGCTTTCTGCTCCATCCCCAGCCACCATGCCTTCCCTCCACATTGGACTCTAATTCCCTGGAATCGTCAATCATAAGCTCAAATAAACTCTTCCTTTTATAAGTTCCCTTGGCCATGGTGGTTTTATCACAGCAACAGAAGAGTGACTGATACAGGAGGGAACCCGGTAAGACTGCCCCTTATAGCCACTCCTCTTTAACATAGTGCTTGAAACACTTGCTAGGGCAATAAGACAAGAGAAAGAAATTAAAGGAGAACTAATTGGAAAAGAAGAAGTTAAGATACCCCTTTTTGCAGATGATATGATAGTTTACCTAAGAGATGCTAAAAACTCCACCAGAAAACATCTAGAAACAATTAAGAGTTTCAGTAAGGTGGCAGGATACAAAATCAACCTGGAAAAATCAGGGGCCTTTCTTTAAAGCAGCAATAAACAAGTGGAGAAGGAATATAAGACCTTCCCACTCACAATAGCCTCAAAAATAATAAAATACCTGGGAACAAACATAACCAAAGCTACTAATGATCTTTACAACAAAAATTTTAAACCCTTGAAGAAGGAGATTGAAAATGACATCAAAAGATGGAAAGATCTCCCATGCTCATGGATTGGAAAAATTAATATAGTAAAAATGCCCATTCTACCCAAATTGATATACAGATTCAATGCAATCCCAATCAAAATCCCCATGAGCTTCTTCACAGACTTGGGGGAAAAATCCTTAAATTAATATGGAAAAACAAAAGACCCCGAATAGCTAAAGCAACCCTGAGTGAAAAATGCAACACAGGAGGATTGCATTACCAGACTTCAAGCTATATTACAAGGACATACTCATAAAGACAGCCTGGTACTGGCACAAAAACAGACCCGTTGACCAATGGAACAAAATTGAAGATCCAAACTTGAGCTCATACAATTTCAGCTACCTCATATTTGACAAAGGGGCAAAAAAACTTCAATGGAGGAAGGATAGCATCTTCAGCAAATGGTGCTGGCAAAACTGGATCACCCTTTGTAGAAGAACAAAATTAAACCTGTACTTCTCACCCTGTACAAAAATCAACTCCAAGTGGATCAAAGATCTCAACCTAAAACCTGAAACCCTGAAGGTGATAGAAGAAAAAGTTGGTAACAACCTATAAGACATAGGTGTAGGAAAAGACTTTCTAAATCAGACAGCAGCTGCACAGGAAATAAGGTCAACAGTTAACAAATGGGACCTCATCAAACTCAAAAGCTTCTGTACAGCGAAAGGAACACTCAAGGAAGTGAAGAGAAACCCCACAGAGTGGGAGGAAATCTTCACCAGTGATTCATCTGACATAGTCAAGAATATATAGACTACTCAAAAAACAAAGAAGTAAACAAAACAAAACAAAACAAAAACAAAGAAGTAAGAAAACAAATGACCTACTCAAAAGATGGAGTAAAGAGCTGAACAGAGACTTCACCAGTGAGGAAGTAAAGATGGCTGAGAAACATTTTAAAAAGTGTTCAACATCATTAATAATTAAGGAAATGCAAATTAAAACCACTCTAAGATATCATCTCACTCTGATACCACTGGCCAAGATCAAGACAACAAAAGATACCAAATGCTTGAGAGGTTGTGGGGAAAGGGGAACACAATCCACTGCTGGTGGGTATGTAAACTTGTACAACCATTATGGAAAGCAGTGTAGAGAACCCTTAAAAGACTCTGAATGAGCCTGCCACCTGACCCAGGCATATCACTCCTGGGTATATACCCACAAGACTCATCCTACCACAAAGTTACATGCACAGCCATGTTTTTTTTTGCAGCTCTCTTCACAATAGCGAAGAGCTGGAACCAACCCAAATACCCCTCAGATGTGGAGTAGATGATAAAAATGTGGTACATCTATACAATGGAGTACTATACAGTGGTAAAGAAAGATGACATCATGAACTTTGCAGGTTCATGATAGATGGAACACCAAGCCATTATGCTAAGTGAAGTAACACAGTCCCAGAAAAACAAGTGGTGAATGGTCTCCCTCATTTATGGATGCTAACATCAAATCCCCAGATGAAAGGCAAGCTGAATGACATTATTGTTATATTTCTGTTTATCTGAAAGCAACTATGTTGTTATAATGTGAATCTCTTAATGGGCTTTAGAATCAATTTACCACATAATTTCAAACTCTTTAATCACTGTATATGGGTGGAGAGTATGTATTCATATTTTAGAGTAATATAAAATTAAAGGAGGAAAATGTGAATTCCTAAACATAAAAACAAACTGAGAGAAAGATGCAGGACAGTTATGGCAGAGTGCATGATCTGGGATGGGGAGGGGGGAAGGAGAAGGGGAATATGTCTAACTGAACTGAGAAATAATGTCTGAAATACACAAAACATCAATAAAAGCATTATAAAAAATTACAAAAGAAGCCCCTATCAAGTGGGAAGGCAGAAGACAGAACCCAGCCTAGAGAGAAGAGCTGTGTGCTAATGAGATGAAAGAAGAAAACCCAGGAACTACTTATGTTCAAGTATTCTGTACTTAGGTTCTGGGCAAGACAGGAATGTCTCTGGTAATGAAAGATGAAGACTTGCTCTTTTCAGTGACTTATGTGTAACCTGTGCCACATTTACCCTAGTCTCCCACTGCTGCATTTTCTGGGCTGATTCCTAGATCTAGATTCTCATAGGGTGACATTCTAGCCACACAGTTGTATATTGCAATCCAGAGTCCTGATTTTCCCATGAATGGATTCATTCTTTCATGCATTAATGGCAGAATAAGCTCCATATCATAGAATTAGGAGTAACATGGCTAGGGACAGCTTTCAAAACGTCATTCCCAGCTCTTTTCCCACCCTGACTGAGTAGGATCAGTAATTGACATGGACTTGTAGTTTTGTTTTCAGAACTCGTATGTCAGCTGATCTCTCTACTGAATATGGAAAGCTCAGTGACACCCAGCTTCAGGAGTATGTGACCTGTGTGGTAGCTTAAGTTCATGCACATAGAATAACTTACAAATGGCTTAATGCTCTGCTGTGCTCTTATAGAAATTCTTAATGATTAAAAATATCTGATATTTTCATTTGGGATTGGGTCATGCAACTTAGGTAACCAGTTATAAATTCTTGACTCTATTACAAGACTCTATTGTAAGACTATATACCAGACATTTCATAAGAACCACATTAAGGTGGAGCATTGTACTTTCTCATTGTTGAGTAGTTTCAAATAGCAGGTTTTTCTTAAGAGGAAAGGAAACACACTGACATCTGAGCATTTCTGTTGTCTGAAGTTCAAAGATTACCTGGAGAAAAATGGAAAGATGCATAAAGCAAGCAAGAACAAATGCTGGTGTTGGGCACTTGTACCAGAGAAGGATGAAAGTAGCTAAGCCATATTCTCACAGGTAATGCTTATTCTAAACACCGACAAAGTCTGAGGAGAAGAGAACAAACATCCTAGAAAACTGGCTCACATGTAACATCCTGGTGGCTTGGTGGTCATTTTTATTTGGAGAACATTTTAAAAATATTATACTTTTATTAATTCTTTGGGAATTTCACATATTCTTACAATATATTGTGATTTCATTTCTACTCTTCTGCTAACAACTGCCAGGTTCATACCCTCATCTATCATGCCCTTTCAGCTTCCTGTCTGGTTTGTAACCCACTGACTCCAATTGTACTTCTCATATCCTTATGGGTGTGGGATCATTCACTGGAGCTTAGTTAAACTACCAGGGGCCACACTCTTTTTTTTTTTTTTTTTTTTATGTGTATGAATGTATTGTCTGCATGTAGGTTTGTGCACCCGTGTCGTGCAATGCCGCGGAGGTCAGAAGAGGGCGTCAGATTCCCTGGAACTGGAGTTCTTCTGGAATTGGAGTTATAGATGGTTCTCAGCCGCCATGTGGGTGCTAGGGATCGAACCCGGGTCCTCTGCAAGAGCAGTCAGCGCTCTTAACTGCTAGGCCATCTCTCCAGCCCCGGGGCCACACTCTTAAAACTGACTTCCCCTCCCCCATAAGCTATCAATACCTCTCAGTCTCATAATCTTTCTACCCCCTCTTCCAGGGTCATTAGGTGAGGGGCATGATAAGATGTTTCAACTGGTAGCCAAACACTTGGAGAACATTTTTATAGTTAAAAGAAAAACCACTTTCTTCTAGACTGTCATATGTATGTCACATCTATCATGAACACATACATTTCTCTAAAATGCAAATGAACAATACCAATGAGTTTTGAATATATGGAAGAGATAAGACTAAAAACTATATTTTTATTTTTATTTTTTGTGTATGAGTGTATTGCTTCATGTAAGTAGGTGCACCCATGTTGTGCAATGCTCATGGAGGTCAGAAGGAGGTGTTGGTTCCCCTGTAACTGGAGTTACAGAGAGTTGTTAGCCACCATATGGGTACTGGGATTCAAACCCAGGTCCTCTGCAAGAGCAGCCAGTGCTCTTAACCTCTGAGCCATCATTCCAGCCTCAAAACTATATTATTCAGTACAAAATCACCAGCACTTTCTGGTGATTGCTTTCTTGCAGCCACATGACTGGGTTGCAAGTTTTTGAAGGAGAAGGTTGTAACATAATCTACTGTATATGCAAATCCTAATAACAGGGCTTGGAAGATTATAATAATCATTAAATGATAATAATAATTAAATATTATAATGTACAATAATGCTAACAATCATAGAAGTGTATATGCTGGGGACTCTGTGAAGAGCTGTACATATATTACCATAATTAATAGTCATCATCAACCTCTGAGAAGCATTTTTAACTCTCTCTCTTTAGAAATTTGTGCACTGAGGATTAGAGAGGGTAAGAACCATGTACAAGATCATATGGATAGTCTGTACAGGGGCTTAGGAAATAAATGTTAGACAAATGACTAAAGATTTATCATATTTCTCATAGAAGCACAGACTTGGATGTAATGAATCTAATGAATCTCTGTCCCTGGTGAGCAGTTACTTAGCCTGGGTTATCTTCCTTTGGTGCCACAGAAACAGCTGAATGCCTGCACATTCTATCTCTGGACTGTCAGTATTTTAAAACTTCTCGATTTTGTGTTGAAATTAACTTAGATTTTCCTGTTTGATTTCAGTTCTATATTTGCTTGTCTCAGGGAAGAGGTTTGACTCCAACTTTTCTTGACATCTGAAAAATGTGAGGTTGAAAGGTAAAGATGAGGTCGAGAAGGCAACTAAAAGCTAGTGACTTGCTCCTCAACAAGAACCATTGGTAATATCATTACTGTCACTGTGTGCTTTCCCCACCAGAAGTTCCCTTGTGTAGATGATAAGAGCCCTATGTAGAAAACTGAGACCCCCAAGAATTTAGGCACCTTTACATAAATAGGCAGCCAGAGTGAGGATTCAAAGTCATATCTATCCAAATTAGTGTTCTTCTGAATACATTATAGTAATAGATAGAGTTGGAGATGTACTTCAGCCAGTAAAGTGCTTACTTAGCTTGCACAAAGCTCTAGGTTCAACCAGTAGCACTGCATAAAATCATGCTTGTGGTAATCTTCTCACTCAGGAAGTAGAAGCAGAAAAATGAGAAGTTCAAGGCAACCTCTACTACATAGCAAGTTAAGACCAGTCTAGGCTGCATGAGACCCTGTCTTTCAAACAAAAATGTGATAATTATTTTTCTTTTAGGAAATATTTTTTCTCTGTTGAACTGGTATCATGGTAGAATACCTGTCTCTCTAGTTTCTCTGACCCTTTGATTTTGGGCTCTGGAAACTCCAGTAGGGAATGATAATAACAATAGTTTTTTCTAGGGATTGGACATGTCTCCTCTCCTCATGATGAGCCACAGTTGCTTTGAGAATATCCTCTCATTCCCTAACACGGAGTAGCCAAGCTGGCAATAGGAATGGCAGGATGAGTGGATATCACTTATTCTTGTGAATGAAGGGGGAAATATTTACAATTATATTCATAAAATATGAATGTATTGATGACAAACAGATTTCAGCTAACTTTGAGGTGATGAGCAATCCTGTTAAACAGATGGGACCCATAACAGACTCCTGATTAGACAAATGTTGTCTGTAGAAGAGTGCATGAGAGAGGAATCCAAGTAGAGAATTGGACCCCAGGTGACCACAACCGTAGACTAAGGTTTCTTTCATTTGTTTGCTTGGGGGTTTTGATTTGTTTCTTATTTTTTATTTTTCCTGCAGAATTTCTCTGGCATTCTCCATTAAAGAGCTCCTTTGTAGAACTATATTAGTTGTGAGCTCCATTGTCCAATTATTTAAGAGCGTGGAAGGGTTACAGAGTGCCTTGCTTAGATTTGATTTTTTCACACACACCCAGGCCAAATGTGCAGTAATTATAGAATGTTCTGCAGAAGCCAGGTTTCTCTTTACATTCTAAGCCAGGACAGTTGATGGCCAGTTTAGACTTTCTGAAAAGTTAGTATTGACTCCTTTGCTCTAAAGTTAACAGAATGCTGCATATATAATTAAAATGGTTTTAAATATATAATTCCCCTGCCACAACACCTTCTGCCTGTCTGTAACTGGATGCTCAGGGCACTCCTGTAACATGCCAGTTATGTAAGCTGATAGGAGTCTCTTCCTCCAGGGTGGTGTACCCTGCATGGCAGCTCTCATTTTTGCAGAGCTTGTGGGATTGCTCTCACTACCCACCAAGTTTACTTCCTCAAAAATTTCAATTTCCACCTCTACCCCGATTGCTTGAAAAGACAGTAAGAACCAAGGTGAAGGTAGAATTCCATGTCAAGTTCTGCATGGGACCATTACGTCATCTTCACAGAGCTGGTACTTTACCATTGCTTCTGTGCCTGTGAAACCAGGCGTTTGAACATTGGCTGCAAAGTTTCGAGCACAGTGTTTGGCACCCAGGAAATTATTGGGAAATAGAATTATTATTATTATTATTATTATTATTATTATTATTATTGTAGGTAGGATGGGTGAGACCTTATAGCACTCTGTACTCTAAAGGAATTCTTTTGTTGAAAATTTGCATCTTTCATACAATATAGCTTGATGGTATACAGGTCTCCTCCTCTCTCTGTTCCTCTCCCCACTGACTCCTACCCAGTTTAATTACTCTGTTTATAACATGGCCTATAGAAGCTGATTTGTGTCCCTAAATGTCCTTCAGTGTAGGTTCATCCACTATAAGCTGAAATAAATTCTTTCCTCCTCAAGTTGGTTTTGGTTACAGTGCTTATTACAGTAATAGAAAACAAGCTAAGCAGTTTAATATATGTAAGTCAATAAATGTAATCAGTCATATAAAATAGACTTAAAGAAAAAAATCACATGATTATCTTAACAGATGTGGAAAAGGCCTTGCACAAAATCCAACATGCATTTATGATAAAATGTCTAGAGGTAATTGGAGTGGAGAGAATATAGCTCAACAAAATTAAGACCACATATGACAAACCCACAGCCAACATCAATCTAAATGAACATTTCCATTAAAATCAGGAACGAGATAAGGCTGTCCAGCATCCCCTCTCCTTTTTATTCTAGTGCTTGAAATCTTAGCTAGAGCAATAAGAGAAGGAAATTAAACAGGCACTAATTGGAAAAGAAGAGGTCAAGTTATCCATATTGTATCCATTATAAAACAGTATAAATAATAGATAACAAAATTATATCAGAAAACTTCTAGAAATCATCAACACTTTCAGCAAAAAGCAGGATACAAAATCATTTTGCAAAAATCTGTATAACAATAACAAGCAATCATAGAAAGAGGTCATGGAAATAGTCTCATTTATAATAACCTCAAAAAAAGAAAAACTAGGAATAAACCTAGCCAAAGACATTAAAGATCTCTGCAACGAAAACTGTAAATTTTTGGAGAAATAAGTTGAGGAAGACACAAGTAGATGGAAAGACTTCCTGTGCTCATGGATTGGTAATGAATATTGTAAAAATGACCACCTTCCCAAAAGCAATTTGTAGATTCCTTGCAATCCCAATCAAAATCCCCAGGACGTTTTTCACAGAAATAAAAAAAAAATACAATTCATATGAGCTACAAAAGACCCCAGATAGGGGCTATAGAAATGGAACATTAGTTAAGAGTACTGGCTGCTCTTGCAGAGAACCTGGGTTTAATTCCCAGCACCTAAATGGTGGCTAAGAACCATCTGTAAGTCATTTCAGGGAATCTGATGGCCTCTTCTGACTTCCATGGGGACACAGGTGCACTACAAAAAGCAGGCAATATATTAAAAAGCATAAAAAAGACTCCAGATAGCCAAAGCAATTATGAGAAAAAGAGCAATATCATACAGGATTTTAAAGTATATATTATAGTGCTATAGTAATAAAAATAGTTTTGTATTGGCTCAAAAACTTACATATAGATCAATGTAATAAAGTAGAAGACCCGAACATGAGAGCGTGCAGTTTCAGCCACCTGATATTTATCAAAAATGTCAAAAATACATGCTGGAAGAAATACAGCACTTTCAAGAAATAGTGCTGGGAAAACTGGATTTCTACATTTAGAAGAGTGAAATTAGACACATATATATCACCCTGCACAAACATCAACTCCAGATGGATCAAAGACATCAATGTAAAACCTGAAATGCTTAAACTCTTAGAAGAAAACATAGGCAGTACCCTACAGATACAGGTTTAGGTTAGGAATTTCTAAATTAGATTTTATTCACTCAGGAATCAAGGGGAACAATTGACAAATGGGACCTCATTAAACTAAAAAGTTTCTGTATAGCAAAGGAAACAACCAATCAAGTGAAGAGGAAGCACAGTGGGTTTTGCCAGCTATATATCTGATAAATGATTAATTTATAGAATATACAAAAACACAAAAATGAAGAATCAAGAAAACAAATGACTCAGTTAAAAAAGGGGGCTATGGATTTGAAAAAAAAGTTCTCAAATGAAGAAATGGCTGAGAAACACCTTTAAAAGTGTTCAACATCTTTACCAATTAGGGAGAAGCAAATTTAAATTACTTTAAGACGTAATCTTACTCCAATTACAATTGCTAAGATAAAAAAAAAAACAATGACAACAAATGCTGGTGAGAACATGGGAAAACTCACTGCTGGTGAGACTACAAACTCATGAGGCCACAATGGAAATCAGTGTGGAGAATCCCTTAAGACCAGAAATAGATCTACTATATGATCCAGCTGTACCACTCTTTGGCATATACCCACAGGAGTTGATAGACTAATATGAAGATACCTGCCCAGCAAGTTTATTGCCACTCTTTTCACAATAGTTGGGAAATAGAAGCAACCCAAATGTCCCTCAACAGATAAATGGATAATGAAAACATATTTGCACAATGGAGTTCTATTCAACAGTAAATAATAACTTTTAAATGAATTGAACTAGAAATTCTTATACTAAGTTGGATAACCTGGAGTCAGAAAAACAAGAGATGCATGTCCTCTCTTATTTGTGGATCCTAGTTCCAAAGCCTTAAATAACCCATGGCTGATGCCACAAGCTTACATCCTCTACAGGTTAAGAGATGTTATAAGCCACAGTAAGACCCTGTCATATTTAACAGGGGGGAAAAATGTAATTCATGGATTAACATATCCAAACATGTGTCTATGCTAAAGTAACCTACCATAACTATTAGTGCTGCTTAAATACCTATATATCTAATTGCTTGTTCTTCATTAGTAGGATCGAAAGGTTATTCCTGGACAAACTGTCAGCCCATGAAAGGAAACAGCCAGAATTGACCAGAGTCCAAGTCAACAGCTCCAGAGAGAGTGGACTGTTTTACCTCTCATCCACCTGTGCCCCTTTTCTAAGCCTAGGGAACAACCTGCGGAAGAGGGGGCGTGGTAGAATGTAAGGGCTGCGATTGGGGTGAATGGTGAAACTACAGCAATGTAGTCTGGACACTCATTTGATCAACTTGATTGAACAAACAACCTGTCACCCCCCACTGGATGGTGGGGCTGTAGGTGTTTGGGCACAACAGCCTGCAGATAGGTTTTGCATGAAGGATGCTTGTACTCATGGATTATCACTTATAGCTAAAAATGAAAAAAAAAAAAACTGAGCGAAAGATGGACAGATTATGGCAGAATGCATGATCTGGGATGGGGTGGGGGTGGGGGGGAGGGAAAGGGAAATAAGCCTGAACTGAATTGGAAAAAATGTATGAAATGCACAAAGCATCAATAAAAACTAAATTAATAAAAAAAAAACAGACAAAAAAATAGATGTAAAGATATAACCTGGTGTAATCTCAGGAACTAGAAAAGTGGAAAGGAACGAAGATAGGAAAAGAAGTAGCTCTAGACAGAGGGAGAGCAGGAAATAGGTGTTTTCAAGGAGGAAATGGGGAAAATGAGGACTATGCTAACTGGGGAGGGAGGAGGAAGAAGAGAAATGATAGGCTGTATGAAAAGCCAAAAGGAAATGCACTATTTAATAAGCCTACTGAAAAATACACATACAATATAAATGTGAGTGCATGGGTATAGCTGAAGGATACAAAGCATAAATCACAGTTCCAGACAAAAGAAATCTCCCTGTGAGTTGTTAGTCAGGGAAGTCTAAGAAGAGATTTCCAAAACAATGCAGAGTATTGCTTAACCTTTGATTGTTTCCCAGAACTTGAAGTTAAGACCCTTTTGGTGAAGACACAGAATAATTTGGGTATAGGACTCAGAGCAATTGAGCTGGAACTGACCTGGAAGACTTCTCCCTGAAGACTGGCTCTCATAGTATCAGAAGCTACTATGCAAGTGCCAAGGGAGCAAACCAATTAGTACTCCTATGTAGCTGTAAAGTCTATGAACACAACAATGACCAGTTCAGCAAACTATCACTGTTGGTTCAGATGTGACACTTTTATCTTGGGAGGTAATTAACAACTGTCTAATTGGTTTTAAGGCCTATTAAATGGGAGGAAATTCCCATGTGGTGTTGTAAAACATAGCCAAGTACGCATGACTAGAGAGGTCATAGACCCTAAATAAGAATCTATACCTGTCACTTCCCTACACCAGCATAGTTTGTCACTATATTCTAAATATATAGCCTTATATTTATACTCAAGTGTTAACGAAAAACATTGTTTTTGAAACAGATGGAGACAATTACAAAGTTTGATAACTTGTCAAATGTAGAAAATAAGTGACTGTGAGGTGCTCAGTCCTAGGTGATACATTGGCAGTACACCTTCTACACTTAAGGCTCAGGAAATATCTCAGAAGAAAGGACAGAAAGAATGTAGGATCTGGGGGACAAGATGCCTGCTGCCAGTTTATACTTTCCTGACATGATAGGGAAGCTACAACAATGAAGTTGGTACAGTTTGGAAGTCTAACAAGATCTGCATAATGACAAAACCAGTTGACATGCCAAGATAGATGGGGGAAATTTTACAGGGTCCCACCTCAAGATGAAGAGCTCCAGGCAATCAATATTTGCTGAGGGAGGGAAAATCAATTTCCTCTAGGAAGTAGCTCCCTGAGAGGTAATCTATTCCCAGAGCTAAACATGGGTTCACATGAACACCACGAAATGGACTCAGTGCATTATATATTTATATGTATATGTGCATATAAATGTGTGTATGCATATGTAATAACAAAGAAGGCAAGAAACTGAGGGGAGGTGGGGGACACGGGATGGCTTGGAGGGGTATTGGAAGCAATGAAAATACTGCAAATATGGGGCTGGAGAGATGGCCTAGCAGTTAAGAGCACCGACTGCTCTTGCAGAGGACCCAGGTTCGATCTCCAGCACCCACATGGCAGCTGAGAACCGTATTTAACTCCAGTTTCAAGAGAATCCGACACCCTCTTCTGACCTCTGCGGCATTGCATGACACAGGTGCACAGATCTGCATGCAGACAGTACATTCATACACATAAAGAATAAATATAAACTGGACTCCTATTTGATCAACACACTTGTGCATACAAGCTTCCGCAACTGCACTATGGGAACCTTGAGTTGTTCAAAATTTGGACATAGATACTTACAAATTGGTTTTACATGAATGTTACTTACATTAATTGCTTATGCTTAATAATTTGGCTCACTTCAAAAAAATGCACCAATTACCTAATTGTACGGCAAACTGAGTAACGTCAATGTTATCTGAAAACAACTGTGCTATTATATTGTAGAATCCCTTAAAAAATAAACAAATAAAAGAGAAAAAAAGAAGAAATAAAAAAGAAAATACTGCAAGTATAATACTCATGTATGAAATTCTCCAAAATAAGAAGCAGAATGCTAGTGTTATGATAAGTCTTTATTGTAGATAGCTTTATGGACTTTTCTCCAAATAAGCTAAGCTGTTGGGAGTGGACCTCTGTAAAAGCTGTCACGCTTCTTGCTTCTGCCTGGTGCCTTGAGTAGTGGCCTGTTCTTTGATAACTATTCAGCTGGCCTATCATTATAATGCCTGGCTGCCTCAGCCACTTCAGATGCCCTGAGGAAAGTCTATTCCAGCCATGAAGTTTACTGTATTCATGACTACTGTTGAAGCCACAGCCTTTTTTTTTTTTTTTTTCAGGAGACTGTGCCAGTCACAGCTGCTCTGGACTTCTTGTTCCAGTTCTGGCACAATTCACCTTAGCTGTGCAAACCTCAGCAAAGGCCAGTTGCCCTTGCCTGTGGCTGCTCAGAGAGCTACATTCCTCTCCCAGCTATTCTTCCACAGGATTCCGGAAGGGTGAACAGCTCCCTTATGACTTGGCAAAAAGCCTATAATTGGCAGAAGGAAATCTGTGCATATTTGAGGCTTGCAAGTGCTTCATACTCATGGTTTATCATTGGTGTGTATGTGAGGCTTGTAATTGTTGGAACTTGAAGCTACTCATGAGCATACCATACCCATCTTTTGGATATATACACAGGCTATTTCTTTTTTTAAACGGATCCTGAACTAGTCTCCTGTTTACTGACCTCTAATGTTGCTATATTAGGCTCTAATAAAGCCAACCAAATGGTTTCATTACCTACTTATTGTCTTCATAAAACATAGGTCATGTGGGCAGAGCCAGTAACATGAAGACACAAACCCTGGAGCTTTCAGCAGAAGTAGCAGTAGCAGTAGCAGTAGCAGCAGCAGCAGCAGCAGTAGCAGTAGCACTAGCTGTAGCAGTGGCAGTAGCAGTAGCACTAGCTGTAGCAGTGGCAGTAGCAGTAGCAGTGGCAGCAGTAGCAGCAGTAGCAGTAGCAGTAGCTGTAGCAGTAGCAGTAGGAGTAGCAGCAGTAGCAGTAGCAGCAGCAGCAGTAGCAGTAGCACTAGCTGTAGCAGTAGCAGCAGCAGCAGCAGTAGCAGTAACAGTAGCTGTAGCTGTGGCAATAGCAGTAGTAGCAGCAGCAGCAGCAGTAGCAGCAGTAGCAGTAGCAGCAGCAGTAGCAGTAGCAATAGCAGTAGCAGTAGCAGTAGCAACATCAACAGCAGTAGCAGCAGCAGTAGCAGCAGCAGTAGCAGCAGCAAGAAGGTAACTGGAGAATTTCAGAGAATGGGCACAAATACATACACTACATGGAGCCAAGATGATGAGTGCAGAGCCAGTGGTGCTCAAAGCCCAGAGCAATGAGTCTGGCTTTGAAAGCTTGCAATCCTATAAGCCTCTAGTTCTCAGGGCTTGGAATTATGATTCTCTGAATCTAATAACCTGGACTGTAAGCCTCTGGCACTCAGGAGCTCAGGGCTACTAAAACTGAGGAAACTGTCCTTTGCCCAGTCATGATTTCTACCAATTTAGATCACCAGGACTCTTTGGCAGCCATTTATAACAGTGGTAGAAGGAGCTTCCAGGAAGCAAGGAGCTCCTGAATCCATCCATTCATCCGTCTTTTCCTTCCTTCCTTCCTTCCTTCCTTCCTTCCTTCTAGACTTAAAAAAGAAAAAAACTATACTCCTCGCCGATATTGCACGATATATTAGATAAACCAGATCAACAAGGAGATGGCAACACAAAGACCTGCAAGCCAGACGCATATTCAAAGTATATTATTCTAACATTTCAAAGGATCACATGCCTACATAATCCTCGGATGCAACATAAAACCCATTCCTCAATCCAAAGCCTAACTAAAAAAGAAAAAAAGAGCCTCAGCACTAACATTAAAATCAAACCTTCTTACTACAAAAAGCAAGCACCCCACACACACCTAAAAAGAAAAGCTCCCTGCCGAGCCCATTCCCGATCACTAGCACATTATAGTAACACAATAACTGTAAGCGTGGATCCCTGGAGGCGGATTCAAACTCCCACAACCTAGCCGCTGATAACCCTCCGAACCCACCAGTCACCCTCACCATAAAATCACCATAAGAAATAGAGCCACCCACTGCACCAGTAACTATCCCACTATACCCGTGCGCTACCCATAACTCCCCCTTCCAACTGTTCACAACAACACGCCACCAACCGATAAATTGTAAAGATAAGCCCCACCTTACGTGGCCAAAAACCCCTTCCCACCCCCCAAACAAAACAAACAAAACCCATAAAAACCATACCTAACCCTCCAACCCCACGACCTTTTGGGGAGCCCGTGATAACCCTAAAGTTACCCCATTATACAACTCAACCGTTCCCAAGAACAACCGATTATACCCCGCGGGGAAGTCTACTGCACTCATCCATGAACCCGCCCTAAAGCATGCACCAGCCACAACAGCACGAATATACACCCTCATATCAACCTATATAAGAACCCATACCCTCCTAAGCACCCGGAATCGAACACGACCCAAGACACATTAAAAGCACGGTATATCCCTCCTTTTCAACCATAACCCGGCAACCCAAAACCTGGATTCCCTATGAACCATGACTCAAACCGAAACAGCCTATCGCTCGTACCATTACAGACACATGAATAAGAATTCGCAACTTCACATGCAAGAAAAACGCACGAAAAAAGCGAAGCAATCCAAAAGATTCAAGCTGCCAGTAACGCCTAACACCTACGAAACATCCATACTAACTACTCTCCGCACTAAACGCATCATAATCCGGACAAATACGCGTTTCTCCAAACAGAAGCGTTACTACCATCCCATCGAAGTCATATAACGCTTATCTCACTATAAAGAGAAATGAGAACAGAGTACATCAAACCCTCTTGGCAAAAGACTATGCTTTAACCCTCTCACCTGGAATATTAATACCTAAACAAGCACAATCTAACGACCACAAGAACCAAAAAAAAAAGTTCACCGCCTTCAACATCGGCAACCTACACCACCAATTCACACGAAGCCCCTCAGAAGCGACAAACCCAATAATCACCTCACACAACCGATGCCCATAAGAACCCTCCATAACTATGTAAGGACCACAAATCCATAAAAACAGCCTCCCCAGTAACCCAGCACTTAGAACAGCCTGCCTAACCCTGGAGGTAATAAACCAACTAATACAAGAAATCATGTCATAAAGATGTCCTTCAGTAGAAGAACCAGCAAGAAACCTCTTCATGTACAAAACATCCTTGCACAACACTCTACACAGCCTCCGGGGACGAACAAAAGATAACTTCTAATTTACCTTCCAAATCCCCCTCACTTACATAAGAAAGAAATCCACCACTCGGTCTCCCTTTGGGGGAAGGTTAAAACCTAGCTACCAGACTCCAATTTGACACCTTGGACTGGTGTCTCTTTTGGCACTAACAAAAAACTTTTTTGGAGAACGTAATTTAAGAGTGTAACCCAAAGTAAGAGAACGGAGCCCGAGTGCGCAGTACTCACGGCAATGCGAGTACACTGATAAAAATATCAAGGACCAGCTGAAAAGGTAAGATATGATGTATAGATATGTTAAAAGAAACATCCTTGTAAAAGAATATCCTGACATAGAGCAAGATCCCATGAAAATCACAAACAGAATAAACAAAATACACATGTGCTAAGCGTAGAAAAAGTAAAAAACCACCGTATAGTATGTGAAATATTTAACTAATAGAGACTTTATGCAAGAAGGTTTCCGAATGTAACATATGAAAGTGATTCTTACGGCGAGATACTATAACCTAAAGACTACCAAAGAACAAAAATTATATGGAGTACTGCTTAAAAAAAGCTAGTTTAGATACTTAAATAAAGACAAATAACGGGAAGAGTAGAAGATGAAAGACACGACGCCCAGAACGTAACTTAAATCACCAGCCTGGATGAATCGACAGTAAGGTGTACAAGCAATCAACAAAGGGAACTGGAAACTAAGTAGTACCATATACTTAGCCGACTACTAGAAGATAATATGTAGGAACTGTCTCATAACTGTACAGTACTAATTGCATAAACTACGCGAATCCACGGCAATGCGAAGCAGAGACGACGGAACGTGAAAAAAGACGAGGAAGAATAATCTATCAACAACCAGCACGAGGAGTATTAGCTCCTATACTGGAAAATCAAACCCACGGAATATGTATAAAGAAAAAACTAAGAAAGAAATAAAAACTTAATATGTCAAAATATGAAAGTTATAAAAAAGACTGAAAAATTAGCTCTATCGAGCAATACTCCATCAAAGAACAAACATAAAATTAAAACACCACCGTTCATAAACCACAAAGAATTCATACCCTACAACTCATATATGGGCTAGAAATGAGCTGAAACGTAAAAAAATGATGAGCCTCTAAACTCCATAAGCTCCAGTTATAAGGTGGTGTCGGTACTGAGTGCACCGCGAGTAATTATTAAACCAAAAAACCACACGCACTATACCTTCGTCCATATAGGCCTGTATGTATCTATGTCGTTCGCCTGGGGTGTAAGCGATGGTGGCAGGTCTGTGGGGGTTTGGGCACAACTGCTTGCAAATTGGTTTACATGAAAGGAAAAAGTGCCTTAGTAACCGGATAAATTAATAAAAACTTGCATATATAGAAAATAAAAAAAAACTTGGGAGAAAGATGTCAGGAAATATTATGGCAGAATGATGATCTGGGATGGTGGTGGTGCACATGCGTGGGGTGGGGGAAAGGGAAGGGAAAGTGATGCCTGAAACTGTAGATTGGGAAAATGGATTTATGAAATACATAAAGCCATGCATAAAAAATATATGAAAAATTAAAACAAAAAACACAACAAATAAGAGAATGGACTATGGAAAGGGATTTATAAGGAAAGAGCAGGTTTTTTAACAAAAGGAAACTTAAGACAAAAATGATAAGAGAAGTCTGGGCTATGAGCGAATCCGAATGTAATAACGTTAAATCTTGTTAAATGAAACTGTTAAAAAATAAACAAGATTAATTAATGAAAGATTATGAAGAAAGTTTATAAAAGGATAAATAAAAAGCCAACAGAAAATAAAGGAAGAAGCGAAAGAAAGAAGAAAGAATAGAAAGAAAGAAAGAACCAGAAGAGAAGAAAGACAATAGAGAAAGAGAAAGAAAGAGTAACAGAAAGAAAGAAAAGAGAAAATAAAAAGAACAAGAAAGAAGGAAAGGAAA
>VZQC01002475.1:0-16427 GCA_009823505.1 Rhizomys pruinosus
TGTCAGTTGATATCTCACTGCGAATTCTTCCTCCAAGTGATAGATAAATTAGGGGATTAATTGCACCAGTACACAGTATCCCTGAGAGTGGTTAAGAGCCATAAAGTGGACACGGATCATCAAGCCCAACAGAGCTGACCAAGACGCGACCAGGCAATGGGGAGGGGCATTATATATTTGCAGCTTCCTCTATTTCATGGCTTAATTAACAGAGGCCTGGCTCTAACCTGGCAAGAGCGAAGCTTTGCAGACTGAACCAACCTTGATCAACCATCGCCACGATTACCCTATCCAATATCGCTCTCACACGTCACACTAACTCATATCTTCAAACGGCCTAACATATTCTTTAAAACTTTAGTTTTATGTTGGAGTCTCAAAAAAAGATTAGAATTATAATTACATGTTAACAGCAGAGATCTAATTATATTCAAGGTGGAAGTATTATCATAATTGTTAGAAGGTAGGGAGTGATGATATAATCGTAATATCAGACAAGTTAAGTTGATAATTTTCTACTATAAAATCTTTGACAATATAGACCTATCTATGGTATGATCCCTAAGCAATTGTCATCATGATTAGCTGAGGCATTCTGTTTTAGGTTCTATATATACACCATCCTGTCACTCGGTCTTTTCATTCGTACTCCTAACCCCAAATAGTCCAAGCACGTCTCTGCCATTTGTCAACACATTCTAGGTTCATTAGGCCTCATTATATTTCGGTAAAAGTAACTTGTAATGTATTTTAGCTGTACTGGTACTGTACTCACTTTATTGTTATTAAAGCTTCCTAGACATCTTCGACGCAAGCACATCACATCTCAATGTAATATTCTCTCAACCCAGTGCCGAGCAAGTTGTGTGCTGCCCTAGTCTTATGCCTAGTCCAACACTATGCGCTGAGGTATTCGCGTACTTATGTGTTAAATATTTTTTATTTTGTAAACTCTCCATCTGGATGTATCTTTCTAGTTTAGGTTTATCCTTCCTATTAAATATTTATGAGACTTCATATTCTTAGCTACGTTCGACTTAGCTCCACCACACCACACACTTGGAATGAGAACTCGCCCTCAGGCATTTTCTGACATGAACATGTGTTCTTAGCGGATCTTCTTTGTCAATCAGTGTCCTTCCATAAATAAGTTATATTAGTCACGTGTTGACCACAAGTGTATTTATTATACTAATTTTCAGCATTTCTCAGGTCTCTGTATAGAAAAAATCCTCTCTATGTTGCTCTTAGTCTCATTGGTGCCTTGGATTTACCATAACGACACATCCCAGAGTTGTGTATGTGGAAACTCAATATATGTTATATAATGGCTGGCATGAATGGATTTATAAAGTAGTGACTACGTCATTTAGAATTAATGTAATATGGCCGTCGTCACACATATGTTGATAGAGCTCTATTTATCTATTTCTCGTGCAAAATAGTTGGACTAAGAACAGACGTAGAAAGACTATCAGATTCTAACAATGAATGCATGCGTTTTCAGGAAGCCTAGAGATTCTCCTGTCCATATGTCTCGCAAATCATTCTTACATATTGCCAATAATTACCGGCCGTCTCTTAGAGAATATACAACTCTTAGGTACAACCACCGCGAGACGCCCCATCATCCCTTAAAAGTATACTCAAATCTGAATGATTAGTAAGTAGAACT
Source organism: Rhizomys pruinosus (assembly GCA_009823505.1). Taxonomy (NCBI): domain Eukaryota; kingdom Metazoa; phylum Chordata; class Mammalia; order Rodentia; family Spalacidae; genus Rhizomys; species Rhizomys pruinosus. Next base: position 1,676 of record VZQC01002475.1, read on the forward strand.
CGGACGATTCGGTGCTACTTGGGAGCCTAAATGCCCCAATATAAATAGTTGATTTGTAACATTCTACACTTACCTACTGTTGGAATTGTCAGCTATCAAGAAAAAAATAAATATGTTAGAATTATCTAATTTTTCTTTCAGTATAATAATCTGTACAAGTTGCACCGTGATAGATACTCAAAATGAGTATATTACACCCATTTGATGATAGATGAGTGGTGTGTTTGAGTCAATACGCGAAGTGATGTCCCTAGATTTGATTACAGGGCGAGGAAATTTTAGCTAAGGTGTTGGGGCTTTATTGATACGGCTTGGAGCGATAGTTGGTTATTTGGGAGCCGTTTTTATTGCACTGTGGGTGGATATTGATAATGGGTACAAATGCAAGGCAAAAATAGATTAAATGATCTCTCCACGAGATGACCTTCCTATATTTGGTAAATTGTGTGGGTCACATCACTGGGAGAGTTTTCGTCTAGGTTACCAGGGTGTTGACTAAATAAATTGCCTTGAGATATAATTGTGTGAACCAGATAAATGGATCCAATGTGGCGGCTGGTTTATTTTCCCGTGTAGGTTAGAAAGGTGTGATTTCTCTTACTTAGGTTAAATCAGCTTTATTGTGTAGTATGATTGTTCTTTCCGATCGCTTGACATACACTTACATATGAGTATGCAAGCACATGTGTTAGGAGGTATGGCATATGCGATTTGCAGTGGTTCCCTCCTCTGTTTTCATATGAAGTACTTCAGCCTGGGCGTGGTGGCGCACAGCTTTAACCCTAGCACGTTGAGGCAGAGGCAGGGGATCTTTGTGAGGTTCAAAGGCCAGGCCTGTCTACAGAGTGAGTTCAGGGAAAGCTGGCGGCCCTACAGGAGGACCCTGTCTCAAAACAGACTCTAAAAAAAAAAAAAGGTGACTTTCAGTTGATTGAGATGGATTGGAAACCCGGGGCCAGTGGTTAAGTGGAGCACTGGTATTCTGTTGTAGTAGGACCTGGGTTCGACACTCACAAGCACCCACATTGGGAGCTAACAACGCATCCGAGTAACTTCTGGTTCTTAGGAGATCCAACACCCTACTTCTGTCCTTCAGGGCATTCACCAACACGGATGCATACATACACGCTGGCCCATAAACATCCACATTAGCTAAATAAATAAATAAAAATAAAGTACTAAAAAAAAAGACCAAAAAAAAAAAAAAAAAAAAAGGAAAATAGAATTTAAGAAAAGGAGACAAGAAGAAAAGTAACCAATAAGGAGCACACATTGTCCTAGCACTCAGGAGATGAAGGAAGGAAGGTTACAAGTTCAAGGCCAGCCTTGAGTAAGCACCCAAGAGCATCAAGTGAGTGGACATCGTAAAAAATGCACCCCTCACCCAGTGCCTAGATCACAGACAGAGGCATGCCACTGAAGCAGACTTGTGGTGCTGGGCTTTGAACCTCATGTTCATGGCAGATGCTGTACCAGTGGAAACCAATCTCCCAGCCCCTGCAAACCTTTATGCCATTCCTCTATTATTTTGTACTTCACTAATGCTGACTTTTCATTTGCTTTGTTTCATTTTGGTTTTCTGAGCCAGGGTCTGGCTATGTGGCCGAGGTTTGCCTTGATCTAGTGATCCTTTTGACTCAGAGGCTTAAATGCTGGGATTATAATCACTAATAGTTTTTTTGAAATCTCTATACTGAAACCATCTCAGGGACCATTGAAACACAGGGGAGAAGATGCTTGCTGTAGTGAAAGGACAGTGGACCACTGGGTTGCTTCCTCCCAGGGTAGAGTGGTTCCAGAGAGGAGCTTTATCATGACCGGTGCAGAGGGAAGAGGGTTTGCGTAAGTCTTATGCCTTCTGAATCCATCTCAAGATGACTTGATGCAAATCAAGAACTTGCTAGGAGCAATTTTAGAAATTTATTCTTTTTTATTTATGTGTTTGAATGTACTTTGCGTGCATGTATGTGAATGCACCCCTGTCATGCAGTGTCTTCAGAGGTTACAGAAGGGAGTCAGGATTTCGCGTGAGAGAGCTGGTAGTGGTCAAGGACCTCATTTTAGCCAACTCAATTTGTGGTGCTGGGTGTATCCATTGAACCTCAGGGTCTTTCAACCTACTAAGGTCGATATAACTTTCTGTGATCGCCTCTTACTAAAAAGAATCGCTTAAATTTTTATAATTATTGTCATTGTGTTATTTAGTTTGGTTTTGTACTCTTTAGTGAATCACTATATTATAGAGATAACGATATTAACTTTTGTGCTGTGTTTTCATCTGATAATAAATTCCTGGTTACATTACATTTAGACTCCCCCTTCACCTTGTTTCTTTTTATAGTGCCTTACATCCCATCACTCTGTCTTAATTATGATCCTTGCCTTTTTGGTCGCTTCCCTTCCCCATCTTGCCTCAGCAGCTTACTCTTTGCTGTTTCCTCCCTCAACATGTTATCATAGTTGTTCGGTCTGTATGGGAGTTCTAAGTTTACTGTTCTTTCCTCCTGGTTATATGTCCTTCCCCCTCTCGGTGTGAGTTCATATCACTGGCAGCCTGGCTCTCCTCTCCCACATATTTAACCGAAAGTATACCAAGGCATCTCCCTACTTGTCAGCCTAGTGGTCTAGGTCTGCCAATGTAAGACTCCTCAGCTAAGGCTGTCCGGCTTCTGAGCTCGTAATTCCCCTGTTTCTTATTCGTGTGTGTGTCCCTATTCGTTTGGTTTGGGGTTTTTATTTATCGTTTATGTTATTGCTGTCTACTCCTTATTGTCGAATGTGATTTAGCGTTCTCTATTTGAAGCTAAAGTTGTTCCGCAAATAAATATGATTAGCAATTTATTATTGAATTGTGCTTAAACTGAATTGACCAGGATTTTAGTACAAGCATCCTTCAAATTTTATGACAGTACAAAAATCACCATTTGTATTATACTGTGCAACAGTTTCGTTTATCTTTCCTGTTTTTGTTGTCTTCACCCCACTGAATATGCACAATTCGCATTACCAAGCCCCACCACCAGGGAGAAGGAAGGAGTTTGTTCAATCAAGTTGATCAAATGTCAAATGAGTGTCCAGACTTAACATTGCTGTAGTTCACCATTCACCCCAATCGCAGCCCTTACATTCTAACCACGCCTCCTCTCCTCCGCAGTTTGTTCCCTAGGCTTAGAAGAAAGGGGCACAGGTGGATGAGAGGTAAAACAGTCCACTCTCCTCTGGAGCTGTTGACTGGACTCTGATCAATTTTGGCTGTTTCCTTTCATGGGTTAACAGTTTGTCCAGGAATAACCTTTCGATCCTGGCCTGACGCGTTAATTATGGCGGTTCCCTCGACCCCGGTTCCGCCCAGTCCTTTAACGCTGGGAATGATTTGCTCCACGTTCTTCTGCTCTGGTTTACACTGAGAAGTCAGTGTGTAATTCTGGATAGGTTTCCCCTTATAGGCACTTGTTGTATCTCTGTGGATCAATGATTTGTCTTTGTTTTGAGTGTTCTTAGTATATTAACTATGATGTGGTGTGGAGAGTTCTTTTCTGATCTTGTTTAGGTCTAGCTCTATTTGTATGGTACATAGTTGGAATTTTCATTTATTATTCTGTTGAAGATCTGATAATACCATTCTCTTGGTATTCTAATCTTTCTCTACTCCTATGATGTGGAGGTTTGATCTTTCATAGTGTTCCACAATTCCTATTTTCTACTTGGGTATTTTTTTTTTTTCATAATCTTTCTTGAGGTTTTAGTTGTTCTGTGTTATCTTCAGGTCTTATATTCTTTTCTGCTTCCTCCATTCTGCTCTGAGGCTTTTTCATTCCTTTCCTCTTGATTGGATGAGTGTTTGATTTTCCTTTTTCATCCTCTTCTGATTTCTTTAGTAGTTTCTACTTCCTTTTGGAACTTATCAATCTCTTCCTGTAGCTCTTTGTTTTTTGTTGTTACACTTTTGTGTATTTTTAAAAGGAAAAAACACAGGATGAAATGAAAAAAGATAATAGAACATCATCCAATCAAGAAGAAAGGAAAGGAAAAAGCCTCAGAGTAGAGATGGAGAAGCCAGAACAAAGAATATAGATCTGGAAGATAACACAGAACAACTAAAAAGCTCAATAAAGTTTATGTTGAAATATTTTAAAAATTACACAAAGTGGAACAAACCAGGACTGTGGGACACTATGAAAAGATTCAACCTCCACATCATGGATAGAGGGAAGGAGAAGAATCTCAGAGTAATGATCAGTCTTCAACATAATAATAGATGAAACTTTCCCCAAACTTAAAATAGACCAAACCTACAAATTACAAGAAGCACATAGACTCCAATAGAGCCAAGATCAGAAAAGAAAATTCCCCACATGATATCATAGTTAAAATGCTAACGCCATACAAAACAAAGACAAAATTATTGAGGCTATGAAAGAAAAACAAGTCAACATACAAGGGGTAACCCATCAGAATTTCAACAGACTTCTCAGTACAAACCATGAATGAAAGCAAAAAGAACATGGAGAAAAGCAATCCCAGTTGTTAAAGGACTATGGATGTCAACCAGAATACTTTACCCCCAGCAAAAATGTTGATTATAGTTGGAAGAGAGAAAAAATCTTCCATGATATAAACAAAGATGATAGAATACATGTCTGGAAAACCAGCTCTTCATAAAATACTTTAAACATTTCAAGGGCAGAAGAGAGGAGCAAAAATACTCAAACACCTACACAAAGAACTAATAAAAACAGAATCCTTAGGAGTAGAATCAGAGGGACGTGGGTAAAATGATCCAAAGGTATAGACGGAAAAGGGAGCAACACTTCCATCTTTCAATTATAAACCTTTTAAAATATTAATGGGCTAAACTCCCCATTCAAAAGGCATAGACTAGGTGAGAAGATTGGGAAACAAAAACCCATCTATGACTGTCTACCAGAAACCCATTCCAATTCAAGGATAGGCACCACTTAAGGTAAAGGGATGGAAGGAAAATATTCCAAGCAAATGCTACCAAAAAGAAAGCAGGTGTTACTCTTCTGATATCAGACAAACATTAGACTTCATAGGCCTGTAAATTCTGCTAGAAACCCATCTATCTTCTTTCAAAATCTGAAAAAGAAAAAGGATGTTAGCCGAAATCAAAAACTTAGTTGGGCATGATTTAGATACTATGTTCTGAGTCTGCAAGCTGGTATGCATGCACAGTAGGCAGGCTGATGGCGCCAGGCCAGAGCTCAAACCACGTTTGATCTAGAATTCTGTGAGAAGAGATTTTAAGATTTTAAGGTGAAACACGTTTAAAAAATCAAGATAAAATTAAATCAATCATATCTAGGGTACCCGGGGGTTAAGTAAAAATATTACACCTTTAAGTTAAGCATGCTGAAATGGATTTGAATTACTGTTAGCTAAGTCCCAACCTTGGATCTACAAATAGCTGGCAGGTTTAGGTATGAAGAGTTAGATTTAGAAAAGAAACCACAAGAAGACAAGAGATCAATACACTTTTATCTAAAACAGATTTTGTATACAAAAATTAAGAGAAAAATGGCCAAGGCTTGAAATTGTCTGGAAGAAGCTGCTCTTGGAGGAGGGCAGTTCCATGAAAGTCCTTAATTTGCATCAGAAAGTAGTGGGCTCAGGTCCAGGAGAGCTACCAGGAGAAAATTCACATATGAACAAGTTAAGATTGGAACCAAACTTGGGGAGTTGGTTCCTCACAGTCTTTCTTTGGGGGGGGGATAGGATTTAAAACCAGAAAGTTTATACCTGTAGAATTATGAAAAAAAAAAAAAAAAAAATTGTTTTTAAGGCCAAACATAAATGCTAAGCCTTAATATTAAAATCAGCCTTGAAGTCAGTGGCTTTTGTAGCCTGCAGGAGTGAGCTTGCCAGGAGGCACATGCCTGAAGGCACTAGGTGCTCCCTCTGAACCAAATCAGAGGCAGGCTGCTCTCCACTTGTACATGTACAAAGCCACATGCCCTCAGACCACTGTCCCATCCACTGAAACCAGCAGGAAAGATGCTCACCACAACAAATAGATATTCAGCGAAAATAGGTGAAAGTATGAAGAAAAAGGCAAGATGTTTAGGAGTATGCATACCTAAGCTGTGAAAGTTTCCTTCTGCCCCAAGTTCAGACGCAATTGTGGTGTCACTGCCAAGATTTGTGGTGTGGCCCACTTAATCCTAGGATGACCCATGGGGAAAGGCCCATGCAGAAAGGCACACCACTTGTAGGCAGGTTGAAGTTCAAATGCAGAGAGAAATTTTATTCCAAAATGTCTGCTTAAATACCCATCATGACACAATTCTCAGGGCAGAATGCTAAATATATTCGTCACTGCACTCCACCCCATGGGTGTGACCAGGGCTTAGAACCCAACCCATTAACTAAGTTTTCCCACAGGAAATATCACAACAGACATTGAAAAGATCAAGACAATCATATGGGAATACTTTCAAAACCTACACTCTACTAAACTTGAAAACCTTAGAATGCCTTTTGACAAATCCAAGCCATCCCTTTCATTGTTAAATGTCTAGGAGGGAATTGGACTGGAGAGGATCGATTCGCTTCAATGTAATCAAAAGCCATTATAACAGGAAACCCACAGCCAATATCATCCTAAAATGGGGAAACAACAGAGCCATCCCTTAAAGTTAGGAACCGAGGCAAGGCTCCCCCTGTCACCATTCCTTTTCAAAATATAGTGCTTGAAACTCAGGCTGGGCCAATAAAGGCAGAAAAAGAAAATTAAGGAGTCTTAATTGGAAAAGAGGAATCAAGCTATCCCTTTTTGATGATATGATTGTCTACCTATAGGATGCTAAGAACTCCACCAGAAAAACTCCTAGAAAAGATTAAATACTTCAAGTTAAAGTGGCAGGATACAAAATAAATCTAGAAAAAACCAGTAGCCTTTCTTACACCAAAAACAAGCAAACTGAAGAAGGATACAGGAGACCTTCCCACTTACAATAACATCAAAAACAATAAAACAAACAAAAAAAAAAAAAAAAAAAAAAAAAAAAAAAAAAAAAAAAAAAAAAAAAAAAAAAAAAAAAAAAAAAAAAAAAAAAAAAAAAAAAAAAAAAAAAAAAAAAAAACCTCCCATGCTCATGATTGGGAAAAAAAAATATAGTAAAAATGTCCATTATTCCCAAACTTGTGTTGTTAGATTTAATGTAATACCAATCAAAATCCCCAGAGCTTCTTCACAAGGTTGGAAAAAAAAATCATTAATTTCATTAGGAAAAAGATAAGACCCCGAATAGCCAAAGCAGCTCTGAGCAAAAAAAGCAATACAGGAGGATCTCTATACCAGACAGAAACGATACTACAGGCATATAGTCATAAAAGATAAGTTTGGTACTGGCGAAAAACAGACCTGTTGACCAAGAGAATAAAACTGAAGATTCCAAACTGAGCACATTTAATTTCAGCCAACTCATGTTTGACAAGGGGGCCAAGAAGACACAAATGGAGGAATACAGCATTTTCAGTATGTGGTGTTGGCAAAAACTGGATCACACCTGTAGAAAGAATGAAATTTAAAACCCCCTACCCTCTCACCCTGTACAAAAGTCAATTTCCAGGTGGATCAAAGACCCTCAACGTGAAACCCAATGCTCTGGAGGTGATTTAGAAGAAAACTTGGCAGCAGTCTGCAAGATATACGCAGTAGGAAAAGTCTTCTTAAAATCAGACAGCAGCTGCACAAGAAATAAGATAGGCAACTGACAAATGGGACCTCATTGAAAACTCAAAAGCTTTCTTGTACATTCAAAAGGAACACAATTCAAGGAGTGAAGAGAAAACCACACAGAGTAGGGAGGAAACCTTCACTGCGATACATCTGACAAAGCATTATTCCATGAGTATACAGCCACTCTCAAAAAAACAAACCAAGTGTTGGAGAGGTTGTGGAGAAAAGGGGAACAATCATCCACTGCTCATGGAATGTAAACCGTGCAGCCACTATGGAAAGCACAGTGTGGTGGGAGAACCCTGGAAGACTTGGAATAAACTTGCCACCCGACCCAAACCGATACCACTCCTAGGATGTACCCTCAAGACTCAAACCACAGCAGAGAGAACATGCATGGCCATGTTTATCAGCTCTCTTCACAATGCAAGGAGCTGGAACCAACCCAAATGCCCCTTCAACTGATGAAGTGGATGGCAAAAATGTGGTACATCTACACAATGGAGTTCACGCAGCAGTAAAGATGACAATGTAACTCATAGATTAACATACCATCCCAATATCTGTGTCGGAGGAGAGGAAAGACGATGATATAGCAAGTAGGACCAGCCTACGATAACAGTACTGTTTAAATACCTATATATCTAAATTGCATGTGCTTCATTAGTTCTACTTGAAAGGTTATCGTGTTTGGACAAAAATGTTAGCCATGAAAGGAAACAGCCAGAATTGACCAGAGTATCAAAACGATTAGCTTCCAGAGAAAAGTAGACTGTTTTGCATCTTGTCCACCCATGCCCCTTTTCTAAGCCTAGGGATCAATCTGCAGACTAGGGGACATGGTAGAATGTAAGGGCCGTTATTGGGATGAATGGTGAAACTACAGAAATATAGTCTGGACACTTATTTGTTCAACTTGATTGTACATACAAGCCTCCAGCTGGATGGTGGGACCCTTGGGCTGTGTTGGTTTGGGCACAACTGCTTGCAAATTGGTTTCACATGAAGGATGCTTGTACTCATAAATTATTACTTATTGTTAAAAAATGAAAAAAATATATAAAATATTTTAAATAAAAAAAGAAAATAATCATAAGCTGATGATGTTAAAAGCTATGATATATGTGGAAGGCATATATGCATACTTTGGAGTGATGCATATTGGAAGGAACAACAAGAAGAAGACGACTGGGTCAAAGAACTGAGTGAAACAATGAACTCGAAACAGTAAACTTCTGCATAGAGAATTGTGAGAGAGACTGAGAAAAAGATGAAAAACATGTTTGGCAGAATGCATGAGCTCTGGTGGGATGGGAAGGCAAGGAGGGAGGCACGGGTCTAGATTTGATTTGAAATTTTATATGAAATGCACATACCTTCAATAAAAATCGGCTTTGTAAAAAAAGAAAGTCTTTTCCAATGCCCATATTTTTAGGTTACTGTTGACATTTTCTTATATCATTTTCAGGGTTTCTGGTTTCACCTTGTGTTCTTTGAAAATTTGGAGTTGATTTTTGTACTTGTTTTAAGATAGGGGTTCAGGGTCTTTTGTTTTTCCATATCAATTTAATGATTTTTTTTTTCTAAGTCTGAGAAGAAACTCATGGGGAGTTTGATTGTGATTACATTGAATCTGTATATTAGTTTGGGTAGAATGGGTATTTTTCTATATTAATATTAATATTAATAACTGAGCATTTTCTAATTCTCTTAATGTATTTAACTAATGCAGTATTTTTTATTTTATATTTACTATTAATAGGATATGGTGTAGCATTTCAATAATGAGTATTTAAATCTCTTAATATGTAAATGAAAGGCATTATATTGATGAGAGTGAAATAGAGAAGAAATGGTTCAGTGTATATTTTTGGCCAAGATAGTTAGATATGACTCCAAAAATTAAAAAAAACATATTTTATTGTATCACATTATAAAAGCTTATACAGGTCAATGGAAACAACCAACAGAATAAAAAGAAATAATAGAAAGCTGTGCAACTGATAAAGTATTAACATCTGACCTATATATAGGAATTCAAACCAAAATATTCTGATAACAACTGATGTTAAAAATCATATATAGGAATTTAATTAAATTCATAATTGATTATATGAGTAGGGAAGTCCTTTAACAATTTCAATGTTTAGCCTGAATTGAAGGAATATAAAATTATGGTTTTTCAATCAATTTGCAAAGTAAGCTAGAACACTTTAATGAAAATAATGCTGCATCTCTTGCATGAAGGATACTGGTGCACTAACAAAACTAGCATGATTGGAATTTCTCCCTTAAGGTTTTTGTTTTACTGGAGTAACTATATTTTAGTGAACTGTATAGTCAGACATTTGAAGTACTGCCAAACACTATCTCTTAATTGACAAATATATAACAGACACAAAATATTATTGAAATATAATATCAGAGTTCATACAAAACATACAGAGTTCAAGTGATCAATGAGTTTTATATTATACCTCTGATCACTTAGTCTATCTCATGTTTAATTTGCTAGTTCCCAAGTATATAGTTGAAATAGAAAATCTTATCAAGCAACACAATCCCTCTGAAAGTCTTTATTAGTTACTTTACTGTTGCTGTAGTAAGACACTATGACTAGTCTACTTATAGAAGCTTACACTACCAGGAGGAGAGGTCCCCAATGGCCAGAGTAGGCATGTTAGAAGGAAGTGGTCAAATAAAAAAGGTGAGCCATCACATCTTCACGTAGGTACAGAAATCAGAGAGCCACTGAAGTCTGGCAAAGTTTAAATGTCTCACAGAACTTGAAATAAAGACCTTAATACGGAAGAGAGGGCATAATTCAGACACATGACTTTATACAATGGAGCTGGAGCTAACCTGGGATCCTCTTCCCTTAAATGTAAATCTCATAGTATGAAGGATACTTTTTAAGTTGTTAAGGGAGAAAACAATCAATATTCCCATTTCAACTTTAAAACCTAATAACCATAACAACAACAAAAGACTATGGTAGTGCAGTCTAGAGGCACTTTTATCTTGGAATAATCAATAGCCATCTAACTGTACTTAAGGGCCTCTCAGTGGGAGGGAAATCATGTATGTTACTATAAATAGAGCAAAATGAATGTGGCTGGAGAGGTCATAGATTCTAGAGAAAATCTCATTCTCTGACATATTCCTAGACATATGTGATTTCATACTCAAGCTAAAGATGGATCCATATATTGACAGACAAGTATACCATTCACTGCTCATTAAGGGTTCTTTCTGTAAGGGAGACTTTTACAGAGTTCCACAACTGGTCAAACACCAGATAAAGGTCTGTGAAATGCCCAGGTTAAGTGACACATCTACAATGACATCTCTATTCTGAGGCTCATTGGAACATATTGGAATGGGGGGGTAGAAAGAATATTAATTCATCTCTCAACTCTAGCAAGCAAGGCTTCCTCATACAGCAGAAGTTGATTAATACAGAAGACACGACTTACAAAAGCGAAAAGTGTAGAGAATAAGAGACTACATAGTGCATGTTCCTGATAGGACTCCTATATTAAACCTTGACCACCTGAAGCTTAGGGAACATTGCAGAAGAGGTGCAGGAAAGATTGTAAGAGCCATAGGTGATGGATGATCACAAGGAAACGGTTTTTCATCCTGCTAGGAAATTTCCCTTTTGATCTTATAGAAATGGCAAAAACATCCACAAGACCCATGTGAATCATACGAGAAAAAAATCCAGCATAAAAGATGGGAAATGAGCAGTAGGGTGAGGGAGATTTGGCCACCTTCTTTAAGGGAGAGATGCAAGGTAGGCTGACCCAACTCCAGTGGATGAACACACACAGAGGGACATACAGGTACAAAAACATGACTCAATAGACCTTAAATTGGTGGAATGTAGGAAATTCACTGGTAGCACATGAAGGGGTGCAGGTACAGTAGGGGGTCTAAATATTATTCTGATATATTATATAAAATGAACAAAAATCAATAAAATATTTTTTTACTAAAAAAATGGCCACACTTCTTACAATTTCCAAATATAATGCCACAAACTGGACACAATTGCCCAAATCCTTAGTCTATGGTGGACATTGTCATTCAAATTACCCAAAACTGAAGGCCAAAATAAATCATTCAACTTATTTTCCTCAAGTATTATGTCACAGTAATTAAAAATTTTCATGCCTTCCCAAATCGCATGGACATGTATATATTATGCACTTGATTTACTCAGAAAATTCTCACTACTTATACTACAGAAATTATTATGTATTCTCTATTTTGGCATTACAATGCTGTATTTAAGAGTGCTTCATTGGGGCTGGAGAGACAGCCTAGCGGTTACGAATGCCGACTACACTTGCAGAGGTCCCGGGTTCAAACCCCAGCACCCACATGGCGGCTGAGACTGTCTTTGACTCCAGTTCCAAGGGAATCCGATTCCTTCTTCTGACCTCCACAGCATTGCACGACACGGGTGCANTCAAAAAGGGAAGTCTCATCTAGCAAGACCTGACTTTGTTCTTGAGTGGATGGAACTGGTAAATAAAAAGCCAAAAGGAGCCAGGGGCTCCTCCTCTCCCCCCCCCCAAAAAAAAAACAAAACCCGAGTGACCCCTGAGGACCAGATCCTCAACTGACTTTGAGAAAACACAAACCTTGGTTAATTTGAGCTAACTGTGTGGCCTTAAATATCCAAAAGGAAAGTATAACCAGAAATAAATAATTAGTAAGGCCCGAGAAATTATACTTCAGGTATAAAACTTGAGATCTAAATAAAAAGACAAAAAGTAAAAAACAAACAAAAAACACTGTTGTTTTGCCTGTCTTAAATTCTTACCGGCAAGTGCAGCTACCCTGTGTGGCTGCTACTGCTTTTACCATCCTTCAAAGACATGAAAAAAAAAAAAAAAAAAAAAATAAATAAATTAAAAAAAAAAAAAGAGCACAGTTGTTTTGCCTGTCTTACTGGCAAGTGCAGCTACCATGTGGATACCACTGCTTTTTTCAATCCTTCAAAGATATGAGAAGACACAGCTTTTCAACCTTCCACTATGGACTGAAGACTCTTGTCTTTCCAAGAATCCTCCAAACCTTCAGTGCCAGATGGGGACTGCTGAGACATCCAGCTTGTGGACTGAGCTACTACCGGGGTTTCAGCCTCTTCAGAGTATAGACTGCCATTGTTGGACTACCCAGGCTGTATGATGGAGACTAATACAGGAGGATCAAGACAGGACGTGGTACTTACTGGACCCCATTTGGTGGTCATGGGAAGGGAAAACCCCAGTGTGGAGCACAAGGGCCGGACTGATGGTTGTTTGGGCTTGCCAAGGAGGAGCTTTCAAACATGACATCTTTCAGCCTAATAAAGAAAAAAAATCATAAGCTGAAGATGCTAAAAGATATATATGACATCCATATATGCATATTTTGGAGCAATGCAAATTGGAAGGAACAACAAAAAAAGACTGGGACTAAAACGAAGAACATCTGCTTGAAACAGTAAACTGCATCGAAAATTTTAAAAGAGACTGAGAAAAATATGAAAAACATGTTTGGCAGAATGCATGCACTCTGGTGGGTTGGGGGCAAGGAAGGGGGAATGGGTATGGATTTGATTGGAAATTTTGTATTAAATGCACAAAGCTTCAATAAAAATTGGCTTTGAGGGGCTGGAGAGATGGCTTGGCAATTAAGAGCACCGACTGCTCTTGCAGAGGACCCGGGTTCAATTCCTAGCACCCACATGGTGGCTAAGAACTGTCTTTAACTCCAGTTTCAGGGGAATCCGACGCCCTCCTCTGACCTCCGTGGCATTGCATGACATGGGTGCACCAACCTACATGCAAGCAGTGCACTCATACACATAAAAAAATTAATTAATTAATTTAAAAAATTGGCTTTGAAAAAAAGAGATTGAGAAGACTTACAAACTGTTCCCCCACCCAATGGAAATATATATCTTTCATAGGTATGTTGGTTGGTGTGTGTATAATCAGAATAGGGGACATTTGTTCACCTTGACAAGTGTTTCTCAAAGAACTTGCCCTACAGCTCTGCCTTCTGGCCCGTGACAATGAACTCAGTTTTTCACAGGCACACAGAGACAGTAGACACCAGTTAGACTTGCACTGAAGTCCCTGGCCTGTGACCATCCCATTGCAGCACTGCTGGGTGGATAATTCTGTCCAATACTGGGGACAGTGTACAGGAATCCTACTTGACAGAAAGTTTAACTCTCATGCTTCAGTATTATCTTTCTGAGGAGTAAAGTCACCTTCGAGTTCTTACACTTTAGTCCCATTTCTCAGTTGGTACACAGCTCTATTTTGAAACAGGAGGTTATCTTGGGGCCCCTTTAACAGCAAAAGCATTGTGAAGTAAAAGCGGAGAGAATTAGGCTATAAATGCTCAAAAGAGAGGAAGACTAAGCCTTTTTTAAGACCCACCTCTGTTTGTAAAGCAAAATTAGTGCCCCCTGAAAGGTAGCTTACCATCAAGAGTTTTGAAGGGAGAAGAGTTTGAACTTTATTGCTCCTGTTACTCCAAAATGAGTAAGTCTAGCATGCCTGAGGACACAGGTTCAATCCTAAGCATCTCTCTCTCTCTCTCTCTCTCTCTCTCTCTATATATATATATATATATATGTGTGTGTGTGTGTGTGTGTGTGTGTGTGTTTTCCTTTTAAACATATATATATATTCATTTCAAACATATGTTTGAATCATATTTTTTCATATTTTCTCAAAAACTTAAACAAGGAGTTTCCAAAAGTCCCAGCAATTACACTCATATTTACACACTTGTCTTAGTTTACTTTCCATTGTTGTGATAAAATGCTGTGACCAAAAGAAACTTGGGGAAGGAAATGGTTTATTTCAGCTTATAAGTACAGGTAATAATCCATCACTTAGGGAAGTCGGTGTAGGATCTCAAGGCAGGAACCTGCAGCAGGATAAAGTGATGCTTATGCATTGACTATTGTCCGTCTGCCTGCTGTTGTAGACTTTTTTGAGACAGGTGTCTCATTGTGTATTCCTGGCTGGCCTGGAATTC
>VZQC01002485.1:2104-31606 GCA_009823505.1 Rhizomys pruinosus
AAAAAAAAAACAAAAAAAAAAAACACAAAGGGGCTAGAGCAATGGCTAAGTGGTTAGGAGCGCTTGCTGCTTGTAAAGAGTTGGGTTCCCTTTGCATTAAATCTGCAAAAAAATAAATAAATAAAAATAAAAGAGTTGGGTTCCCAGTACCCATACCTGGCAGCTCACAATTGCCTCTAACTCCAGTTCCAGGAGATCCAACACCCTATTCAGTCCTCTGAGGGCACCTGCACACACACTGTGCACACAGAAACAAGCAAGCACACACACAAACACATAAATTAATTTAAATTAAATTAAAAAAAATAAAGACACACGAAGAAAAAGATCTTCCCTCTTTTTTTTTACTAGTGTCCAAGCTTGTATTCCCTTAAATTTCAGTCATTATTTTTTCCCATTTCTGCCAAACAACTTTATTTTTTTTTTTTTTGGTCTTTTCAAGACAGGGTCTCCCTGTAGTCCCAGCTGTCCTGGAACTCACCTTGTAGACCAGGCTGGCCTTGAACTCACAAAGATCCACCTGTCTCTGCCTCCCAAGTGCTAGGATTAAAGGCGTGCGCCACCACGCCCGGTTCTGCCAAACAACTTTAATACACGAAAATTGAAATAAAAACTATTTGTACATTGGGGAAAAGAGTTTAAAATAGGGAGACACCGGATGTAGTGGTAGACGCCTTTAATCCCAGCACTCCAAAAACGGAGGCAAAGGCCAGTGAGTTCCAGGCCAGCCTGGTCTACATAGTGAGTTCAAACAGCAATTATCAAGGTCCTGATATCATCTATGACTTGGTGCATAATGGTGATATAGCTATACAGCAATAATCCACCTACATCTAGCCCAGATCCCACTTGGCACTTCATCAACACAGAAAACTTCCCTGGAATAACTGAGGGGCTAACATAAGAACGTGAGAGACAAAAGCTCAGGAGGATGTAAAACTGAGTTGGTAAAGTGCTTGCCTAGCATGCATGAAGCCCTGGGTTCAATCACTAGCACCACATAAACCAAGTAAGTAGCATATGCCTGTAATTCCAGCAGGTGGAGGAAGGACCAGAAGTTCAAGGTCATCCTCAGCAACACAATGAATTTGAGGACAGCATGGGCTACTTGAGCCTCTGCCTCAAGTAAATAAGGTAAAGTTGGTAGCTGGGCGTGGTGGCGCACGCCTTTAATCCTAGCACTTGGGAGGCAGAGACAGGCGGATCTTTGTGAGTTCAAGGCCAGCCTGGTCTGCAGAGTGAGTTCCAGGACAGCTGGGGCTACAGGGAGACCTGTCTCGAAAAGACCAAATAAATAAATAAATAAATAAATAAATAAATAAATAAATAAATAAATAAAAGGTAAAGTTGGTCACTGAGTTTTCTCTTCTAACTTGAAAACCTAAAGGGAGAAGGGGAGTGTAGCTGAGGTCTCTAGGTTACAAATAAATAGCTCAGCTCCTGGCTGTGACTTTTACTACTTCTAGAAATCTGAATACAGTTGGAAGGTACAAAACCAATACCATGAAGAGTTTCTATCTTTATCAACCTTCCAGTGAGAGTCTGTCTAGGCAGTGTTCTTTCCCCTGCCCTCTAAAGAAACAAAATTCTTGGGGCTGGAGAGATGGCTCAGTGGTTAAGAGCACTGGCTGTTCTAGCAAAAGACCCAGGTTGGAATCCCAGCACCCACATGGCACTAACTCCAGTTCCAGAGGATCAGACACCCTTTTCTGACCTCTGCAGGCACTGTACAAAATGGGTGCACTTGAAGGCATGCACAAAATACACACAAACACATAAAACAAAATAAATAGCCAGGCGTGGTGGCTCACGACTCTAATGCCAGCACTCGGGAAGCAAAGGCAGGCAGATCTCTGTGAGTTCAACGCCAGCCTGGTCTATGCAGTAAGTTCCAGGCCAGCTGGGGCTACAGGCAGACCCTGTCTCAAAAAGATCAAAAAATTTAATTAATTAAATAAATAAAGCAAAAGGAGGAGGACGATGACGACAATGACGACAACGACGACAAAGATGAACAAAATTCTCATCACCAAGGACAGAGCCAAACAGCATTAGTATTTCTATTTCCTAGATTCCTAGTCTGGAAGGTGGGCCAGAGGCAAACCCTTCTTCCTGTCCTACAGGATCACCTAAGAAGATAGTCTCTACAATAATGAGTTTATAGATGGGCTCTGCAGCAGAAACTGCAGTAAAAGCAAAAAAAAGTCACCAAGTATGGCTGTTGGCATACACTCATGGCAGATCACATCAGCTGCCCTCTCCTACAGATCATTTTAGTTGCACTATTTTGGACCCCACACTGTAAATGATTTAAAAAAAAAAAACTCTACATTTAGAACTTTACATATTTTAAATTTCAAAACAAATATCTGACTCCAGGCTAATTTCCAAAGGGAAAACAAAACAATTCTATGAGTTTCTATCAGAAGAAACCACCGGCCACAGATTTTGAGCTATCTAGAAAGAAAACAAGTAGATATCCCAGAACAAGACATCAAAAGATCTAGCCCAGAAAATACTAGAAAACAATCTGCAACACCGCAATGAAAAAAGAAAGCATGTCAGAAGAAAGATGTAAGATCTAAGATCTCCCAACACATCCTCTCTTGAAGCAGACGGGATGAGGAAACAATGAAGGAGTCCAGAGTCCAGAAGGGCAGTGGGTACAGAGCAGTTAGAAGAATGAAATCCTCTACAAGGTACCGCAAACCTTAAGTGAACATGGTTTTACAAAACGAACTAGCAGTTATGGAAATTACAATTAAAACAAAATGTTTAAAAACTGAAGACTTTATGTGGATAAATCTAACCATGGAAAGAGAAAGCCAATGTGTGTGTGGAGGAGGAGGAGGAATAGTCAGTATAAATGCAGTAATGAGAAATACAGAATTGAAGAATGGGGACGAGCGCACACAACCAAGCACCTCTCCAGTGCGGTGCACTGTCTACAAGTCTAACACGCAGGCCAGCGGAGGTGGTGTGCTTTCAAACTACAAGACAAGGCAACATCCTGGGCGCTTTGAGGGATGTGATGAGGTTTAAGGCTGAAGAGTATGATGAAGGAGAGAGACTGCAGCAGAAGTCGGGTTGCAGCCGAGGAGGGCGCCTTCAAAAGACAAGGAAGCAGACTAGAGGAGCGAATAAAATTCAATCGTGTGGGATTACAACAGCATAGAGTAGTAAATGGAGAGGCCACAGACCTAAAAAGATTGCAGTTGGAGGAAGTAGGAGCTACACGAGCCGTCTCCTAAGTGTGAGAATGCTGCACAAGTAAAGGCAGGTGACCAGAAAAGGGGTGCACTGGGAGACACGGGGCGATGGACACAGCAGATTGAAAATCAGGTTGCAACATCAAGACCAACTAGTGTCAACCCCTCAAACGCAAGCAATGATGCGAAGATACACTCTTGGGAGTAGGAATACAAAAAGGAGGGGAGGAAGGGGCAGTTGGTGCCAAAAATGTCGGCGTGCTTTACCTAAAAGGAGTAAGGGGTGGGGAGATGAAAGGAGAGGGAGGAAAAGTGGGGGGCGGACCACAGCTCTTCCCGGGTCTAAAGGGCAGAAGGGACAGTCCACGGGGACCGAGGGGAGTGGCGGAGAACAGGAAACTATGATGTTGAAGATGAGAACTTGGGAGGACTCGCTACTAGCTGGGTGAGAAGGAGCAGAAAACAGCATGCCGTAGGGGAAGGCACCGGGAGAAGGACGGAAACTGGAGACGCCAGGGAGGGCGGTGAGCTGCCCAGCGGCCCGGACACCAGCTCGGGCCCCCGGGAGGGGGTGAGGGAGGGCCGGGGGTCCCGGCCGGCGCGGCTGGGGGAGGTGCAGCCTGGGTGACAGGGTGCGGGGCAGGGGCGGGAGGGGATGGGGAGGCGGGGCGGCGGCCGCGATACTCACACCTCCAGGATGCGGTCCCCCTTGCGCACCCCGGCCCGGTCGGCCGCCCCCCCGGGCAGCACGGCGCTCACATGCTGCAGCGGCGCGTACAGCTCCCCGTTGATGCTCCGCAGTTGCCCGCCCTCGCTCACTTGGCCCCGCACGTTGAAGCCGTAGCCGGACTCGGACTTGACGATGCGCACGACCCGAGGGCCGCCGCCTCCCCCGCCGCCGTTCCCGGCGCAGTGGAGCCCAGACCCCCCTCCGCCGCCGCCACCGCCTCCATTCCGGTGAGGGGCTGAGGGGTGAATCCCTTCCCCGTCCTCGTCCGCCATCTTGCGAGCAAACGAGTCGTCCCCCGCCCCCCTACGCCTCTACTCCTCCTGCGCGCGCTCGCCCTGCTCGGCAGCCGCGCGACCCCAGCGCGCACCCGCTCCGTCGACCGCGGGAACGAGTCGGCCACGGTGCTGCAGGCTGGGTAAAGGAGAACAGGGACGGGGAGCGGTCAGTTCGGCGCTGCAGCGCCTCCTGGGAGATGTAGTTCTGAATGGTGGGGCGAGGAGCTTGCTTGACGCATCCGGGAGCAAAGCCTTCTGGGAGTTGTGGTTTATTTGGGGCTAGTCGCAGTTTCGTGGGTTGGCTGGTGAGAACATCAACCCAGCAAGAGGTTCTTTCTCTGCGTCGATTGACGCAGAGAGAATTCGGGTTTCTTTTCTTTCGGTTTTTTTTTTTTTCCTTCCCTTTTTCTCTTCATAACCTGATCATTGATGGCAATGATGTTGGTTAGGGTTGTACCTCAGAACTAGTGTGTGCTAAGCCAGGTGTGGTGGCGCACGCCTTTAATCCTAGTACTTGGGAGGCAGAGGCAGGCGGATCTTTGTGAGTTCAAGGCCAGCCTCGTCTACAAAGCGAGTTCCAGGACAGCTGGAGCTACAGATATATATACATGTCTTTTAGCTGGACGTGGTGGTGGTGCACGCCTTTAATCCCAGCACTCAGGAGGCAGAGGCAGGCCTATCTCTGTGAGTTCAAGGCCAGCTCTGTCTACAGAGCAGGCTCCAGGCCGGCTGGGGCCACAGGGAGACCCTATCTCAAAAAGACCAATATGGGCTGGAGAGATGGCCTAGCAGTTAAGAGCACCGACTACTCTTGCACAGGACCCAGGTTCGATCCCCAGCACCCACATGGCGGCTGAGAACCATCTGTAACTCCAATTCCAGGAGAACTCCAGTTCCAGGGGAATCTCCGACACCCTCTTCTGACCTCCGCGGCATTGCACAACATGGGTGCACAAACCTACATGTAGACAGTACATTCATACACATAAATAAAATTTAAAAAATATTAAAAAAATAAATAAAATTTTAGAAAAAAAGACCAATATATTTTTAATTTCTTTATTATTTTTATTTTTTGTGTATGAGTGTATTACTTGCATGTTTGTAAGTGCACCCAGGTCTTGCAATGCCCACAGATGTCAGAGGCCAAAAAACAGAAAGCCAGGCGTGGTGGCACATGCCTGTAATCCCAGCACTTGGGAGGCAGAGGCAGGCGGATCTTTGTGAGTTCAAGGCCAGCCTGATCTACAGAGCAAGCTCCAGGCCAACTGGAACTAAAAGGAAACCGTGTCTCAAAAAAGACCAAAAAAAANCCAGCGGCCCGGACACCAGCTCGGCCCCCGGGAGTGGGTGAGGGAGGCGGGGGGTCCCGGCCGCGGGCGGGGAGGTGCAGCTGGGTGACAGGGTGCGGGGCAGGGGCGGTGAGGGGATGGGGAGGCGGGGCGGCGGCCGCGATACTCACACCTCCAGGATGCGGTCCCCCTTGCGCACCCCGGCCCGGTCGGCCGCCCCCCCGGGCAGCACGGCGCTCACATGCTGCAGCGGCGCGTACAGCTCCCCGTTGATGCTCCGCAGTTGCCCGCCCTCGCTCACTTGGCCCCGCACGTTGAAGCCGTAGCCGGACTCGGACTTGACGATGCGCACGACCCGAGGGCCGCCGCCTCCCCCGCGCGTTCCCGGCGCAGTGGAGCCCAGACCCCCCTCCGCCGCCGCCACCGCCTCCATTCCGGTGAGGGGCTGAGGGGTGAATCCCTTCCCCGTCCTCGTCCGCCATCTTGCGAGCAAACGAGTCGTCCCCCGCCCCCCTACGCCTCTACTCCTCCTGCGCGCGCTCGCCCTGCTCGGCAGCCGCGCGACCCCAGCGCGCACCCGCTCCGTCGACCGCGGGAACGAGTCGGCCACGGTGCTGCAGGCTGGGTAAAGGAGAACAGGGACGGGGAGCGGTCAGTTCGGCGCTGCAGCGCCTCCTGGGAGATGTAGTTCTGAATGGTGGGGCGAGGAGCTTGCTTGACGCATCCGGGAGCAAAGCCTTCTGGGAGTTGTGGTTTATTTGGGGCTAGTCGCAGTTTCGTGGGTTGGCTGGTGAGAACATCAACCCAGCAAGAGGTTCTTTCTCTGCGTCGATTGACGCAGAGAGAATTCGGGTTTCTTTTCTTTCGGTTTTTTTTTTTTTCCTTCCCTTTTCTCTTTTCATAACCTGATCATTGATGGCAATGATGTTGGTTAGGGTTGTACCTCAGAACTAGTGTGTGCTAAGCCAGTTGGTGGCGCACGCCTTTAATCCTGTACTGGGGAGGCGGGCAGGCGGATCTTTGTGAGTTCAAGGCCAGCCTCGTCTACAAGCGAGTCCAGACAGCTGAGAGCTACAGATATTATATACATTGTCTTTAGCTGGACGTTGGTGGTGGTGCACGCCTTTTAATCCCAGCACTCAGGAGGCAGAGGCAGGCCTATCTCTGTGAGTTCAAGGCCAGCCTCGTCTACAGAGCAGGCTCCAGGCCGGCTGTGGGCCACAGGGAGACCCTATCTCAAAAGACTATGGGCTGGAGAGATGGCCTAGCAGTTTAGAGCACCGACTACTCTTGCAGAGGAACCCAGGTTCGATCCCCAGCACCCACATGGCGGCTGAGAACCATCTGTAAACTCCAATTCCAGGAAGAACTCCAGTTCCGGGAATCTCCGACACCCTCTTCTGACCTCCGCGGCATTGCACAACATGGGTGTGCAACAACCTACATGTAGACAGTACATCATACACATAAATAAAATTTAAAAAATTATTACAAAAAAATAAATAAATTTTAGAAAAAAAAGACCAATATATTTTTAATTTCTTTATTATTTTATTTTTTGTGTATGAGTGTATTACTTGCATGTTTGTAAGATGCACCCCGGTCTTTACATGCCCACAGATGTCAGAGGCCAAAAAACAGAAAGCCAGGCGTGGTGGCACATGCCTGTAATCCCAGCACTTGGGAGGCGAGGAAGGCCTGGATCTTTGTGAGTTCAGGCGCGCTGATCTACAGAGCAAGCTCCAGGCCAACTGGAACTAAAAGGAACCGTTGTCTCAAAAAAGACCAAAAACAAAAAAAAAAAAAAAAAAAAAGTCAGAGAGTGCATTGGATTCCCATGGAACTGGAATTGGGGATGGTTGTTAGCCACCATGTGGGTGCTGGGAACCAAACGCAGGTCTTCTGCAAGAGCAGTCAGTGTTTTCAACCATGAACAGCCTTGTGTGTTCATGTTACTGCATGGACTCAGCAGCCAAGTGAGACAGCCATCCTGAATTAATTTCCCTATTTTGAATATTAAGAAACGGAACCCTAGCATGGCCAAAAGGCAACCAGCAATGGAGTAACAGGAACTGAGTCTGGGTCATTTTTTCGCAACATTCATTTCATGTATTGCAACTCCACAAAAACTATATCCAACTATACAAAAAAAGTATGTAGAGGAAACAACAGCCTAGTTGATTTAGAACTGGTTATTAGAGTGTTCAGTAATTTACTTGAACAATAATTTTAAGTTACTTTTGTATCATTCACTGTTTCTCCCAGTAGCACAAGAGAATTCTTTGCAAATGTGGAAATCAGTGTTTTTGGCTACCATCCAAAACACAAAGGCGTTGTTAATGTGCAGCGTGCCTGGGTGAAGGCAAATAGGAGAATAAGAGAAAAAATAATGAAAATAGCTAACTGAGCAATCACTACTCCATTTGATTTTGCCCTGCTGATAAGGCAAGTTAATCTGTTACTGTTTCTTAGATGTACAACACACAAGATTCTGCGAATCTGTACTTGACTGTTACTCAAGACACAGGAAAGAAACAGTGTAGGCTTCAGCATGTTTGTGTCAGTTCCTCTACCCAACCAAGTACCCTGTGGATGAAACACAGGGTTCAGATAAATGGCGAGCCTTTAACAGATTTACAGCACAGCCCAGGGCACCTAGCTTGAAAAAGAAAAGGGGGGAAAAAAAGAAAATAGCTAACATGAGCACTTACTACTCCATTTGATTTTATCCTAGTGACAAGGTCACAAGTTAATCTGCTATTGGTTTGTTTTTGGTATTTTTGAGACAAGGTCTCCCTGTCCTGGAACTCACTCTGTAGACCAGGCTGGCCTTGAACTCACAAAGATCCACCTGCCTCTGCCTCCCAAGTGCTAGGATTAAAGGCGTGTGCCACCACACCCGGCTGCACCTGTTACTGTTTTAAAGATGTTGTAGAACACACAAGATTCTACAAATCAAAGACAAAGAACTATTACTTGCATTCTATAAAAAGCTCTAGTTGGGCATGGTGGTGCACATCTTTAATCCCAGCACTTGGGAGGCAGAGCCAGGCAGATCTCTGTTAGTTCAAGGCCAGCCTCATCTACATAGTGAGTTCCTGGACAGCTGAGGCTACCAGGAGACCCTGTCTCAAAAAAGACAAAACAAAACAAAACAACAACAAAACCTCTAAAGCAAACATCATCTTTGTTCTGAAGGGAAACATTTCTTCAGCCTTCAAGTCTACTTGCTCACACAGCTCTACAACACTGAAAAATGACTCCAGAAAAGACTCACCAGGAGTGTGTATTCTTGGTACACAACAGAAGATGAGGAAAAGCACAAAGAACTGTCTCTCTTGACATTAGTATACACCAAACACTAATATCTATACCTTACTCAATTCTCACAACCCTGAAATGCCCCTATTTTATAGATGAATAAATATGCACAGAGAGGCTACATAACCAAAAAATAATGAGCCCAAGACAAGTAGAGGATTTATAAAAGCAACAAACAACTCCCTGAAGGAATCTATAGGCTATGTAGAATTTCTATGGTTACAGGTGATGGAGGAGGTAATGAAAAGAGATTTCCCAACATACTGGGTGAAGAGACGGGATCATTATAATTGGAACACAGATATGAAGGCTAAAATTAAAATTTTTTAAAAGAAGGTGACCTTATTTTACAACAAAGCTAATAAAGAAAATCTTGGTTAGTTACTCAAATGCTAAAATAATAAAGTTGGAATAAGTTTCACCCAAAATAATGGAATTTGATTTAAAGATGAATCATTTGGTTTGAAGTGAACATGGATGTAAAGAAACTTATCTACCAAAGGTAAAGAAAACTGCCTTTCCTTTTTTTTTTTTTTTTCTGGTCTTTTCAAGACAGGGTCTCCTTGTAGCCCCAGTGGTCCTGGAACTCACTATGTAGACCAGGCTGGCCTTGAACTCACAAAGATCCTCCTACTTCTGCCTCCTGAGTGCTAGGATTAAAGGTGTGCACCACCACACCCAGAGAAAACTGCTTTTTCTAAAAGAATTAGTTTTTCCCATTTATTTATTTAATAAAAATCTACTGAATGGGGCTGCAGGTGTGGCTCAGTTGGTACACTTGCCCAGATGCAGGAAGCCCTTGGTTCTGTTCCAGCACCACATAAATGAAGTATGGTGACACACACCTGTCATACCAGTAGTCAGAAGATAGAATCCCTCAGAAGATCAGAAGTTCAAAGTCATCCTCAGATATATATCAAGTTCAAGGCCAACCTGAGCTACATGAGATATTTTTCCAAAACAAAATAGATGTGTGTGCATGTGCGTGCATGTGTGTGCCTGTGCACATATACAGAATGCCTGTTCTGTTCTAGGCTCTAGAACAGTACCAAGGAACATGGAGATAAATGAGACATTACCTACAGCTTGAAATGGATACTACATGGTAAGCCTAATAGTGCTCCTGCCTCCTTCATGCTGCAACACCACTTCTAGGAGTCCATTTCCCTCACACACCTAGCAAATAACACTTGTTATTTTTGAGACAGGGTCACCCTTTAGTCCCAGCTGTCCTGGAGCTCTCTCTGTAGACCAGGCTGGCCTTGAACTCACAGAGATCCACCTGCCTCTGCCTCCTGAGTACTAGGATCAAAGGTGTGTGCCACCATCCCGGGCTTAAAGACGGTTCTTAGCCACCATGTGGGTGCTGGGAATCGAACCTGGTCCTCTGCAAGAGTAGTCAGTGCTCTTAACCCTGAGCCATCTCTCCAGCCCCCAAAATAATACTTTTAACATTTTCTGTTGTATTTTTTTTTTTATCTTTCTCCCAGCTGGCCTGGAACTCACTCTGTAGACCAGGCTAGCCTTGAACTCACAGAGATCAGCTTGCCTCTGCCTCCCAAGTGCTGGGATTAAAGGTGTGTGCCCAGCTGTTATTGTATTTTTAAGAGAAGTTCGCCCCATAGTCCCAGCTGGCCTGGAATTTACTATCTAGACCAGGATGACCTTGATCTTACAGAGATCTGCCTGCCTTCACCTCCTGAATGTGCTAGGATTAAAGGCATGCACCACCACATCCATCTTGGAAATAGTACTTTTGTGAAGATACATCATTGAAGTATTGTTTGTATTCACAAAAGTTTGGAAATCACCTAATAGCCATTGGCTATTGAACTGAATAACTATAAATTGAATAACTATAAATAAAGAATAAAAAGCCAAGCACAAGCCTTTACTTCCAGCACTCAGGAGGCAGAGACAAGCAGATTTCTATGAGATTGAGGCCAGCGTGATCTACATAGCTACTTCCAGGCCTCCTGAGGCTACAAAGAGACCCTGTATCAAAAGACAAGAGAAAAAAAAAAAAAAAGACAAAAGAGAAGGAGGAAGAGGAGGAGGAAGAGATTTTTTTTTCCCCGGTGGGGGGTTTTCACTCATTTCATTCAGCTTTTTCAAGGAATGATTGACTGGGACTCATCATCAATGAGAAGATTCTTTATGCAGTAATATGAAAGTGTCTGTACACAGTTAAGTGAAAACAAGGTGGAGCAGAATGTAGACCATAATACCACTTGTGTATAAAACAGAAGCCATCTATCTATGTATATTTAGAAATATTCAGCCGGGTGTGGTGGCGCACGCCTTTAATCCATCACTTGGGAGGCAGACTCAGGTGGATCTCTGTGAGTTCAAGGCCAGCCAGAACTCTACATAGTGAGTTCCAGGACAGCTGGTGCTAAAGGGAGACCCTGTCTCAAAAATACAAAAAAGAAGGAAAGAGAGAGAGAAAGAAAGAAAGGAAAGAAAGAAAAGAAAGAAAAAGAAAGAAAGAAAGAAAGAAAGAAAGAAAGAAAGGAAAGAAAGGAAGAAAGAAAAGAGAAAGAAAGAAAAGAGAAAGAAAGAAAGAAAGAGAAAAAGAAAGAAAGAAAGAAAGAGAAAAAGAAAAGAAAGAGAAAAAGAAAGAAAGAGAAAGAAAGGAAAGAAAGAAAGATATTCACAGGGCTGGAGAGATGGCTCAGCAGTTAAAAGTGCCAAGCTCAACTGAGGACCCTGGCTCAATTCCCAGCACCCACATGGTGGTGTACCATCTTTAGCCAGGCATGGTGGTACATGCCTTTAATCCTAGCACTTGGGAAGCAGAGGCAGGAGGATTTCTGTGATTTCAAGGCCAGACTAGTCTATAGAGTGAGTTCCAGGCCAGCTGGGGCTATAGGGAGGCCCTGTCTCAAAAAAAAAAAAAAATTCACAAGAAATCGTATAGCATTAATTGCTGCTGTACTGGATAGCTGGACTGAGGATGGGAGGAAGAGACTTTTCACTTTATTCCTTTCTCTATTCTCTTCAGTATGATGAATATATTGCCTATTCAGAAAATAACAGTAGAGTGCTTGCCTAGCATGTAAGAAGCCATAGGTTCCATCTGTAGTATCACATAAACTGAGTGTAACAGTGTACACCTGTAATCCCAGCACTGGGGAAGTAGAGGCAGGAGGATCAGAGGCTCAAGTTCTCCTTAGACTACAAACCAAGTTCCAGGCCAGCCTGGGCTAGAGAGTCTGTTTCAAAACTAATTAATTAAATGAGCCAGGCATGATAACTTGTACCTGTATTCCCAGCACTTGGAAAGCTGAGCAAGAGGATCACACAAGTTCAAGGTCAACCTGAACTACAGAGTGAAACCCTATCTCAAAAACCATAACTAACCTAGAGATTAGGAGTCTACAGAGCGTGGGTCCATAGACAGGTTGCCTGTATCTAGCTTCACTCACTGAGGTGAAGGTACATTACTGAAGAGGGGGTGCAAAGATTGTAAGAGCCAGGGAGGTGGTGCAAGACCATATAGAAATAGAATCCTAATAGAATCCTGGGACCCTGCTCATATGAACCTACAGCATTGGTGTCAGCATGAACAGGACCCATGCAAGCTCAGCTGGACAAAAACCCAGCACAGAACTGCAGAAATGGGTAGCAGAGTGCAGTCTTCGCTGAAGAAATTTTGGCAGCTGATTACAGTTGGATGAGGAAG
The DNA here is from genome assembly GCA_009823505.1 of Rhizomys pruinosus. NCBI lineage: Eukaryota > Metazoa > Chordata > Mammalia > Rodentia > Spalacidae > Rhizomys > Rhizomys pruinosus. The sequence goes on from VZQC01002485.1 coordinate 14,617, forward strand.
AATGAGCCTTCTTTCTTTCTTTCTTTTTATTTATTTATTTATTTTTGAGCCTTTGAAAAAAATTTTTTTTAATTTTATTTATTTCTGTATGTGTATGAGTGTACTGTCTGCATGTAGGTTTGTGCACCCGTGTCGTGCAATGCTGCGGAGGTCAGAAGAGGGTGTCGGATTCCCCTGGAACTGGAGTTTCAGACAGTTCTCAGCAGCCATGTGGGTGCTGGGGATCGAACCCAGATCCTCTGTAAGAGTGGTCGGCGCTCTTAACCGCTAGGCCATCTCTCCAGCCCCTTGAGCCTTCTTCAAGAGAAGGACTCTATCCCAGATCTTTCTCAGGGAAAAAAAAAAAAGAGAGAAGGACTCTAGATAAGCTGATGTCCTAGTTTGTCTTCCATTGCTGTGACAAAACACTCTGACCAACACCAACTTGGGGAGGAAAGGGTTTATTCATCTTTAAATCTCCTGGGTCACAGTTCATCACTTAGGGAGCCCAAGGTAGGAACTCAGGGCAGGAACCTGAAGGCAGGAGCTGAAGCACAGGCCATGGAGGAACACTGTTCACTGGCTTGCTCCCCTGGCTCATGCCCAGCCTGCCTTCTTATACAGTACACAACAACCTGCCCAGGGTGGCACCACTCATTGTGGGCTGGGCCCTCCCACACTGCTTGACCATCAAGACAATACTCCACAGATGTGACCACAGGCCAATCCAATGGAGCCAATTCCCCAATTGAGGCTCCCTCGACCCAGGTGCGTCAAGTTGACACTAAAGCTATCCAGCACAGCTGACTAAAGCTCAAAGGATGAATTGGCACTTAAGAATGGCTGGGGGACTGGAGAGATGGCCTAGCGGTTAAGAGCACTGACTGCTCTTTCAGAGGACCCGGGTTCAATCCCCAGCACCCACATGGCGGCGGAGGACCGTGTTTAACTCCAGTTCCAGGGGAATCCGACACCCTCTTCTGACCTCCTCGGCCTTGCACGACACAGGTGCACAAACCTACATGCAGACAGTATATTCATACACATAAAAATAAATAAAATTAAAAAAAAAAAGAATGGCTGGGGAGAGTAATTTGGCACAATAGACCCTACTACAAATGACAGAATGTATGAACTCCAGGAGGGGTGCTGGGGGAGGGTGCCAATGGAGAAGGGGGTGTGTGGAGGCGATTAAGACTGATTGAGAAGTTACGTATGAAATACACAAAAATTCAATTAAAGTTATTAATGAAAACCAGTTCTGGGGCTGGAGAGATGGCTCAGTGGTTAAGAGCACCGACTGCTCTTGCATAGGACCCGGGTTCAATTCCCAGCACCCACATGGCAGCTCAGAACTGTCTTCAGGGCTGGAGAGATGGCCTAGTGGTTAAGAGCACCAACTGCTCTTGAGAGGACCGGGGTTCGATCCCCAGCACCCACATGGCGGCTGAGAACTGTCTTTAACTCCAGTTCCAGGGGAATCCAACACTCTCTTCTGACCTCCGCGGCATTGCACGACACGGGTGCACAGACCTACATGCAGACAGTACATTCATACACATAAAAAAAAATGTCTGAATCATGGCTACACCCTTCACCAGCTCTATGAACTTGGGCAGACCACCTCATGTTCCATGCATGCCTCAGTTTCCTTCCTCTTAAAAGGAGAGCAACCTTGTAAAGTTAGAAAAAAAAAATGAACCATATTATTTTTATTAATTTTTATTATTTCTGTATGTGTATGAATGTACTGCCTGCATGCAAGTTTGTGCACCCATGTCGTGCAATGCTGCGGAGTGCAGAAGAGGGTGTTGGATTCCCCTGGAACTGGAGTTCTCCTGGAATTGGAGTTTCAGACAGTTCTTGGCCGCCATGTGGGTGCTGGGGATCGAACCCGGGTCCTCTGTAAGAGCAGTCGGTGCTCTTAACCGCTAGGCCATCTCTCCAGCCCCCAGAAAGAACCATCTTTAAGCTTGGGCGTGGTGGCACACACCTTTAATCCTAGCACTCTCGAAGCAGAGGCAGTCAGATCTCTGTGAGTTCCAGGCCAGCCTGGTCTACAGAGTGAGTTCCAAGCCAGCTGGGGCTATAGGGAGATCCAGTCTCAAAATAAATAAATAAATAAATAAATAAATAAATAAATAAATAAATAAATAAATAAACCAGTTCTTTTCTACACTTAAAAAAACATGAATAAGCCAGGCATGGTGGCACACACCTTTAATCCTAGCATTTGGGAGGCAGAGGCAGGCAGATCTCTGTGAGTTCCAGGCCAGCCTGGTGTACAGAATGAGTTCTAGGACAACTGGGGCTATAGGGAGATCCTGTCTCAAAAAAAAAAAAAAAAAAAAAAAAATTAGGAAGAATCAGACTATAAGAAGTCATCAGATCATAAAAATGAGAAAATTACAGATGGTCTCTGGAATACCAGAGAGTGTTACCAAAGGCCACTAAACCAATAAAGCAAATATAGGTTTCCTTGAGTCAAGCAAGACTCCTCCATCAGCACCAGCTACACCTCACCTGCCTGGAAATACTGTGCAGCAGTGGCAGCCATATGCCTGTATATCCCAAATCTAATTGGCTATTGGCTCTCTCCTTGGAGGAATAACCCACAGCTGATGCCACAAGCTTACATCCTCTAACAGTTAGGAAGTGTTATAAGCCACAGTAAGACCCTGTCATATCTAACAGAAAAAAATGTAATTCATGGATTAACATACCATCCAAACATCTGTGTCTATACCAAAGTAACCTACCATAACAATTAGTACTGTTTAGATACCTATATATCTAATTGCTTGTGCTTCATTAGTAGGATCGAAAGGTTATTCCTGGGGGCTGGAGAGATAGCCTAGCGGTTAAGAGTGCCGACTGCTCTTGCAGAGGACCCGGGTTCAATCCCCAGCACCCACATGGCGGCTGAAAACCGTCTGTAACTCCAATTCCAGGAGAACTCCAGTTCCAGGGGAATCTGAGACCGTCTTCTGACCTCCGCAGCATTGCACGACACGGGTGCACAAACCTACATGCAGACAGTACATTCATACACATACAGAAATTAAAAAAAAAAAAAAAAAGAAAGGTTATTCCTGGACAAACTGTCAGCCCATGAAAGGAAACAACCAGAATTGACCAGAGACCAAGACAACAGCTACAGAGAAAGTAGACTGTTTTGCTTCTCATCCACCTGTGCCCCTTTTCTAAGCCTAGGGAACAATCTGCAGAAGAGGGGGTATGGTAGAATGTAAGGGCTGCGATTGGGGAGAATGGTGAAACTACAGCAATATCGTCTGGACACTCATTTGATCAACTTGATTGAACATGCAAGCCCCCCCAGCTGGATGCTGGGACCCTTGGGCTGTGTGGGTTTGGGCACAACTGCTTGCAAATTGGTTTTACATGAAGGATGCTTGTACTCATAAATTATTACTTAATGTTAAAAAATGAAAAAAAAAAAAAAAACTGAGGAAAAAAAAAATGAGAAAATAAACCGAACGTGGTGGTGCACGCCTTTAATCCTAGCACTTGGGAAGCAGAGGCAGGTGGATCTTTGTGAGTTCAAAGCCAGCCTGGTCTATATAGCGAGTTCCAGGACAGCTGGAGCTACAGTGAGACCCTGTTTCAAGACCAAAAACAGCTGTGGGCTACAGGAGACCCTCTCTGGAAAAGACAAAAAAAAAAAGAAATTAAAAGCAGGCAAGATGGCTCAGTGGGTAAAGGTGCCTGCAAACAACAAAGCCCAACAGCTGAAGCTGGATCTCTGGGACCACAGGGTAGAAAGAGAGACCTGACTTCCATAAGTTTATCCTCTGACCCCCCCACGCACAAATAAATAAATGTAATATAAGATTTTAAACATTTGAAAATTACTGCCTGGCACAGTGTGGGAATTTAGAGCTCAACAGGGTTATAGCAGAGGGAACAGGGCAGGAAGTTGTGAGAGTCAGATCTAGGAAGGCTCCAGAGGTGAGTACTGTTCTGCCCAGGAGTTTGAATTTCATTCCTAAGAATTTTGGGGGCCAGGATCTCTGAATGCTTTTTAAATAGATGAGCCTTTATCAATGGGCACTTCAGAAAGTTCACTCTGCAGGATGTGAGGGGAAGGAATTGAAAGCCATGCACTTCTTAGAAGCAATTGCAGAGATTTGGGAGGATTACTGAGATTCGAACTAGGGTAGTAGCTGTTGGGTACAAGAAGGACAACAGAGAGGAAAGACCTGGAGACCAGGAGGATCTCAGGTGCTGTGGGGCGGGAAGGAAGGGGTAATAGAAGGTTCTGTAAGATAAGGCACAGAGAGGAAGAGACTACGTACGTATGGGGGAATATAAGGAGTTTAATTTGGAGCCTGGTGGATTGGAGAGCCTGTGGGAGATTCAAGAGGAATCATCCTCTAATCATTGTTTGGGCACTGGAGTCTGGTGTTGGGCAGAGGGGTCTGAGCTACACCAATTTGGGAGCCTCTGGCTCTGGGTGGAGGTAGATAATAGACTGCCAAGAGCAGAACCCAGGGAGAGGAGGAGGTTCAGTGAAAGAGTAAGAGGCCAGGGACCTGGGGGACTCAAGAGTGCGGTGCTGGAAGTCAGCAAGGGTGCACTCGGTAGAACTTGGGGACTATTATTTGTGAAGCACTTCTCACCCAAGAGCTTGATTCACCATCACAATAACAATGTGACTAGAAAGAGTCACCGTAAACTAGACCCAGAAGACCAGCCAACTAGGCGCACTGCTGGTCACCGCAGAGCTGAGCCTTGAGCCTGAGGTGCCAGCACCAAGGCCAGGACGCTCGCTCTCTTTCTGCTGCCCATCTTCCTTTCGGCTAGGTAAGAAGTTCTTCCTAGCCTCCAGTACCTTTTCGTGCAGGGATTATTTAGGTGAAAGGCCACCTCTGCACACGTCTGTTCACACAGTCCTTTGGTCCTGGATGTTCTCTTTGCTGCTCTGAATCCTACCCATCTTCCAAGGCCTACCGGAAGGCCTTTCCCAGAGTGTTCTGGACTCCAGCTGACTGACATTTCTCTTCTAAATTCCTGAGGCAAACACAGTTTCAAGTGGCCCCCCAGTGAGTCATGCTCTTGTGTAATCCCCTCCTCTTGAAGGTGAGTGGAACCTGTGACTTGCTTCTAGGCAATAAAATGTGGCAAAGGTGACTGGCTGTGTCACACCCATGATTATGTTATGTTCTATAATGCTCCTGTTTAGCAGACTCAGCCTGCTGGCTTTTCGAAGCCTTACAACTGCCTATGGAGACAGCTACATACATGAAGCTGCAGGGGTCTCCAGGAGCTGAGTGGCTCTTAGAGATAGCAAGAAAATGGGTTCCTGGGGACTGGAGAGATGGCCTAGCGGTTAAGAGCACCAACTGCTCTTGCAGAGGACCCAGGCTCAATCCCCAGCACCCACATGGCGGCTGAAAACCATCTTTAACTCCAGTTCCAGCGAAATCTGACACCCTCTTCTGACCTCCGCGGCATTGCATGACATGGGAACACAGACTTACATGTAGACAGTACACTCATACACGTACAAAAGTAAATAAAATTTTTAAAAAAGATAAAAAAAAGAAAGTGTATTAAGACACCCTGCATGTGGGGTAAAAAAAAAAAAAAAGAAAGAAAAGAAAATGGGTTCCTCCACCTACAGCCACATGAATAGATCTGTGAATGCATCTATGGTCAGCACATCTCAGTTTAGACCACAACATCATATCCAGTTGGGCTTTACTGTCCCAAGATGAATGTAAGCTTCTTTTTTTTCTTTTTTCTTTTTCTTTTTTTGTCTTTTTGAGACAGGGTCTCCCTGTAGTCCCAGCTGTCTGGAACTCACTATGTAGACCAGGCTGGCCTTGAACTCACAGAGATCCACCTGCCTCTGCCTCCAAGTGCTGGATTAAAGGCGTGTGGCCACCACAACCTGCGAATGTAAGCTTCTTGACAATTTGTGAGAGAGGAACAAAGGAGCTGACAAGCATTTGTAGAATGTTAGTTCAGAAAACACTAAAAAATGGTAGATACTCCCTGCAGGAGGCCATGGTAGGGATCAAAGGAATAGTGTAGAGAAAACACCCAAGACAGACAGTATAATAAGACCAGTAAATGTCGCGTTGCCCATTTCCTGATGGAGAAATAGCTCCTTCCACCACCATCTTCCTGAAAGAAACACACAGCAAGTTAAAAACTTGCCAAAGGTCGCACAGCTGACCAGCAGCCAGAACTCAACCTACGAAGAATTAAATGGCTTCAAAGAGACAATGAGGGGGGGCTGGAGAGATGGCCTAGCAGTTAAGAGCACCGACTGCTCTTGCGGAGGACCAGGGTTCAATCCCCAGCACCCACATGGCGGCTAAGAACCGTCTGTAACTCCAATTCCAGAACTCCAATTCCAGAACTCCAGTTCCAGGGGAATCCGACACCCTCTTCTGACCTCCGAGGCATTGCAGGACACGGGTGCACACCTGCATGCAGACAGTACATTCATACACATACAAAAATTAAAAAATTAAATATTAAAAAAATTAAAAAATATATTTTAAAAAGAGACAATGAGGGGCCTGGTGGGGTGCTTCAGAAAGTAAAGGTGCATACCACCAAGCCTAACCATCTGATTTGATGTGGTGGAGAGACTTGACTCCTGCGAACTGACTCCTGACCTCCACCTGTGCACCCACCCACACACTGGTAAAATAAATAACTCTAATTTTTTAATTAAAAAAAAAAAAAAAAGACAGGACTGGAGAAATGGCTCAGCAGTTAAGAACACTGGCTGCTCTTCTGCAGGACCCAGGTTCCCAGCATCCACATGGCAGGCAACAACAGTCTATAACCCCAGTTTCAGGGGATCCAATGCCCTCTTCTGGTCTCTTCCAGCATTGCATGACATAGGCAAATATACATGCACACTGGCAAAACAGACACATAAAACACAAATTTCTCGAGAGCTAGAAAGATGGCTTAGAGGTTAAGAGCACTGACTGCTCTTACAGAGGACCCAGGTTAAATTCCCAGCACATGGCGGCTAAGAACAGTCTTCAAAAATACCAAAAATAAAGCCGGGCATGGTGGCGCATGCCTTTAATCCTAGCACTCGGGAGGCAGAGGCAGGCGGATCTTTGTGAGTTCAAGGCCAGCCTGGTCTACAGAGTGAGTTCCAGGACAGCTGGGGCTACAGGGAGACCCTGTCTCGAAAAGACCAAAAAAAAAAAAAAAAAAAAGAGAAAAAAGAAAAGAAAAAAACCGAACCATGGGGGAGCACGCCTTTAATCCCAGCATTCGAGAGACAGAGGCACAGATCTCTGTGAGTTCAATGCCAGCCTGGTCTACATAGCAAGCTCCAGGCCAGCTGGGACTAAAGGGACACCCTGTCTCAAAAAGACCAAAAAAAAATAATATTACAGTTTTGGTAAAATGGAGTAACTGATTCACAGAGGAGTAAACCTAGAGACTAGAAGGTTTTGAAATCAAGGTGCTTTTAGTTACAGGGGACTGAAACTCAATGGATTAACTTACACAAAGAAGAGTTTTTACTGATTCTTATAGCTGAGGAGGACACTGGGCATTCAGTTAACTGTATGTAGTTCTATAACAAACCACTCTAAAACACGGTGACATATGACGATGGTTAGTCAGGGACTCTGTGGGTCAGAAACTCAGGCAGGACACAATGGACATGGCTCGTCTCTGCTCTGGGATGCCAGGTGCTTTCCTCACCTGGGAGGTCTCAAAGCTGAGGCTGACCATCAAGGTTGTTGCTGTTGCCCTGGTCTCCAGTATGAGTCTTTTTTTTTTTGGTCTTTTCGAGACAGGGTCTCCCTGTAGCCCCAGCTGTCCTGGAACTCACTCTGTAGACCAGGCCTGCCTTGAACTCATAAAGATCCGCCTGCCTCTGCCTCCCAATGCAGGATTAAAGGCGTGTACCACCACGCACGGTCAGTATATTCTTTTTTTTTTTTTTTTTTTTGTATGTGTATTGACATGTACTGTCTGCAGGCAGGTCTGTGCACCCATGTCGTGCAATGCCGCGGAGGTCAGAAGAGGGTCTCGGATTCCCCTGGAACTGGAGTTCTCCTGGAATTGGAGTTACAGACGGTTCTTAGCCGCCATGTGGGTGCTGGGGATCGAACCCGGGTCCTCTGCAAGAGCGTCGGTGCTCTTAACCGCTAGGCTATCACTCCAGCCCAGGTATGAATTCTTTATGTGACTACTTGACTTCTCGGGCTTATGGCCAGGATCCATGAAGATAAGGCAGTAGTGCATGTCACTTTTTTTTTAAGAATAAAAATTTTATTTATTTATTTATTTGTCCGTTTGTTTTTAGAAAGTAGCCTTTCAGACTGGATTCCTTTTTTAATTTTATTTATTTATTTCTAAATTTTATTTATTTTTTATGTGTATGAATTTGCTGTCTGCATGCAGGTCTATGCACCTGTGTCATACAATGCCTCGGAGGTCAGAAGAGGGTGTCAGATTCCCCTGGAACTGGAATCAAAGATAGCTCTCAGCTGCCATGTGGGTGCTGGGAATCGAACCCGGGTCCTCTGCAAGAGCAGTCGGCGCTCTCAACCGCTAGGCCATCTCTCCAGCCCCCATCCTGTTTGTTTTGAGAGAGGGTCTCTTTTTGTTCTTTAGGCAGGCCCTCCAATTTTTTTTTTTTTTTGGTCTTTTTCAAGACAGGGTCTCCCTGTAGCCCCAGCTGTCCTGAAACTCACTCTGTAGACCAGGCTGGCCTTGAACTCACAAAGATCTGCCTGCCTCTGCCTCCCAAGTGCTAGGATTAAAGGCATGCACCACCATGCCCAACTTTTTTTTTTTTAATTTTATTTATTTTTGTATGTGTATGAATGTATTGTCTGCATGTAGGTCTGTGCACCCATGTCGTGCAATGCCGTGGAGGTCAGAAGAGGGTCTCAGATTCCCCTGGAACTGGAGTTCTCCTGGAATTGGAGTTACAGATGGTTCTTAGCTGCCATGTGGGTGCTGGGGATTGAACTCGGGTCCTCTGCAAGAGCAGTTGGTGCTCTTAACTGCTAGGCTATCTCTCCAGCCCCCACCATGTCCAACTTAAAGACAGTTCTTAACCGCCAAGTGGGTGCTGGGAATGGAATCCCAATTATTTATTTTTTATGTGTATGAATGTGTTGTTTGCATGTAGGTTTGTGCACCTGTGTCATGCAATGTCCAGTAGGTCAGAATAGGGTGTCGGATTCCCCTGGAACTGGAGTTAAAGATGGTTCTCAGCCAACATGTGGGTGCTGGGGTTCAAACCCAGCTCCTCTGCAAGAGCAGTTGGCACTCCCAAACACTAGGCCATCTTTCCAGCCCATGCATGACACTTTTTAAACATAACTCCAGAAGTCAGTATAGCATCACTTCTACCATATTGCTTTGGTCTGTATGGTCCCAAAATTCTGCCTAGGCACTGGGAGACAGGACAAAGGCACTATTTTCTTTTTCTTTTTTTTTTTTTTTTTTCCTATGGGGGTATTGCCTGCATATATATGAGTGGACCCATGTCATGCAACACATGTGGAGGTCTGGGGAGGGCTTTCAATCCCCTAGAACAGGAGTTGGGCACAGTTTTTAGCTGTAAAGGCACTATTTTCTAATAGGAAGAATGGCAGTGTTGTGATTTAAGCATAAGGAGCCTCCTAGAGCCAACAGTTAAGAATTAAGTGTCAGGCTGGAGGGATGGCCTAGTGGTTAAGAGCGCTGACTGCTCTTGCAGAGGACCTGGGTTCGATCCCCAGCACCCACATGGTGGCTGAGAACCCTCTGTAACTCCAATTCCAGGAAAACTCCAGTTCCAAGGGAATCCAAGACCCTCTTCTGACCTCCGTGGCATTGCATGGCACGGGTGCAACGACCTACATGCAGACAGTCCACTCATACACATAGAAAATAAAAATAAATAAATAAATAATATATATTAAAAACAAAAAAGTTATTCCTGAGGCTAAAAGTAGACCCATGAACAGTGGAATAAAAGTGGGGTGTTGTAAACCCAGGAAGGAGGGGACAAGCAGGGGTAGGAGGGCGATTTGGGCAGGCTGTCCTCAGGGCCAGGGCACTTTTCTTCCATGTGATTTCAGAGAACAGTACTTCCTTCATCTATACATGGAGATATTTGAAAAAAAGAGAATTCTTGGGAAAGTCTTAGTAGTTTAACTTACTAGTGAAGCACGGGAGGGTCACAATAAACAGGGAAGCGCATGTGCCCCAGTAGGCTGAACCTTGAAGACAGTGCTAGATTAAACAAGATGGTGTCTATCTTGCTTCCTGCTGCTGTAATGAAACACTGACAAAAACCAAACCAGTTTTGGGAGGAAAAGGTTCATTTCAGCTACAGGTTCCAGGTTCCAGTCTATCATCAAGGGCACCCAGGGCAGGAGCTTATGCAGAGACCACAGACGAGGAGGAGCAGTGCTCCCTGGCTGGCTTCCTCTGCCTGGCTCAGCTACATTGCTTTCTTTTTTTTTTTTTTTTTTTTTTTTTTTTTGTTCTTTTTGAGACAGGGTCTCTCTGTAGCTTCAGCTGTCCTGGAACTCACTATGTAGACCAGACTGGCCTTGAATTTACAGAGATCTGCCTGCCTCTGCCTCCTGAGTGCTGGGATTATAGGCATGCACACCACACCTAGCTACTTTTTTTTATTTTTTTGGTCTTTTGGAGACAGGGTCTCCCTATAGCCCCAGTTGGCCTGGAACTCACTCTGTAGACCAGGCTGTCCTTGAACTCACAGAGTTCCTCCTGCCTCTGCCTCTGGCTTAAAGACAATTCTTAGCCACCATATGGATGCTGGAAATTGAACCCAGGTCCTCTGCAAGAGCAGTAGGTGCTCTTAACCACTGAGCCCTCTCTCCAGCTCCCCCCCAGCTACATTTCTTATACAGCCCAAGCCCACCTACCAGAGACAGCACAACCCACAATGGACTGGGCCCACATACACCAATTAGAAAATGCCCAGCCCCAGACATGCCCACAGGCCAGCCCGACTGAGGACAATCCTCAGTTGAGGTTCCCTCTTTGCAGATGTGTCAAGATGACAACTGAAGCTAACTACCACAGCCAGTTATGATACTGTATGAGTACAGTATCATATGATTACCTTGTATCAGGTGCAGACAAAGTGGAATGGCAGTCAGCAGCACTCAAGGGAGGAATGGGGAGGGGAAATGTTAGAGGTACAGAGTTGCGATCGGGAAAGATGGAAAAACTCTGAAGACTCATGGTGGCGGCTGCACAACAGCATACTGATGCCACAAACTATGCTTCACATTGGCTAAATGGTAAATTTTCTGTTATGTATATTTTACCATAATAAAGTTTTAAGATAAAGCAGTAAAGCAAAGGAATTGTGCTAAGCTTAAGCAGATCCGTGGATGATAACCATTTTCCAGCCTCAGGCATCACTCACTTCCCAGCCTTGTACCATCTTCCTCTCTTTCCTCAGATCCACAGTTAGGTTTGTTGGGTATTATTATTATTATTTTGGTCTTTTTGAGACAGAGTCTCCCTGTATCCCCAGCAGACCTGGAACTTGCTATGTAGGCCAGACTGGCTTCAATCTCACAGAGATCTGCCTGCCTCTGCCTCTCAATCCTGGGATTAAAGGTATGCATCACAACACCTGGCTATTATTCTGTTATTTATTTATTGGCACAGAATGTCTCCATTGAACCCTGGCTGGCCTAGAATTCACTGTGTAGAATAAGTTGGCCCCAAACTCCATGATCCCCTTCTTCTGCTTCCTGAGTGCTAAGGATTAATTATTATTCTTATTTATTATGATTATTAAGATTAATTTATATTATCTTGTTTGAGATAGGATCTCACTGGCTCACCTCTTAGGCTCAAGCTGATCCTCCTGCCTCAGCCTACCAGGTGCTGCATTCAGGTGGATGGCATCATATCCGGCTATACTTCCACAGTTGCTTTGACTGAGAATGCAATTCAAGAAGCTCCCCTCAAAAGAGGGGCCCTGCAGGAGAATGTCCTGTGCAGGAACCGTTAACATTTCCCCTTGAAGGCCACCTGCTCATTTATTTCTCTGTCTTGTTCCTCTTTCAGCACAGCTGGCTAGTCTCATATCTGTACTGGAAGGACAGGGAGGCAGAGGGAGACTCGGAGCCACAGAGCAGCACAGACGCAGACCCTCGGTGGGTGTCAGCAGCTCTCACAAAGTCTATTTACTGACAGCACATGTGAACTAATATTTAGAGTCCCTCAGATGTTTGCACAGAAGGCAAAACTGCAAGAGCTGTGTGTGCAGAGAAACAGCAGCACATTCCGACCCCAGCACGCATTCAGGGAGAATACGGCATTCGAGCTGAAGCTGCCGGAGCCGGAGCCCAGGCCCAAAGCTGAGCAGAAGGCCTATCCAATTCCACGCCATAAACTTGAAATCGGAGGTCATTTTTTAATGTTTTACTTAATTTTATACGTACGAGTGTTTTGCCTGTGTGTTTGCAATTGTGCTGGGTCCCAGGTGTCCATGGAGTACGGAAGGGGGGTTGGATCCCTTGGAGCTGGAGTTATAGGTGGTTATTAACCACCATGTAGGTGCCGGGAACCCAACCCAAGTCCTCTGTGAGAGCAGCAAGTGCTCTTAACTGCTGAGCCATCTCTCAATTCCAAACAATTTTTCTGGAAAACGTGATTGACTGACTCCCCATCCTCTTAAACTGATGCCACAGTTGTTCAGTCACACTAGCAGAAAGTTCATCCTTATACATTTTTTTTTTCTTTTTGTCTTTTTGAGACAGGGTCTCCCTTTTAGTCCCAGCTGGCCTGGAGCTCACTCTGTAGATCAGGTTGGCCTTGAACTCACAGAGATCCGCCTGCCTCTGCCTCCCAAGTGCTAGGATTAAAGGCATGCGCCACCACACCCGACCACTTATACATTTTTTAGGTCTTTTTGAGACAAGGTTTACCTGTACCAGCTGGCCTGGAATTTACTATGTAGATCAGGCTGGCCTTGAACTCACAGAGAGCTTCCTGCCTCTGCCTCCTGAATACTGGGATTAAAGGTGGCTGCAACTATGCCTGGCTTAAAAAAGATTTCTAAATAATTTTTTGAACTTAAAATAGACTTGAAACAGCTTCCATCAAGTTTTTTTCTTTGGTTTTAATTTTTCTGAGACTGTGTAGCCCTGGCTGGTCTTGGGACTCGGTGTGGAGCCCAGCTGTGCCTCAGATTCCTGCCTCTACTCCCAAGAGCTGGGGCTAGCATGCACCACTAGGTCTGGCACTTGGCTTTGACTTGTAAGACAAGGCTTTACTATGTAGCCTAGGCTGACTCACAATCACTGAGGGTCCATCTCCCAAGGGCTGAGATCACAGGTCCAAGCTGCCCTGCCCAGCTCCATGGTTCTAAATGTGTGCCCATTAATGCACGCATTAAATGTCAGCACTCAATTCTCTCCATTTAGCTCCTGCCTTCAGGCAACTGCCCCAGGGCTCCCTCCAGGACCGATTACCTTTTCTTCAGTGATCCAGGGCAGCCACCTGGCAAAACATCTTGTTAGTGACATGAAAGAATTCACACGGTTCTTCCAGCATTGGCGGAGTACCCTCAAGCCACCAGGCACTGAGCCAAGGCTGGCCATAGGGAGACAAATAACCCCTGTCCTAAGACTTCTCAGAAGCAGTCAGGAAAGCAAACAGGTCAGTTCAGTGTAAGATTATGTACCAGGTTCCAGGGGAGAGGGGAGCACTGTGAGGGATGAGGGATGCTGTCTGGAGTTCTCCAAGAGGAGTCAGGGAAGGCTTCACCAACAGGTGTCATCTGAATGGGGGTTCTGTTTCTTTGGCTTTTTGTTCTTGAGACAGGCTCTCAGGTATCCCAGGCTGGCCTCAACTCGCCAAGTAACTGAGAATGACCTTGAACTTCTGAGCCTCCTGCCTGTACTTAAGTGCTCAGATTATAGGTGTGCACCACCATGCTTGGTTTCATACAGTATTGGGGACAGAACCCAGGGCTTCGTGCATGTTAGGCAAGCACTCTACCAAGCAAGCTACATCTTCGGGGCTTTTTTTTTTTTAATTTTTTAAAATTTTATTTATTTTCATATGTGTATGAGTGTACTGTCTGCATGTAGGTTTGTGCGCCTGTGTCGTGCAATGCCGAGGAGGTCAGAAGTTGGATTCCCCTGGAACTGGAGTTAAAGATGGTTTTCAGCCACCATGTGGGTGCTGGGGATCGAACCCAGGTCCTCTGCAAGAGCAGAGCTCTTAACCGATAGGCCATCTCTCCAGCCCCTGTTTTTGTTTTTTAAATCGGAGTCTCGTATAGTTTAGGCTGACTTCCAACTCACTAGGTAGCCAGGGCTAGGCTCAAAACCCTGATCCTCCTGCCTCCAAGTCTCAAGTAGTAAGATTATAGTCATACACCATTACTGACTAGGGTCTATCTATCATCTATCATCTATCTATCTATCTATCTATCTATCTATCTATCTATCTATCATCATCTCTATCTGGTCTTTTTGAGACACAGTCTCCCTGTAGCCCCAACTAGCCTGGAACTCACTATGTAGACCAGCTTGGCCTTTAACTCATGGAGACTACCTGCCTCTGTCTCCAGAGTGCTAGGATTAAAGGTGTGTGCCACCATGCCTGGCCTTGAATCTTTTTTCTTTCCTTTAGGTTTGTTCGCTTTAAAAATAATGTTATTTATAATTATTCTGTAAGATGTATGTGTGGGTACACATGGTACACATGTGGGGGTCAGAGGACAACTTTGTGGAATTGGTTCTTTCTACCTTTATATGGATTCCAGGCATTGAACTCATGTTGTCAGGTTCTTTTACTTGCTGAGCCATCTTGACAGGCCTCGTTTGTTTGTTCTGATATTTGTTTATCTATTTGGAAGGAACAAGTGTGTGTGGAGGACAGAGGACAAGCACCTTTACTGTCTGTGCATCTCACTGGCCGTATGTGGAACTTTTTTTTTCTATCTCTTGGAAACAAGGTCTTCCTGTAGCTCCAGCTGCCCTGCATTGTATAGATCAGGCTGGCCTCGAGCTCCACCTGCCTTTGCCTCTTGATTGCTGGGATTAAAGATGTGTACTGAGAGCTGGAGAAATGGCTCAGCAGTTAAGAGCACCTGGTTTCAATTTCCAGTACCCACATGGTCACTAACTACAATTCCAGGGAATCCAAAGCCCTCTTCTGACCTCCTTGAACACTGTACGAAACAGGTGCACTTACACACATGCAGAGAATGCACTCAAACATATAAGATAAAAATAGTAATTTAAAAAAAAATTTTTAATTAAAAAAATAAAGATGTGCTCCACCACGCCTGGAATCACAGCCTAGAATCAAGTTGAACTCTCACGTCTCCAGCCTTCACCCCCTCGCGTGCTGGCATTACAGCTGTGTGCCACCACACCCAGCTTGAACCTTGAGCAGCTGTGATCACACAAAATGTGGTGATAATTGGACTCAAGTAACCTGCTATTGACAGAAAGCAGTGAAGAGACCACCCTACCACATCCTGGTGGGAAAAACCACACCAGCACCCAGCCCTGCGTACCACCTATGCTGACCTGCTTTTCCCTTAGTCTGCTCAGACTGCTGTTCATTCAGGGGACACGTGGGAATTCTAGTAACATCATCATCCTCTCCAGAAAAAAAAAGGAAAAAGGTATATGACTTAACAGAGCTTTCTAGAAACTTCCAGAAGCAGTTTTTTCACAAGCAAGACTGTATTAAATGAAATGAGTGGACATTTTCCCAGGTGACTCAAAGAAAAGGTGGTCAAATGGCTTATAGAGTTTTGTTGCTGAGCCAGGCGTGGTAGTCCATGCCTTTAATCCCAGCACTTGAGAGGCTGAGGCAGGTGGATCTCTGTGAGTTCAAGGATGGCCTGGTCTACAGAGTGAGTTCCAGGACAGCTGGGGCTACAGGGGGACACTGTCTCAAACAAACAAACAAACAAACAAACAAACAAAAATTGCATAGTTTCCTTTCTTTCTTTCTATGTATGTATGTATGTATGTATGTATGGTATGTATGTATGTATGTTTTACCAGCATAGATTAAGTGGGCTCATGTCATGCAATGCCACAGAGCCTAGAGGAGGGCATCACATCCCGTGGAGCTGGAGTTTTGGACAGTTGTTACTGTAGGTGCTGGGAACAGCCAGTGCTCTTAACTGCAGAGTCATCTCTCCAGCCCCCTTTTTGTTGTTTTGAGACAAGGTGTAACTCAAAATGGCTTCGGATTTGCTGTGTACCTGAGAATGACTTTGAACTCCACATCCTCCATTTCTACCCCCACCTTCGAGGCCTAGGCATATCTCATCATGCCTGCTGTAAATGAAATCTTAAAATCATCTTGCATTCGACCAAAATGTTTATCAGCCTGCAACATGCTCCCAGCGCGCTGGCCTCTGATATGAGCTGCAGGAACCAAAACTAGAACAGAGGTACATTTCAATTTTTTATATTTACTTTCCTAGAATCCAATTTCTTTTTAGGCCTGGCCTTTATCCTTCTGCTGCCAGACATAATTTGCAAAAATCCTTCATCTTATCCTAATCCGCTGCTGCCCTTTGCTAAAAACTTGATTTTGGTATTTACAACACGAAAACTCCAGAGATTAGGTGAGGTTCGAGATCCCACACTTGTCTGTGGGCCCACGGTGGCCACTTGCGCCGTGCTCCAGTACCTACTGCCCTCTAGTGGTTGGAACCTGGAAGTGCATTGTACCTCCACGGCTCACACAATTTGAGCTAAAGGAGACTTTACCAACCCTCTCTTCCTCCCAGCCTGTCCCTACTCCCACATGTTTTAAAGAGGACCTGAAGAGCAGAGATATTGGGTATTTAAGATAAGGACACACTAAGGTTAGGGAGGTAGCCAGGCAAGGAACCCCAACCTCTTTAGAGGAAGGGAAATAGAAATGGTCACCACTTGAAACATAATGACTTTTTAAAATACATTTTTAAAATTTATTGTTTTATATATATATATATATATATATTTTTTTTTTTTTTTTTTTTGTTTTTTTT
>VZQC01002485.1:32606-157230 GCA_009823505.1 Rhizomys pruinosus
CCCCCCCACCCCCCACCCCCCCCACCCCCACCCCCGCTCAGGACAGGAATTTCTCCTCAGCTTTTGGAGATGCTGTCCTTAGACTGGAGACATGGCAGCCTACCATGGACGCGGATTCTTGTCTAGACTTTAACTTAAAGTGACTCATCCTTACCTGCCCCCACCTTTGTGCCTCATTTCCCTAAAATTGGATTGTATGCTTTCTAAGTTTCTTTCCGTGGTGAGCTATGTTTGCTTCTTGGCATACAAATATCTGGTGGTACTTACTCAACTGGTAGCAATTTGAAGACAGCTTCTTTGTCCTTCCCTCTTTATTTTTTTATTTATTTATATTTTTGTCTTTTTGAGACAGCGTCTCCCTTTAGTCCTAGCTGGCCTGGAGCTCGCTCTGTAGACCAGGCTGGCTTTGAACTCACAGAGATCCACTGCCTCTGCCTCCCGAGTGCTGGGGTTAAAGGCGTGCACCACCATGCCCAGATTGTCCTTCGCTCTTAACAGCCTCATAACCAAACCCTATACCTTTGACATAATAAATATTCAAATTATTTATAAACAAAATTAGCATATAGAGTATCCAAAGTGTGCTAGGCCTGCTACATGAAGTCCTTGCCCATGGCTTTGTGCAGATCGTGGCTACAGCTCTGAAGGAGTAAAGACACAGCACAGCATGTAGGGCTAGGGGCCCAGACTGCCTGTGACCTTGAGCAAGGTCTACACTGGCTATCTGTACATGTTTAGGTGGGGGGCTTTCTCTGTCTGTCTCAGTGTCCCCATTTGTCAATGGAAAGTGGTACTTGGCTCACAGGAAGCACTCTGTAAGAGCTCTCACTAAGTAGACGTTATTCTCCTGAGTTTACAGATGGAGAAATGAAAGCTTAGAGAGTTTAACTAACTTTCTCCAGCTAGGCATGGCCAGTAAGGGACAGATACAGTGAGCTCCAAAGCCCGTGCTAGGCCATCTCTCCAGCCCTATTATTCATATCTTATGTGTATGAGTGTATTGCCTGCATGTATGTAAGTGCAGAGGTCAGAAAAGGGCATCAGATCCCCTAGAACTGAAGTTACAGATGGTTGTTAGCTGCTATGTGGGTACTGAGAACCGAACCTAGGTCCTCTGCAAAATCAGCTAGTGCTCCAGTTGTTTTGTTGTTGTTTAATATTACCTTGTAAAGTTGTCCAGGCTGGCTTTGAATTCATGATCTTCCTCCCTCCACCTCCAATGCACCATCAGGCCTGGCTGGACATTTTTCTCTTCTCTCCTTTTCCTCCTGTCTCTAGTTCATAGCTATGCAGGCCCATGGGCTCTTTCCGAATGACTTTCCTATCAGCCTCTTACTTTCCGGTCAGTGGCCATTATTCCAGTTCGGCCCCATTGCTTCATGCCTGAAGGTGCCCTAATAGCTATAATTTACTGCCAGCCTTTATCTTTTCAATCCTTGCCATTCACCTTTTTGAGACCAGCCTTCTGAATACAGTATATGGCAACCACTCTTGTGATTCATTCATTCTAATTCCTCCTTAACATTTATTGAAATCTACTGTGTGTCAGGCACCACTCTTCAAAGTATTCAAGATTCAGTGTTGAATGAGTGTTGAATGGAACTTACTTGCTAGTAAAAATGAAACTCCAGCCGGGCGTGGTGGCTCACGCCTTTAATCCTAGCACTTGGGAGGCAGAGACAGGCGGATCTTTGTGAGTTCAAGGCCAGCCTGGTCTACAGAGTGAGTTCCAGGACAGCTGGGGCTACAGGGAGACCCTGTCTCAAAAAGGACAAAAAAAAAAAAAGAAAAAAAAAAAAAAAGGAAAAACTCCACTGAGCCGGGCCTTTAAATCAGAGGTCCAAAAGCCCAGCAGGGACTGCTGTGAATTTGAGCCAGCTTGGGTTGTCAGGTTGAGTTCCAGAACCAGTTAGACTCTAGAATGACAGGGAACCACCCTGTGGCCTCAGTTGGGTTAAAAAGTGCACTTTCTTGCCCAAATGGGTATTTGAGTTTTCAAATCCCAGGCAACCCACATGTGATAGAAAAGCGAAGAACAACAAAACCAAGGCAACCAAAAAAAAAAAAAAAAAAAAGAAAACAAAAACAAAAACAAGTAACAACCATTAATAACACACCAACAAAAACTTAAGAGTCCAGACCCTCATCTGGGGAAGGCCTAACCATCTTTGTCTCTCCCATATCTTCCCTAAAGGCCTTCAGTCGGGCAACCATCCCCCAAATATGCCAACCCATTCCCACCTCAGGCTTTCTTCCCGCCCTTTCTCCTGGGCTCCCCCTTCTCAAACCCTGCAGGTGTGCATCCAGCCCCACCACCTGTCTGCCTTTTTCTCAGCACTTCTCATGTTCTGTCATCATATTCATGGGTTGTCCCCACCCACGCAACAAGATCCCCAGCTTCTGGAGGAATGCAACCCTGATTTTTGTTTTGCCATCCAGACCCCTCCTACACCTGGCTCAATAGTATCCAAATAATGGGTTTTGTTTTGTTTTTGGTTGTTTTTTGGTCTTTTTGAGACAGGGTCTCCTGAGGCTGGGCCTGTTTTCTGGGGTAACACACTGTAGGACGCAGGCTGGCCTTGAACTCACAGGAGATTCCAGCTCCTGCCCTCTGCCTCCCAAGGTGCTTAGGATTAAAGGCGTGCGACCACGGCCCAGCTAATAATGGGTATTTCTAAAAACAATTTTTCCCCCCGCTTCTTCCCCATCTCCTAACAAATAGCAATTCTCTTTTTTTGTTGTTGTTGGTGTGTTGTAGGTCTTTTTCTTTTATTTGGATTATTTAATTTTATTTTAACAAATCTGATGACACCTTGTGGTCCCGCTCATTCCCCCCACCCCGTTCAGAGCTCGTGCATTCTGCCAAAAACATGGTTCAACTCTTAGTCTTTCTCAATATTTTCCAGGGGAGTGACTTTTTGAGTGCAGAAGTTCCACGTTTCAAGTCAGGTTTCTTCTTTGATTTGGCAGATTTCTGTTGTTTGTTGTTGTTTCCAAAATGCATTACTTCCACAATGCTTTAGTGTACAAGAGCTCAGGGGTGGCCCTACACAAAAATAACTTACAACCTGAGGTCAAATTGGCACTCAGCTTAGCATCCCATCACAGATGAGGGATACCATTCGTCGTCTTTGTTTTTCTGGGGACTGTTAGGTTTAACTTCCACCTCAGCCATATGTCCTCTCGCTCAGCATTTTCCTTGCAAAGCTCGTGATGGTCTCTTTTTTTTTTTTCTGCTGCATAGAACTCCATTGTGTAGATGTAACACATTTTCTCTAATCCATTCGTGCTCAGTGTAGGTGAGGGCATTTAGGTTGGTTCAGCGCCTTTGTATTGTGAAAGAGCGTGAAAATATAAACATGGGCCGTGCATGTATCTCTCTGTGTTGGCTGACGCTCGTGAGGGACATGCCCAAGGAGTGTATGGCGCCTGGGTCGGGTGGCAAAGTTCATTTTTCCAAGTTCTTTCCAAGGGTTCCACACCTTGCTTTTTTCCATAGTGGCCTGTACGAGTTTTTACATTCCCACCAGCAGTGGATTGGGAGTGTTTCCCCTTTCCCCACAACCTCTCCAGCATGAGTATCATTATGTTTTCTGATCCTAGCCAGGTTCTTTTATTGGAGTAAGATGATTTACTTAGAAGTGGGTTTTGATTTGCATTTCCTTAATGATTTAGTGATGGTTTGAGCATTCTGAGGTTGTTTCTCAGGACAATCTCTAAGTCCTCGCTTGTGAATGTCTCGTCATTCTTTGCCCTCCATCTATGTTTGAGCGGGTCGTTTTGTGTTTTTCTTTTTTCTTTGTTTTTTGAGTAGTTTATACTTATATTCTGGGAAAATCAATTGCTTTGTTCCAGGATTGTTATTCGGCAGTGAAGTGTTTCCTTCCCACTCTGTGGGATTTATCTTCACTTCCTTGATTGTTTCTTTTGATAGTACAAGAATCTTTGAGTTTTGATGAGTCCCATTTGGTCATTGTCGGCTACCTTTAATTCTCCTGTTGCAGCTGCTTTCTGTTTAGGAAGTCTTTGTGTCCTACCCTATTGTTGTAGTCTGTTGCCAACTTTTTTCTTTTCTATCCAACCTTTTCACGAGTTTTGGGTTTCACGTTGAGGTCTTTAATCCAATCTGGCGTTGACTTTTGTACAGGGCGAGAGGTAGGGGTTTATATTTCATTCTTCTACAAGTGGTGATCAGTTTTGCAACACCACTTGCTGAAGATGGCTCTGTCTTTTTCTTCCTCCATTGGTGGTTTCTTGGCCCCCTTGTCAAATCTAAGTGGCTGAAATGTGTATTTGTGCCCAGATTCTTGGATCTTCGGTTTTTGTTCCATTGGTCCAAAAACGAGGTCTTTTTTGTGGCCAGTACCAGGCTGTTTTTATGGACTATAAGCCTGTAGTAAAGTGTAAAAAACATAAATCTGGTTATAGAGGGCGGGGAGAGATAGCCAAAGCGGTAAAGTTTTTAAGAGGCACCAGACGTCTTGCAGAAGGGACCCGGTGTGGGTTCGATCCCAGCAACCCGACCATGGCGGCTAAGAAGAACCGTCTGTAACTCAATTTATTCCAGGGGAGAACTCCAGTTCCAGGGAATCCGAGACCCTCTTCTGACCTCCCGCGGGTTCGACGGGGGAACACGGGTTTGCACAGACCTGCATGCAGTGGGACAATAACATTCTACACATACAAAAAAAAAAAAAAAAAAAAAAAAAAATTTAAACAAAAAAAAAAAAATCTGTATTAGAGATCCCTCTGTGTAGCTCTTTCACTAGGGATTGATTTGGCTATTCGGGGTTCTGGTTTTTTTTCATGATGAATTTAAGGAACTTTTTGTTTCCAAAAAAAAAAAAGGGGGGGGGCGGGGGGGGGGGGGTGGGGGGGGGGCCATGTGAAGCAAATTCTTGGGGATTTTCTGTGTGGATTTGCATTAAATCTATTACAAGAGTTTTGGTACAAAATGCTGACATTTTTTTACAATGTGGTAATTTCCCAATCCATGAGCATGGAGTTTTTTGTCTCATCTTCTCGAGGTCTTCTTCAATGTTTTCTTTCTTTAAAGGGTTTTAAAATTTTGTTGTAGATGGTCTTTGGGTCTTTGGTTAGGTTTGTTTCTAGGCCTAGGTATCTTAAGTGTTTTGAGGCTATTTTGAGTGGGAAGGTCTCTTTGAATTCTTTCTCCAGTTGCTTGTTTCTTGTTGTAAAGAAAAGGCCATTGATTTTTCTAAGGTTAATTTTTGTCATCCT
This sequence comes from Rhizomys pruinosus, assembly GCA_009823505.1. Taxonomy (NCBI): domain Eukaryota; kingdom Metazoa; phylum Chordata; class Mammalia; order Rodentia; family Spalacidae; genus Rhizomys; species Rhizomys pruinosus. Next base: position 37,848 of record VZQC01002485.1, read on the forward strand.
GCCCCTACTTTGCCTGAAAGCTCGGTTAATCGTTTCTAAGAGTTTTAACATCGGAGTTTTCATCTCTTAGAAAAAACAATCATATCATGCAGCAAATAGGATATTTGACTTCCGCTCTTGTTTTCCAATTTAGTACTCCTTTAATATCCTTTCCTTGGCCTTTATTGCTCTAGCACAGTGTTTCATAATGCCACTATATTTGAAAGGGAGGAGGTGGGATGATAGGGGGCCAGCTTTTTTGCCGAGTTCCTACTTTAAAGGAATGTGTTTTCCGTCATTTCCCCCATTTAGAGGATTTTGATATGGTGCTGTGGGTTTCCTGTATTTATGGGCTTTGAGTATATTGAGGAATGATATCCCTCCAGATCCAATTCCCGTTTAGGACTTTAAGCATGAAGGATAGCTGATTTTGTCAAACGGCTTTTTCGCACCATCAAATTGCGGATGATGGTGTGGTTTTGTCTTTCATTCCATTTAGTGTTTGATGATGTTTATTTGATTTCGTTTTTATTTGAAACCATCCCTGCATCTCTTGGTAATGAATCCAACACAACAATGGTCATGATGGATTGATCTTCTTGATTGTTTTCTTTTGTGTTTTTTTTTGGGGTTTTAAAAACAGTTGCGATTTTTGCCAGTATTACTGTTTAGAGAATTTGGTTGGCATCTGTGTTTCATGGGGAGAATGGGTCTATAATTCCTCTTTTAGTTCTGCGGCTTTCTTGGTTTTGGTATAAGAGTGAGTGTTGGCCTTTATAGGAAGGAATTTGGGAGAGTTCCCTCTGATTGAATATCTTCTAAAGAAACATTCAAAGAAAATAACTTGTGGTTTGTAGGCTATTTTTGAATGTTTTATAGGATCTTTTGCTGTGGAAAACCGTCTGGGCCTGTGCTTTTTTTAAGTGGGAGGCGCTCTTACTTACATCCTCTATTTGTCTGCATATGGTTATGGGGTGTGTTAAGCTGTCGGTCTCCTCCTTGGCAACAAGCTTTTGGTGGTATTTCCCAAAGATTTCCCAATAATCATCCATTTCTTTCTTTCCTTGTGATATTTAGTTCTTTGTTATTTTTTTTTTTTTACAGTATTCCCATTAATTTTTCTTGATCTTTTCCTTTGTCACGTTTGTTGCTATTTCCTTTCATCACAGATTGTATTGATTGGGAGCTGTTTCCTCTTTCTTTTGTGTTAACTGGGGCTAGAGGTCTGTCCTATTTTCTTGTTTTTCCTTACCCCCCCAACAACCAAACCCACAAAACAACCCACTTTTGGGCTTTTCATTGAATTTTTGTTATGTTTCTTTGTTTCTTATTTTTCATTGATTCTGCCTGATTTTTGTGTTATTTCTTTCCTCTGTTTGTTTGCTCTTGAGGGTTCATTTTTTTTTTTTTTTTTGTTTTTTTGTTTTTTTTTTTCCTGTGTTTGCCTCTCAAGTGCTTTTTAGCTTGTTTAGTGTTAGATTTTCATCCACTTTTGTGCTCTTTCTGTTTTTTCTAATGTAGGCACCCAGGGCTATAAAATTTTCCCTCTTAGGACTGCTTTTAAGGTTATCCCATTAAGTTTTTGTTTGTGTTGTATTGTGTTGTTGCTTTTTTTTTCTTCGAATGTTTTTATTTTTTCTTTATTTATCTCTTTCCCTTCCGTTGGGGACCATTCTATTATTTCCAGGTGTGTTGTTTAGTCTCCATTTGTGTTTTGTTGTGGAGGTGGGCTTTGTCCCTGGTGTTGTGTTGAGCTTCATTGCACGTGGGTCTGACCGGATGCATGAAATTTTTCAATCTCTTTTGTATTTGTTAATGTTCTTCTTGTCCCCAGGATGTGGTGCAATTTTGGAGGAAATGTTCCCGTGGGGGTGCTGAGTAGAAAGTGTATTCTCTGTTAAATATAGTTTTCGGTAGAGGTTATTGATGTCCCATTTGGTGTAATACGTTCAGTTTCAGATGGTCTCCTCTGTGTTTATTTTTTTGTTTTCCCCCCGCTTGTTTTTTTTTTTTTTTTTTTTTTTTTGACCTATCCAAAAGTGACTCAGTGGGTATTGAAAATCTCCCATATGAGTGGGCTCGGGTTTGTCTGTGACTATTGTCCTTGGTTGAGGAATTGTCCTTTTTATTAATTTTTTTTTTTTTTTATGGGGTGGGGGTGGGTGGGGGGCACGATGTGGGGGGGGGGGGGGGGGGGCGGGGCATAGTCAGATCAAAATGGAAAAAAAATCTTCTCTGGGTGGAAAGTGTTCCTTTTTGATGAAAATGTAATGGGCCTTCTTTGTCCTTCTTTCTGATTTCTTTTACTGTTGAAGTCTATTTTAATCCCTTATTTAAAAATGCAACAAACTCTGCTCTTCTTTTTGGTACCATTTGCTTGGAATATTGTTTTTTCCATCCCTTCCTTTAAGGTGGTGCCTGTCCTTGAAGGTGAAGATGTGTTTCTTTTTGCAGACAGCATATCCAATGGATTCTGTTTTCCTAAGCACCAGTCTCCCCAGTCTATGTTTTGATTGGGTGAATTTAGTCCATTAATATTACGGTTATGACTGATAGTTTTGTGTTGCTTCCTTTGCCTTATTATCCATCTGCGGTTTTGATTAGGTTTCTTTACTTCTGCAGATTATGCTTTATTGATTTCTCCTTCTAGTCTTGCCTGGGGGTTGGTTTTGATTCTCCTTTCGTCTGTTTCTTGGAATTTGCTTCAAGTATTCCTCTGAAGGTTCGGTTTTCCGTAGACATGTATTCTTTCAAGTTGTTTAATCATGGAAGATTTTTCCCTCTCTTCCGTTCCACTATGATGAATTTTTTGCGGTTATAGAGATACCTGGGCTGGCATACATTGTCCCAACAACCTGGAATGCTTTGCTTCCGGTTTCTTTCTGCCTTCATTCGTTTGCTGTGGAGAAGTGGGTTTTGTTATTTCTGATAGTTTTTCCCCTTATAGGTCCGGGTCACTTTGTTTTTTTTCTTCCTCTGTCGCTTTAATGATGGTTCTCTTTTGTTGTTGGGTGTTCCAGCTTTTAACTCTAGATGGTGGGCTGTGGAGTGAATTTTTTCTCTAATTTTCTTGTCTGTTTGGAGTAGTTCTATGTGCTCTGGTATTTGTATTGGTAATTGTTGCCTTTTTTAGTTTGGGGGGAGGAAGGTTTTCGCATCTATTTTCTGTTGAGAATCTGATCAATACCTTCTTCCCTTGGGATTCTTCTTCCTTCCTCTATTTCCCTTGAATGCGGAGGTTGAATCTTTTCATAGTGTCCCAAATCTCCCTGGTTGTTGTTCCATTTTGTTATTTTAAATTTTGCATAATCTTTTCTTGAGGTTTTGAGTTGTTCTGTGTGTTGTCCTCCAGGTCTGATATTCTTTGTTCTGCTTCCTCACATTCTGCTTCTGAGCTTTTTCATTCCTTTCTTCGCGTGATGGATGAGTGTTTTATTTCCTTTTCATTTCCTTTTCTGCATTTCTTTAGTGTTTTCTATTTCTTACTTTCTTGAGCTTTTTTTTTGTCTTTTTTTTTCTGGTTTTTTTTTTTTTTTGTTTCTTTTTCTTTTTCCAGCAATGGATATTTTCAGTGTTTTCTATCTTCCTTCCGGAGCTGTTTGTCATTCTCTCTCTCCTGGTCCTCATTCTCTTTTTCTTAGTGTCTTTATAATTTCTTTTAGGGTTTTCCCTTTAGATGTAGTGTATTCAGTTAGATGTTCCAGATTGTTTTTTGTGGCTGTTGTCCTGGGTGGGATCCCCCCCCCCCCCCCCCCCGGGGGATTCCCCAATCTGCAATGGAGTCCATCCATAGGGTTGGGGTAAAAGCTTTGGCGTGGGATGTTTTTTTTTTAAATCCTGCTACCTTCAAGTTGTAGGTGCTTCTTTTCGTGGAATTCTGGCATATAGGTTCTCCCCGTGCCTTTTATTCCAATGTGAGTCCCTAATGCCTCTTTCACGTGTATTGAAGGCGTGGCTTTGCTGCCTCTTTCAGATCTTCTTCGTAATCTTAGTTCTGGCGGGGGGGGGGGGGGGGGGGGGGGGGGGGGGGGCTCTTCAGAAGCCCGCGCCCTGGCACCTGCCGTGGGCTCCAGGAAGATCTCAAAATCTCAAGAGTCCCCAAGCGTTTGCCTTTTAATACAGGCTGGGAGGATCAACTCCGCCCCCCACATGGCAACTAGATCTTAATCTAAGCCCCCAAAAGACCACACCTTTTAATCCAGCTGGGGGGGGGATAAGACTCCAACCTCACAGCCCAACAAGGGCAATCAAAACCACAAAGACACGGGACCAAACGATTCAAGCCATCAGTCGGCCCAATGGCCAAAACCCCCAAAAAGGGGTTCCTACCGTCCTTCCCCTTCTTTCTGCTGCTGGGGGGCTCAGGAAAATCTCCAAATCTCAAGAAGTGTCAACCACTTAAGCGTGCCTTTAATACCGGCTGGGAGGATAACTCCGCCCCCACAGCCACTAGATCTAATCAAGCCAAAGACCACACCTTTAATCTCAGCTGGGGGGATAACTCCAACCTCACAGCCACAAAGGCCAATCAAACCAAAGACAGCAGGACCAAACGATCAGCAATCAGCTCGCCAAGGCACCCAGTTCCTACCTGTCTTCCCCTCTTCCTGCCGCTGGGCTCAGGAGATCTCAAATCCAGCAATATCTCTAAAATATTTTCTTATAATTAAGCCAAAAAATTTTACAATATTGTATTTTTGTCTCCTAGAAGGCTCACAGCTTTGTTGTTTTTCTGAGACAGAGTCTCCTGGCTGGCCTGCAACTCTCCACGTAGACCAGCCTGGCCTCAAATTCACAGGAATCTGCCTGCCTCTGCCTCCCAAATGCTGTGAATAAAGGTATTCGCTACACCTGCCTTACACAGTGCATTTACCAACAGCAAGTAAATATTTAATGTATTGATAGATACAACGAAGAAGGTATTTCAGATGAAAGAAACAATACCAGCAAATGTACAAATGTGATCTGAGCATTTGCAGAAGGCATGGGCACACAGCCTGATGGGAGAGGAGTGCAAACCCCCTAGAAAAAGGAGAACAGAGACTAAAAGTAACAAGAAATAAAGACAAAACCACTTCACCAACATGGATAACAGTCCTGTGTTTATTTCTAGCTTTTTTAGAAAACCATTTTTAACTTGGGAAAGCTGTACAAATGCCCATAAAATTTTGTGTCCCACTTTTCTTCACTTACCATTCTGAGCATTGCCCCCTCCCCCCGCCCCCAGACAAACTGTCTTCATGACAGGCGTCTGTACTGAATACATAATGCCTCGGGCTGGCTGTGTCCTAATTACTACCCATTTCTCTATTGTTGCACACATGTGACGTCCCGTCTTATACCACTGTAATAAGCACCATGACAAACCTGCTGTGCTGGGAGACGTGCAACCTGGGTCTTTGGCAAGCCCTCCAGCTGCCTGATGAAGGCTCCCCGGAGCCTGAATCAGAAAAACTGATCTTTTACTGCCTAAGCCAGTTGGGGCTCACATGTTCTCTGACTTGCCACCCACATTATTCCACCTCACAGGAGACCCCCAAGGGTAGCACTTGTCTTGCTCACTACTACAACCCCACATGAGTCCTCCTAAGCACAGTGTCCCCCATGTTAGTAAACATGTGCAGGAGAAAGACTAAGTATTTGGGAGGCAGAGGTAGAGGAATCTCTATGAGTTAGTGGTTAGCCTGATTTACATTTTGAGCTCTAGGCCAGCCAGTGCTACATAGTGAGACCCTAACTTCTTCTAGTTTTTCTACAGTTAATTTGTAATATTTAATTAACTTACCTAAAGTTTATTTAGGTGTACTGTTAAGGTTAAAGTCCTTCCCCCAAAGATAATAATTATGTATACATAATAAGGCATGGTGGTGCATGTCTTTAATCCCAGCACTCAGGAGGCAGAGGCAGGTGGATCTCTGTGAGTTCAAGGCCAGCTTAGTCTACATAATGAGTTCCAGGCCAGCTGGGACTACAATAGGGAGACCCTGACTCAAAGAAGACAATAAATAAATAAATAAGTAAATAAATTCATGGGGTTTAATGCAATTATTTCAACACACATATATAATGTGTATTGAAAAAAAGTAACTGGCATATCCTTTGTCCAATTTTTTTGGGAGGTGGTCTTTTTGAGACAGGGTCTCCCTTTAGTCCTAGGTGGCCTGGAGCTTACTATGTAGACCAGGTGGGCCTTGAACTCAAAGAGATCTGACTGCCTCTGCCTCTTCCTCCCGAGTTCTGGGATTAAAGGTGTGTGCCACCATAACCAGGTCATTGTCCAAAAAATTTTTTTTGTCTTTTTCGAGACAGGGTCTCCCTGTAGCCCCAGCTGTCCTGGAACTCACTCTGTAGACCAGGCTGGCCTTGAACTCACAAAGATCCACCTGCCTCTGCCTCCCGAGTGCTGGGATTAAAGGCGTGTGCCACCACGCCTGGCCCTTATTGTCCAAAATTTTAACCAACTGTTCAAATGCCTTTTCTCCAACTGGACTGCAATGCTTATAGAAAACTGAGTCTATTCTGTCTAGTTAGTCCGTTAAATTAATGTACAAGCTGTATAATGCATTACTATTTGTCAAAACTAAGACTCTTCCCAATTAAGCTATCCCTAAGAGATTTTGTTTGTTTTTTACTTTCAGTACTGGGAATCAAACCCAGGGTCTCATACATCTGAGGCAAGTGCTCTAACAAATGACTTATGTCTCAGTTTTGCCTTAAGTTTTCCCTTTGCCATTTTCTCCAGTTGATTCTTCCAGATGAATTCTAAAAATGTTCTATTGAATGTTGAATTATAGTATGATTCACTGTAATTACACAAACCCAAAAATCAGGGAAATTTAACATTTTTATAATTTAAATTTCCCCAACCAGAGAAACTTTTTTCTTTAGTCCTTTTGAGACAGTGTCTTCCTGTAGCCCCAGCTGGCCTGGAACTTGGTATGTAGACCTGTAGACCAAGTTGACCTTAAATTCAAAGAGATCCACCCAAGTACTGGGATCAAAGGCATGTGCCACCACACCTGGCCAGAGAAACTTCTTAAAAAATGTTTATGAGGGAGCCGGGCGTGGTGGCGCATGCCTTTAATCCCAGCACTTGGGAGGCAGAGGCAGGCGGATCTTTGTGAGTTCAAGGCCAGCCTGGTCTATAGAGCGAGTTCCAGGACAGCTGGGGCTACAAGGAGACCCTGTCTCGAAAAGACAAAAAAAAAAAAAAAAGTGTATGAGGGGCTGGAGAGATGGCCTAGCAGTTAAGAGCGCAGACTGCTCTTGCAGAGGACTCGGGTTCCATTCCCAGCACCAACATGGCGGGCTGAGAACCGTCTGTAACTCCAATTCCAGGAGAACTCCAGTTCCAGGGGAATCTGACACCCTCTTCTGACCTCCGAGGCATTGCACAACACGGGTACACAAACCTACATGCAGACAGTATATTCATACACATACAAAAATAAATTTAAAAAATGTGTATGAGTGTTTTCCTGCATGTATGTAAGTACACTGTGTGCGCAGTGCTGGAGGAAGCCAGAAGAGGGTAGGGATCCCCTGGAACTGGAGTTAAGGACAGTTATTAGCTGCCATATGGTTTCTGGGAAACAAACCCTGGTCTTCTGCAAGAGCAACCCGTGCTCTAAACTGCTGAGCCATCTCTCCAGCCCCTCCAAGGAAATTTTTTTCACTAAGTGTTCCAATGTTGCTCTAGTTTGGTTCTGTTGCTTTCTTTTAAGACTTATTATTAGGGGCTGGAGAGATGGCCTAGCGGTTAAGAGCGCAGACCGCTCTTACAGAGGACCCGGGTTCGATCCCCAGCACCCATATGGCGGCCGAGAACCGTCCGAAACTCCAATTCCAGGAGAACTCCAGTTCCAGGGGAATCCGAGACCCTCTTCTGACCTCCGCGGCATTGCACGACACGGGTACACAGACCTGCATGCAGACAGTACATTCATACACATACAAAAATAAATAAAATTAAAAAAAAAAAGACTTATGATTATAAAAATAACATATTATCATCATCATCATTATTTGAAACAGGGTCTCTCTGTGTAGCCCTTATTGTCCTGGAACTCACTATGTAGAACAGGCTGGCCTCACCTTCAGAGATCTGCGTGGCTCTGCCTCCTGAATGCTGAGATTAAAGGCATGCACTACCATGCCCAGCCTTATTTTTATTTTTAATTATTTGCATATGTGTGTGACTGTATGTGCACAGGAGTCCAGCAGTGCCCAAAGAGGCCAGAAGTGTAAGATACCCCTGAAGATGGAGTTACTGGTGTTGAGTCACCTGATGTGGGTGCTGAGAACCACGCTCAGTCCTCTGCAAGGGTGCTAAGTGCACTTAACTGATAAGCCATCTCTCCAGCACTGTTTTATTTATTTTGTGGTTTAAGGAGGAAATTTTAATCTTTATTGTGTATCAGATTATAAGCATACACATTAAAAGTCACATAATGAACCAAAAATTTTTATATTTTGTTATTTTTATGTGTATGAATGTATTGCCTGTATGTGCGTAAATGCACCTGTGTCATGCAATGTCCTTGGACATCAGAAGAGGGCATGTGGGTGCTGGTATTCAAAACCATGCCATTTGCAAGAGCAGCCAGTGCTCTTAACCACTGATCCATCTCTCCAGGCCCCTAAGGGACAGAATTTCATCTCATTGGAGACCACTATTATAATTCCCGTCAGCTTTCTTTTGTTCTGTCTAAACATCCCCAGACAGGACAAAGATAGTACTTGGGCAAGACTTGAGTGAATCTTAGCTGATGAGGAAGGCTGACTAGGGCAGAGAGGAAGAGACTAGGTGTGTGTGGGGGGCACCAAGGCAAACTTCAGTAGTATACCAATCCAAGTTTAATGAGATGGACTAAGGCATCTGTGAATATGGCACAGGGCTCATGTGAGTTTTTTGTTTGTTTTTCTAGTATGAGCATTTTCCTGCATCTATATAAGTGCACCCATGTTGTGTAATGCCTGCAGGGGACAGAAGATAGTGTTAGATCCTCTGGAGTTGGAGTTATGGACAGTTAGGTGTCATGTGGGTGCTGGGAACCAAACCCCAATCCTCTGCAAGACCAGCCAATGTTCTTAAGCACTGAGCCATCCCTCCAGCCCCTATCATATAGGTTTTCAAGAGGAAACTAGGGCAAGTTGACAAATTGGATAAAGAAATGGAAAGAGGAGTCAAAGATAGTTGAAAATGTCCAGTCTGACGAGTTCTGGTTCTATTAAGACAAAGTAGGAGAGAGTGGAGTCAGATGTAGTGGTGCATACCTGTGATGTCAGCACTTAGGAGGCTGAAGCGGGATCATCGAGTTCAAGGCCAGCTTGGCGGAGACTATGTAGAATGAAGCCTATTACAGACCTCCTGACCTGCAGATAGGAAGTAGCTAAGAACAGTAGTCAATTTTCTTGACCGGTATTCTGCAGAAATTTCTCTCCAGTAAGAAATAAATTTTACATAGCATGTCTGCTAAGACATACAGACACATTGAAAGCTACAGAATGAATGGAAGGGTCACAAACCTCCTGCAGATGTAGGCCAGGCTGGGCCTGGAACCCTAGTGAGAGGGAGGAAAGGCCTGGCTGTGTGGACTGATTATATCCTTTCTCTCAGCTGTCTGAGGTCCTGTGGTTTAAGACTCAGCAACTAAAACCCTCTCAGGAAATTAATTATCTTGTCACTATCTATCCCTTATCCCAGAGGGCTCTAGGGAAAGGGGTTCTAGTACAAAGGCCACACACATTTTCCAGTTCAAAGTGCCAATACTCAGAGCATGCTGAGCCAGAAATTACTCATCTTTAAAGAACATCTCCTTTACCCTTGGCCTGGATCAGCATTTCCTTAGGAAAGAGGGGCTAGGGAGTATTTAGGTCTCTAGCTTTTGAGTTTAAGGCTGCAATGCTTATAACCAGGATAGATAGGAAACAATTACTCCTTGAAAAACCAGAGTTCTAAATCAAAGCATGAAAAAGAGGCCAAGGGCCCTAGGCTAACAGCTGTTGTTGAGTCAGAGCCTGAACAGACTTGAGCCGGAGCTTGGAAGCTTGGCTCTGAGGAATGAGAACCCAGGGGATTATTACAGGCCCCACAGAAAACACTGGGGAGCTGGCTAGAGAAGGGAAGCTGCTTTTCATTCCAAAGGACATTTTCCTCTTTGGTTAAAGTTACTTTAAAGCATGTCATGGCAAAGTAGCCTTCCTAAGAGGAAGTATTTCATGGTGAACAGTAATTTAAAACAGGCATAAAGGCAGACATGGTGATGCAAACCTGTAATCCCAGCACTCAGGAGCCCAAGACAGGAGGATGGTTGGTGCGTTTGAGGTCACCCTGAGCTATATAGTGAGACCCAAAGAGAGATAGGGGATACACATGTGCGCGCGCGCACACACACACACACACACACACACACACACACACACTGAACAAATCAGCTTTGGGATGTAGAAATCTAGGGATTTTTTTCGTTTCTGTTTTTGAGATAGGGTCTCACTATGCAGCTTTGGCTGGCCTGGAACCTGCTCTGTAGATCAGTTGGCCTGGAACTTACAATGGACCCTCCTGCGTCTGCTCCTAAGTGCTAGGGTTATATGTGTGTACTACGAACTTGCTTTCTGTTTTGTGGTGCAGGGGATTGAATCCAGTGCTCTACCACTAAGCTTTTATTTTGAGAGAGGATATCACTAACTTGACCAGACCTGTCCTAAAGTTATGCTCTTCCTGTCTCATCTATGAAGGAGCTGAGATTAACAACCTGTGCCACCAGACTGGACTGCAAAGCTCCAATGTGCCATTTGCTTGAATTGGCCTGCCACTGCCAGGCTCTTTTCTGTTCAGAAGGGAAAATGAAGAAATGGAATCTGGGCGGTTGTTGGGGAGGCAAGGAACAAGTGCTTCTGTGTGCTGCGTTTCCCACGTCAGCTCTGCCATTCCAGGTTTATAGGAGGCTGGTTGCATGTCTGGGCAGCTCTTAATATGCAGCTCAGAGAAGTTGGCCCTCGTGGCAAAGCTTCCAGAGAGGTAGAACTCAACTCTCGCTCCATAAAACACAAAATCACAGCAGCGCACAGGAGCTAGTTGAAAATACCAAAAATGCAAGCACTAAAAGACTGCCGGGCTAGGAGCTTGCTCCACACCCTTCCTGAGGTCATAACATATGCCTTATAACATATTCCTTATAACATATGCCCTCCTGGAGCCTGAAATGAGCCCCTTCTCCTTCCAGCAGGCACCAGAATTGTTTTTTGTCTGAAGACTCAGCACATTGCTGCTGGTCTCCGGATTGTCTCCTGCCCACCTCCTATCTCCGGCTCACATCTCTGCCCCTCCCACAGAGCCTCCCTTTCCTGGAGGGCAGCACACTCACTCTCTCATCCTTCAGCCAGTATTCTTGGCACCGTCGCCAACCCCGCCCTGCTTTCACCCTGAGGCAAGCACAATCTAGACAGATCCATGCCAGGCAAGACTGCCAGGTGAGGAGGGGAGGCACTGGGTGTCAGGAGACAAATCCAGATCTGGAGAGGAAGCTTTCCAAGGCATTTAGACACCTACAGGGTGAACTAGCTCAGGAGCAGGAGGCGGGAAGAAGTTATACTCTGAATTGAAGGAGAAAGTGAGTAGAGACGAAACAGGGCCAGGCAACAGGGTGCTGCTTCCAGTTTGTTGGCCCAGGGGAGTTTGTATAAATCCAGCTATGTCTTGTTTGGCCCTGCAGTAACTAGCTCCCTGGGAGAAAGAAAAAAAATTGTTCCGCTAATTGAACGATACCCAGGGATAGCCAGAAATTAAAGCCATAAAAAGCTGCAGTCAGCATTTCCACGGTGCTTTTGATTTCTGCAGAGGACATGAGCTGCTCATCTGCTCCTGACGGGATCCTTCTATGAAATCTTAGGACCAGGACTTCTGAATGACTGCCACTGTCACTGACTGAATGGCCAAGCCAAGGGATCCCAGGGCCCCAGACAGGGTCAACGCTAAGGTTGGAGACCACGGCCTACAACGGAGCCGGGCTGCTTGTGACCCCTCTGCATGGACCACGTCCTCATGTCACAGTCTGGGACAGCGAGAACAAACCTTTCAGATGTTCAAGAGAACACATGTTCTTTCATCCCCTCCAAAAAGTAGAATGAAACCAGGCCAAAGGTCAAAGAGACACATTAACATAATTTATTAAAGTCATCATACACAGACTACGTCACAGAAAAAAAGAGTTTGAAGGGACACGGAGATCATATGGCTTAGCCTCCTCATTTTGCAAATAAAGAGACTGCCTGAAGCCTCAGAACACCTTGGACAAAGCTAGGGCCCAATCCTGACACACAAAAACACAGATTAAGGCTTCTGGTTATATACCAAGTAGATCTAAGACTACAGCCATACTTATGTTTTGTAAGATTTTTTTTTTGGTGTTTTTGAGACAGGGTCTCCCTGTAGCTCCAGCTGTCCTGGAACTCACTCTGTAGACCAGGCTGGCCTTGAACTCACAGAGATCCGCCTGCCTCTGCCTCCCAAGTGCTAGGATTAAAGGCGTGCGCCACCACACCCGGCTTTTAGCCATACTTATTTTTAATTCTTGTTTCCTACAGTACCACACTCTAATCTTGTCTACTTCTTGAGGCTACTGGACCACACCATAGAAAACACAATGAGCTGCAGGATCATTCGGAGCTGGAATAAAGACCTACCATGGAGCAGAGGGGTTCAGAGAGGTTAGGGGAAGAACCCACCCTTGTCCCCAACAGTCCTGATTGCCCCGTTCCCCAAAACATGCAAACTCAAGGACAGACAGTAGCCTCCCGAGGTACAGGTCAACTTTGGAGGAGTGAACAGAAGCAGAGGAAAGGCAGAGGACACACCAGCACTGTCACTCAGAAATCAGCAAGGCCCACGAGACACTCCACCCAGTGCCTCAGGGGAAGGCTGAGAGCACTAGAACTGGAGTAATTAGGAGATTTAGGCAAAACCAGCAATAACTTAGCAAAATAAATACAATAAGGAATTTGCTGGGACTGATGTAACTTGCTGAAAACAGTTCTCAGCTCTGGGCTAGGAAGACAGGTGTGTCTTTAAGTACACTGCAGGGGAAAATCCGGAGAGACTGGAAGTTTTCACAGCAGAGACAGGTCACGTGAGAATCTTCCTGCTGAAAGCTACTCCCTGCATGTCCACTCCTTTGTCCCCAGAAAGCCAAACATATCCAGTTTAGGTACTCTTCCCAGACCAGGCTTGGCCGGGCAGCCCCACCAGCAGTCTGTAGGAGGCACAGGCCAGCACCGGGCAAGGGTGGAGCAAGCAGAGAAACAAACTGTTTGTTGCTAAGAACTGAGCTGTGTTTGCAGAAGGAACTTCATTCCCTCAGGACACACTCCAATCACTGTGCACCTGTGCTTCCAGCTTTTGGGGCTGAGACAAATTTTATCACCTCTCTGGACTTGATGAAAGCCTGGCTTCTGAGGCAGCTGGACTGCAGTGTACACAGAAGGAAGCTCCGTTACACAGAAGGAAACACAGGGATGGGAAGAAGGCTACCGCCCTGTGCCTACTGGGCGAGGAACGTCCTCTCAGGGCCTGCAGTGTACACAGAAGGAAACACAGGGATGGGAAGAAGGCTACTGCCCTGTCCCTACTGGGCGAGGAACCTCCTCTCAGGGCCTGCAGTGTACACAGAAGGAAACACAGGGATGGGAAGAAGGCTACTGCCCTGTGCCTACTGGGCGAGGAACGTCCTCCCAGGGCCTGCAGTGTACACAGAAGGAAGCTCCGTTACACAGAAGGAAACACAAGGATGGGAAGAAAGCTACTGCCCTGTGCCTACTGGGCAAGGAACGTCCTCTCAGGGCCTGCAGTGTACACAGAAGGAAGCGCCCCGTTACACAGAAGGAAACACAGTTATGGGAATAAGGATACTGCCCTGTCCCTACTGGGCGAGGAACATCCTCCCAGGGCCTGCAGTGTCTAAGAAGATGGTCCTCCCAGGGCCTGCAGTGTCTGAGAAGATGATAGTGCTCCCTTTGCCCAGAGCCTTGGGACACAAGTCCAGACCCGGTGCAACCCGGGTACAGTCAGCAAGTCATTCAGCATCAGCGGCCTACAGGGGTGACGGGCTTCTCTGCAGGGCAGAGGTGGCAGCAATGAGGTGTCCATCTCCATCTCCTGGCAGCTCAGGTTTCCACCACTCGAATGAGAGGCATAGGCTTAGGGCTGGGGGGCTTGGATATCCTGATGCTGGAAAGGAAGTTGTAAACACTGATTGCTGTGCTGCTGCCCAGCCCTTCCATCAGCCTCCCTGCCAAAGGTGCCTCTAGAATCCTACATTTCAGTGCCTGCTATCTCCTGAGTTCTCAGAGCTGTGAAACAATGATGTTTAGTGACTAAGGAGAAGCTTTGGTGGCAACAGTGTTAAAGATGGGGCTAGTGAAACAATGGGGAAGGAGATGGCAGAAATTCTTGAGTTTTTTCTTTTTTTTTTTTTTTTTAATTTTATTTATTTCTGTATGTGTATGAATGCACTGTCTGCATGCAAGTCTGTGCACCCGTGTCGTGCAATGCCACGGAGGTCAGAAGAGGGTCTCGGATTCCCCTGGAACTGGAGTTCTCCTGGAATTGGAGTTTCAGACGGCTCTCGGCCGCCATGTGGGTGCTGGGGATCGAACCCGGGTCCTCTGTAAGAGCGGTCGGCGCTCTTAACCGCTAGGCCATCTCTCCAGCCCCAAAATCACATTTATTATTGGGGCTGGAGAGAGAGTTTTTTCAATACTTGAAGCCCTTTTGTGAATCTCCTAGAAAGGATCCTCTCTAGAGACAGGCAAATTTGTATGCGTCTCTGTAGTATGCAAACATCATAAACAAAAGCTCAGGGGTTCATATGCTTTCCGAAGCTATGCATGGTCCTTCTGGGGTGATGGCTTTACTCTAAGCAGGCTAGGAATTAGCATATTTAGCACAGATCAGAGGCTGAGGGCAGAGTGGGATGTGGTCTTTTCCTTATCTTAGCCCTTCTCTTCTCTCCTCTTCCTGCCGGGGCCCACTCTACACACGCACTCACCTGCCCAGGTTCTCGGTCTTAGCCCGGGTCTGGGTGCTGAAATTTCCATGGTTGATCTGCTTCTCTATCAAGTGCTCTATCCGGTCGTGCATCTCTAAATTCTGTAACACAAGCTGTGGTGTTACACTCAACTGTTTTCTGACTTGCACATGTCCTAGTCACCTGGCTCCTTCTGCTCTAGCTCTGCGTGTATGCTGCTGTGCCCCCCTGCCGTGAGTGCCACCATGCGGAGATGTCCTGTCCTTCATCTTCATCGTAACAGACTGCTCTCTTCCTCTAATACCTGCTCCTCAATCGCTGACATGACCATTCTGGCATGTCGTCTGTACACATGTCCTGTGTAGAGCATCTTGTCTTCACGGAGATGCTCACATGCCTTTGCCAACATGCTGCCCTATTAAACATCTGTAGGGATTTTTTTTTTTCAGTGTATTTTATCTGTAACTCTAGCCTTTAAACTCTCTAAACACCCTGTCTCCTGTGCTATAGGAATCTTCACACAGCGGCTTGTAAAGTGATCTATAGGCTGTCAACAGACAGGAAGGGCTCTGCAGCAAAGCAGAGCTAATTCAGAGCGAATTCACCTCAGTAGCTAATTCAGCCTATGCCATGGAGGGTTACCAACTATACAATGCCCCCTCCTCTTTCAGAGCTTGGCTCCACTGTCAGCAAATCTGTAAAGCTCATAGAGCCAAAACGTCCATGGTAGCTAGTTCACACCATGATCCTATGCCCTTTAAGGGCAAGGACAGGTCTTACCATTGTCAGTAGCTCCCTGAAACTTCTCAGAAAATGTTTACTCAACTCAACTGACCATGGAGCAACCATCTCAGATACTCACTTCCAAGCGGCTGCGAGACAGGACCAAGAGCCTTTCCATGCCAGCCCCTCCCTGTGCCCAGGCTTCTCAAAAGCCCTGCTCCCGGCTGGGGCTGTCCCATGCACAAACCTCCGCCTCCAGATAGGCAATTTTCTCCTTGAGCTCTTGGATGGTGGCGTCCTTTGACTGGATCACAGCTTTTGAATTCTGGAGCTGCAAAGATATAAACAACATGAGTTTATTTTGCAGAGATGCGTCACGCACTCACCAAACAACCCTAACTGTTGGGGAAGCCTGCAGAGACGAGAGGAGAGCTCTGCTGCTCTTCCAGTCCTGCTACCATTCCTAAAAACCTTCATTTTAGTCGGTGCTGAACCCCAGAGCAGGTGCAGTACAGTGAGAGGGAACATCATCCTCATAAACCCAAAATATATAATATGATTCAAAACCTATTCCTTTTGGTTCTGGAAAGTATAAAGTAGGTATTCACTCATCTAGTAAATATTTATTGAGTGCTTACTATATTACAGGTCTTGTTATATAGACCATGGGAAATGGCAATCAACAAGTATGTACAAATGGAGCTGACATGAAGAAAATGAGCCCTCCCACTTACAGGATTGTCAAAACAGTTTTGCAACTTGCCACACTCTGAACGTGCTACTCTAAGGCTCAGGTAGAATGGCTAGGCAGGAAATCTTCAAAAGGCATAATGACTGATAATCTGGGGCTGGAGAGTTGGCTCAGTGGTTAAGTGCAAAGGACCCAGGTTCAATTCCCATCACCCACATGGTGGCTAAGACGTGTCTTTAAGCTGGGCGTGGTGGCACAAGCCTTTAATCCCAGTACTCAGGAGGCAGAGGCAGAGGCAGGCAGGTCTCTGTGAGTTCAAGGCCAGCCTGGTCTACAGGGCTAGTTTTAGGCCAGCTGGGGCTACAGGGAGACCCTGTCTCAAAAAAAAAAAAAAAAAAAAAAAAAAGACTGATAATCTTCACCCAGGTAACTGAGTTTATTGTGAGTGGGAGGGAGACTAACCTCTTTTCCAATGGGAAACCAGAAGCTAAATGGCCAGAAATATCCAGGAAAGACAGGAAAAGCGATTCCAGTAACTCAAATGCTACGCATGTTTATAGAAAACACATGATTGTAAACCAAGTTGCCTAGAAGAATAAATAAATAAAAGCACAGGCCTGGGGTAGCTACCCAGAGCAGACTAAGGTGCGCCCTGTTACCTGCTGTATCATTTGCCGAACTTTCCGATGCTGGCTCTTGAGCATGTCATCCAAGTGATGGATCTTCTCCCGCAACCCAGACACCTCCTTTTCTAGAGAAGCAGCCCTAGAGGATAAAGACCAGGAAGGAGGTTGAGGCCAAGGGAAAGAATGCCCCAACCACGCTTGCCACCAAGTGTGTGACTCCCTCTAAGCCCAGTGGTTTGCTCTGAAGAACAAGTACCCAACATCTAAGAACATCACAAGGTCATCTGGTCCAATGAGAAGAGAGATAGCATAAGTCATTCTGTATACCTCTAGAGGGTAAAATTAAAAGTAATGCATAGATTTTTTTTTTGTCTTTTCAAGACAGGGTCTCCCTGTAGCCCCAGTTGTCCTGGAACTCACTCTGTAGACCAGGCTGGCCTTGAACTCACAAAGATCCGCCTGCCTCTGCCTCCCAAGTGCTAGGATTAAAGGCATGCGCCACCACACCCGGCGTAATACATAGATATTTAAGGGAGGTAGTTTTTATATTAACAGAGAAAAACACTTCAGTATTAAATCCTGCAGAAAGCTGGCTGCCTTAAATATGTTGAGCTCCTATTACTTGGAAGATTCAAGTAGGAAATGGAATTATTCTATTCCAAACCATCAAGCTCTTGGCAAAGTTGTTCTTCTTTTGAGATGGGATTATGCAGACCAGGCAGAATTTGCCTGCCTCTGCCTCCCATGAACGGGAATTAAAGGCACCTGCTGCTGTGCTCCTGGTGGCAAGGATTTCTATCATGAAGGAGATAAGATGTGAAGATCCTTAAAGCCTTGTCACAGTTGTTTCTAAGGTTCCTGATTCCTAAACCACTGCTGCTTCCTTTACTCTTAAGAAAATTAAGCCAAGACACTCAAAAAGAAATATTCGGTCTCTGTCCTCATTCCTGACACAAAGGTCCTAAACCCTCATGAATCCTTGTGCACAGGAGAGATGGGGGCATGCTTTCTTATAGTAGCTGCTTTGGTTTCTAGCTTTTGACACGATGCTCGGAATCTATAGGAATGATAAGAGCATCTTCTGCATGATAAGGAAGGGAATGCTGGCTGAGGTTTGTAGATATTCATAGGATGGCTGTCACCAGAAACCTGAGGGATAAGGCAAAGGGTAGAAGTGCTTGCTCCTCCTCAGCCTCTGGGGAGAAATCAAGCTGGCCTGCACGATGGAACAGCCACTAAAATCCTAAACAAAAGGTTCAAATTCTGGTCCAGGAATGTATGCACAAGCCAAGAGGCCGCGTACACCAGCTCCCTGGGACAGCAGCTCCTGTGCACTCTGGACCTCACCCTGTATACCTCTTCATCTGCCTGATCATCTGAATCCTTTATAAGAAGCTAGTAATACTTATAACAAATTGTCAGACCCGAGAAGGCAACTGGGGAATCTCCACTCCCAATTTGTAACCAGGTAGGAAAAATGTGTGACTATCCTTAGGTCCACTAATCACACAACTGGCATCTGAAGTGGGGGAAGTCTGTGGAACTGAACCTCTCAGATATGCAGTCTGCATTAGCTCTGTACAGTGTCAGAACTGAATTAAATTGTGGGAGCCCCAATCAATGTCAACAGGGTAGAGATCTGCTTGTGGGGAACCTGTGCCCTTGTTATGTTAGGAGTAGAAGAAAGTTTTCCTTTAGTGAGTCAGTCCCTGAAGAGCCTCAGTTGAAATGGGTAGTGCTCAGGGTGAGGCAGGTTACAATGTGCCTCCTAAACTGTGGACGTTCTGTCTGCACCTCTGTTCCCCAATGCCCCACTTCTCCGTTTCTGTTTATTTAGAACATCTACACGCAGGATGCAGGATGTCAAATGCCACCCCCAAATCCTAGTCCTTTGTTTCTCTCTGTCTTCCCTTAATCTGCCCATGAGTACCTCCCACACAGAAGAGGGAGTACGAATGCAGTACCTCCAGCCTTCAGTATCCAAGGGGGAATGGCTACTGAAACCCTGCCCCCAAGTGCTTAGGACCCTCATACAACATGGCATTTGCATAGGCCCCACGCATGCCCATCCTCCCTTACACTTGACCTCTGGCTTACTTAGAATACCTAATGCAACATAAATGTTACATAAGTAACTGTTATACTGTTTGTTGGAGAACAGGGACAAAAAACCAAGTCTGTAGATATTCAGTGGAGAGACAGTTTTCCCCACAAGTATTTTAAATCCCTGGTTGGTTGAATCTGCAACTGTGGAACCCACAAAAGAGGGTCAACTGTATTTTAAGTTAATTTTGATATGAAGTCAAACAGAAAGAGGCTACAATAAGAAGATGCTTGTAGGGGCTGGAGCTATGGCTCAGTGGTTAAGAGCACTGACTTCTCTTGCAGAGGACCCAGGTTCGATTCCTAGCACTCACATGGCAGTTTAGAACCATATTTAACTCCAGATTCCAGGGGAATCTGACACCCTACCCTCTTCTGACCTCTGCAGCATTGCATGACACGAGTGCACCTACCTACATGCAGACAGTACACTCATACACATAAAATAATAAATTGAAAAAAGAAAAAAAAGAAAAAAAGAAAAAAATAAAAAAAAGAAAAAAGAAGATGCTTGTATTTTCCATGCCAGGTTACGTCCAGGTTGCCCTAAAGAAGCGATAATGAAGGGACAGAAAGAGGCCAGTGGAATTCTCCACTTTTCAAAATAGTTTAGCAGATAGCAACCCCTCTCTAGGTTAGCAAATAACAGAAAACCACAGTCAGTTATAATTCCAGGAAGAACCACCCTAAGGGCCCTGGCCCCAAGGCACCTGCAGACCCAGGCATGCTGTGTATCCCCGTCTGTCATGCAGGAGACCAGGGTTCGATTCCTGCCCTGCTCTAAGTGTATAAAACCTGTATGCAGAGATTGCTCGGGGTTCACCTCTCCCCGTTGTACAGGTGAATCCCGGTGCACCAGAGTAAGTGCACCGGAGTAATAAACCTCTTGCTTTTGCAGCGAGACTTGTCTCCGCTCTCTCACTCGGGGATCTCTCAAGGGTAAGGCCCGATTCGGGTCTTACAATAACACCCTCAGAAGGCAGAGAGGCTGAGAGGCTGCTACTCTCAGGATTCTTTTTTTTAAAGTCAATAAATCTTTATTTAAGGGATCCCGTGAGTCTTCTGTCATCACTGTCCGTTGAGGTTGCAGAAGGTCACCTTTGTCAAGGAGACAGGCATTCCTTAATCCAGTTGTGAATCATCACAGTTCTTTGATCATGGATTAAGATCATATCTTCAAATTTCTCTACTTGAAATCTTTTTCTACCTGAAATCTTAAGCATCCAACTTGGGGGAAGTGGGGGGGTGCCTTAAGAGGGTCTTTGTTAGCTCCAGTTGTCCTGGCACTTACTAGATAGACCACCAGGCTGGCCTTTATTGCCCAGCAGCGTCCAGTTTCTTGAAGCCACATTTTAGGAGTACTCTGTTTATCAGTTGCTCACACCCTAGAACCAGTAGAGAGCACTCGGGAACCTAGTACAGCACAAAAGAGTGCAAACCTATAGAGAGCTTGGCAGACTGAAGCACTTCCTTCCTGAAGACCTGCACTTAATCCCTGGGACCAACATCCTTGAAGGCCTTTTAGGTAATGTCTTTTCTTTTTTTTTTTTTTTTTTTTTTTTTTCTTTGTTTTTTTTTTTTTATTTTTTATTTATTTTTTTTATTTTTTATTATTTTTTATTTATTTTTGTATGTGTATGAATGTATTGTCTACATGCAGGTCTGTGCACCCGTGTCGTGCAATGCCGCGGAGGTCAGAAGAGGGTCTCGGATTCCCCTGGAACTGGAGTTCTCCTGGAATTGGAGTTACAGACGGTTCTTAGCCGCCATGTGGGTGCTGGGGATCGAACCCGGGTCCTCTGCAAGAGCGTCGGTGCTCTTAACCGCTAGGCTATCTCTCCAGCCCAGGTAATGTCTTTTCAATTGCAAAAAGGTCCCAAAGAAAATGACAACCAGACCAACCATGCTGGCATTACCACAGACCATCCTATGGTTTAGCACTTGATATTTTTTGTTTGTTTATTATTTACTTATTTTTGAGGTAAAATCTTGTGAAATTGGCCCAGCTGACCTTGGGTTCATGGAACACAGAAGGCCTCTGCCTTCTGAGTAGCTGGGATAATAGGTATGTACCACCACCACTGCACCCAGCAAGGTCTAAGTAAGATAGGCAGGTAGGCAGGTAGGCAGGTAGGTAGTAGGTAGGTAGGTAGGTAGGCAGGCAGGTAGGTAGGTTGTAAGAGAGACAGGGTTTTACTCTGTAGTCTAGGCTGGCCTTGAACTCACAGCAATCCTCCTGCCTCAGCTTTCCAAGTGCTAGAATTATAGGCATGGGCCACCACACCTAGCTCAGTATCTTATTTATTAATTGCTGTGAAATGAAGAATGTCTATTGTCCTGAAGATTCAGGAAGCAGGCTTTGCTGTGCCATTGCTCTGGAGCCTCTGACCCCCTCTGATGAGAGGGAATTTGCCAACTCTCTGATTTTAGAGGTAGAAAACTCTCAATGATACCCTATAGACCTTTGAGGACAGGTGGGTCTTGCTTTCTATAAGAACTGCTTAGAGCAACAAGAAATACTCATGAGGCTATTCATTCTGTTTTCAGTTGGACTGGGAAAAATTATTTGACCCTCAGATGCCTGAGGTCAGTTGTGCTTTACGGGGAGGAATGTGGAGTGAAGAGAGGCTGCAGCAGGGAGGGGCTGGCTCGATCAGCTCTGCCAACCTTGGCTCTAGAGCCATAAAATCCTTTTCTTTAGGTTACTGCCCCATGGAAATAAGCTCCCCAAAGAAGACAGCCTTCCAAGCATCACCCTGGGCAGGGCTCCACCCTGAGCAAGCACATTGACTCAGAACTGGAGATCCTACATCAGCACCAGCTTCCCTTCCAGACCTGGCTTCGGGCTTCACAGCCCGCCCTCTGTTCCCTGTACCCCAACTTTATGGTGAACAAAGACCCTTACTTTTCTTGTTCTGCTTGGCAGTCAGCGTTCTTGCTCCGAAGCTCCTCTAGGGCCATCTCCCCTTCCCTGACTTTCGCCAGTAAGGCTTGATGCTCCTGGGTGGGCCAGAGAAAGGCATGTAGCATGAACAAACAGATGGCAACAGCTTCTGTGCCTGGGGTGAGATGGGTACTAGAGCTGGGACTAGGCTCCTACTGAGCCTGGACTATTGCCAAAGAGCAGCAGGCCTGGCTGGTTTGATGGGCACCCTCCCCTGTCAGGGATAGCCCATCCCACTCTGAGCATACAGAAACTTCCCAGCCTCACCCAGCTACCCGGAGGGAAAAACCAGTCCCTGTGTTGTGCAAGTCCACTTGCCAGCTCTGGTAGCCAATCCCAGATGAATCAGGTCAGTCAAGTGGCTGGCTGCTAAGGGACAGAAACCCAAAAGGGGTATCTGTGTAAGAACAGGTCTAAAGTAGGGGCTGGAGAGAGTGGTCAGCAGTAAGAGCACTAGCTGCCCTTGCAGAGGACCTAGGTCTGATTCCCAGTACCCACATGGCGGCTAACAACTACTGATAACTCCAGTTCCAGGGGATCCCATACCCTCTTCTGATGTCCATGGCCATTGGGAGATACAAGTGCACTGACACACGTGCAGGCAATACACTCAAACACATAAAATAATAAAAATAATAAAATATTTAAAAAATAGGTCTAAAGTAGAAAGAGTTTCACCTCTAGTGAAAAGAGACTAAAGTTAGATGACAGAAAGACCTTCTATTTCTTTTTCTTTTTCTTTTTTTTTTTTTTGTTCTTTTCAAGTCAGGGTCTCCCTGTGGCCCCAGTTGTCCTGGAACTCACTCTGTAGACCAGGCTGGCCTTGAACTCACAAAGATCCGCCTGCCTCTGCCTCCCAAGTGATAGGATTAAAGGTGTGCGCCACCACGCCCGGCAGACCTTCCATTTCTAAACAGCTAAAAGGTGTTGGAAGGGATGTCCTCAGCAGAACAAGCTGCCTGAGCCCCTTCCAGCCCCGAGGTGGACACTGAAACCAGCACTTAACCATTACCGTCTCCATCCCCAGCACGCGCCTCTGCAGCTCCCCGACTTCTGCCTCTTTCTGCTCCGCTCTGTCCTCCTCTCTCTGAAGGGCCACATTACTCTGTTCTGCTTCTCGCTGATATCGGCTAAGGGTAACCTATGACACAGAAAGAGTGTGTGTTCAGTGGTGGGAGGAAAAAGGCAAATGTGGTTAAAACCTTAGAGAAGGAACCTGGGGTGGCTCTGGAGTCCTGATGGGACAAAGGAAGCATCTGTGATGAGGGCATTGCCACCTCCCAACCTCACTGAGGATCAGCACGGAGACTGAATCACCCCTGGAAGACTTAACTCTATCTCCAAGGCTAACTGGCACACAAAGTTTGAGATCTTTCAAGAAGTACTTTAACTCCACAAGCACCACTTGTCAGCTGGCTGAATTCTCCCACACCTCCATGAATCTTCGAGTGCCAACCAAGCTTAACCCAATGTTGCTGCTTTCCTGCTAATCAGAAGCAAATAAACCAGAAGATACCCTTCTCCCTTTCTTCTGTTTCCCTAAACCTTTATCTGCATGTCAAGGGCAATACAGCATCTGAAAAAAAAAAATACAGCATCTGGACTAGATGGTAATACCAGGCAAAAAAAAAAAGTTTTTTAAATCAGAAGAAAGTAATTTGGAAAGAACAGCAGAATGTTAGTAACGTTAGACTGAGAAAATAAAGAGCTTGCTTTGTCTCCTCCCACCTGACTCTCACCAGCCCCTGCAAATCCCTCAGCTCTCACTTAGACATCCCCTTTGGGTACCCAGCCTGAGCGAGGTTTTCTTGGGCTTTTCTTTATACTCCCAAGGAGAGTGTAAGTTTATACTCCCAAGGAGAGTGTAAGCTGCACAGGCCTTGGGCCCTACCACATTTCAGACTCCACATAGTAACTGTCTAACAGGTCAGGGATGGATCTGTTCATTTTAGTCCACTCCCTTCTCCTTTTCTCAGAAAGGTCACCTGACCTATTCAAGATTACACAGCTAGGGAACGACAGGGCCGGCACCACATCCCGTTACTTCACCATCCACTTCTCCGCTTCCCACTTACCCCACAGACATTTCATTTGGTAAAAGAGAATCCAGTCCAGATAAGCTCTGGAAGGCCTAGCCAGCCCGGGACAACAGACCAGCAGCAGCCAGGTTGTCTGGCTGTTCCCAGTATCGGGATCAGGAAAGAGAAAGCACTGAGCTACGACATGTGTGACAGGACCTGTCCACACAACACACCCACCTGGCCAAGCAAATTCACTGCCAATCCTTCCTGACAGCAAGCTTAATGACGGGGTATATTCATAAGTGACACCCCTGCCCTTCTTACCCGTGGGTTCAGAAAAGTAGGTAGAACAGTCTAATTCCTTAGGAAAGGCTAAGAAATGTCCCCATGTGTGATGGTGACACCTTTAATCCCAGCAGAGGATTGGGAGGCAGAGGCAGGCAGATCTCTGTGCGATGGAGGCCAGCCTAGTCTACGTAGTGAATTCTAGGGCAGCTGGGGCTACAGGAAGATCCTATGTCAAAAAAAGACTAACTAATAACTAACTAGCTAACTAACTAACTAAATAAATAAATAAATAAATACATAAATAACCCATATTAGCCTAAAACAGGCTAACTAGCTTCTTTTCTTGGGCAGGAGCTTAGAAAAAGGGCTTTTGGGGCTGGAGAGATAACCTAGCGGTTAAGAGTACTGCTCTTGCAGAGGACCTGGGTTTGATCCCTAGCACCCACATGACGGCTGAAAACCGTCTTTAACTCCAGTTCCAGGGGAATGGAATCCGACACCCTCTTCTGACCTCCGAGGCATTGCACGACACGGGTGCACCAACCTACATGCAGAAAATACATTCATACACATATGAAAAAAAAATTTTTTTAAAGAAAAGAAAAAGGGCTTTTACCATGGTACATAAACACCACCCTCAGGCTGATGTGTGCCAAGGCACAGTGTTAACAGAGCCATGATCTAAATCTCAAATGCCCAACACAGAATCACAGAGGTAAAAACAAAAAATAAAAACATATAACAGGCATAGTGTTGTATCCTTTAATCCCAGCACTCAGGAGGAAGAGGCAGGTGGATCTCTGTGAGTTCAAGGCCAGCCTGGTCTACAGAGCAAGTTCAAGGCCAGCTGGGGCTACAGAGAAACCCTGTCTCAATCCTCTAACCTCTCCCCTCTCCCAAATATCCAGACTCCCTTTTCTCATCTGCCCTGGCAGCAGAAGCCAGGCCTCTTAATCATATGTGGGTATGCCAGTCTACCCTGAGAGTGGGAACAACTTCAGGTGCCTACTATGCACAGGTGTTTGTATGCCATCTAGTAAAAGAACAGTCCCTTCTAGTCTCAATTTTAGGCTGTGGCTACCAGGGCCTTGTGCCCACAGCCTCTATTCAGGCAACTCTTGATAAGGAACAGCAGACTCACCTGTGCGCAGTCAAAAACAAGCATGCCTGGAATTCCCACAACTTAAAAACTTTTTATTTATTTTATATGTACACGTGTTATACAGGCATGTACAAAGCGCACCCATGCTGTGCAATGCCCTTAGAAGCCAGAAGAGGGGATCAGATCCCCTGGAACTGGAGTTATAGATGGTTATTAGCTTCCATATGGGTGCTAAGATTTGAACTCAGGTCTTGTGCAGGAGTACCCAATGCTCTTAACTGCTGACCCATCTCTCCAAGCCTACAACTTCTTCTTTATTCTTTTTTTGGTATTTTGAGACAGGGTCTTTCTTTAGTCCCAGCTGGCCTGGAGCTCTGTAGACCAGGCTGGCATTGAACTCACAGAGATCCACCTGCCTCTGCCTCCCAAGTGCTGGGATTAAAGACGTGTGCCACCATGCTCGGCTGCCCTACAACTTTAAAAAGAAAAAAAATTGGTATTTATCTGAAAACAACCGTGCTCTTATGTTGTAGAATCTCTTAAAAAAGTAAAGGCTAGCACTCAGGAGGCAGAGGCAGGCGGATCTTTGTGAGTTTAAGGCCAGCCTGGTCTACAGAGCGAGTTCCAGGACAGCTGGGGCTATAGGGAGACCTTGTCTCAAAAAGACCAAAAAAAGAATTTCCACGGGGCTGGAGAGTTGGCCTAGCAGTTAAGAGCGCCGACTACTCTTGCAAAGGACCTGGATTTGATCCCCAGCACCCATGAGAATTGTCTTTAACTCCAGTTCTAGGGGAATCCGACACCTTCTTCTGACCTCTGTGGCATTGCACGACACGGGTGCACAAACCTGCAAGCAGACAGTACATTCATACACATAAAATAATAAACTAAAAAAAAAAAAAGAATTTCCGATGGGAGTGGTGGCACACGTCTTTAATCCTAGCACTTGCACTTGGGAGGCAGAGGCAGGCAGATCTCTGTGAATTCAAGGCCAACCTGGTCTACAGAGTGAGTTCCAGGACAGTGGGGGCTACAGGGAGACCCTGTCTCGAAAAGACAAAAAAAAAAAAAAAAAAGAATTTCCAACAATGGCAACTCATAAAAAGCATCCAAGCATAGGCTACAAAGAACTATATCAAAAATCCCTGTTTCAAAAAAAAAAAAAAAAATCCTTGTTTCCAAGTGGGTCAATGGGAAACCCCCATTCTGTGTGCAGTCAGGTCCAGTCCCCACCACGCTAATAATGGTATCTCACAGTCACTGCTCCAAAGGGACAGCACTAATCAGAATCTTTTTTTTTTTTGGCTTGTTTTTTGGTTTTTGTTTGCTTGAGACAGGGTCTGATCTCACTATGTAGCTCTGGCTGGCCTCAAACTCAGAGAGATCCACTTGCCTCTGCCTGTGGGTGCTGGGATTAAAGGCTTGTGCCATCCTGCCCGGCTGACAAATTGGAATCTTACGGAATGCAGAAATGGTTCCTGCTACTTTGATATGCAGAAAGTTAAATTCACACATCCACCATGAAAAAAAAAACATATATATATAAACTATATTTTTTTCTAATTATCCTTTTTGCTATTGATCAGAATTGTTGTTGTACACCCACTCATGCATTGTTCACTTACTTGGATCCCATAGGAGGGAAAATATGTGGTTTGACTTTCTGAGATTGTGTGACCTCATTTAATATTCTACATTCTAGTCCATCCATTTTTGCTGTGAATTTTGTGATTTCATTTTTCCTTAGAGCTCAATAACCTTCCATTTTATATATAAACATCAGATTTTCATTTTCCATACATCTGTTGACAGATAACTAGGTTGGCTCCATTTCCTTGCTATTCTGAATAGTGCCACAATAAACATGGGGGTGCAAATATCTCTACTAGTAAGCTAGAGTTCTCTCAGTATATGCCCAGAAGTGAGAAAGTTGGGCCATATGGAAGCTCTATTTTTAATTTTCTGATGAACCTTCAAACTGATTTCCATAATGGCTTGTACTAATTTGCAACCCCATCAGCAGTGACTAAAGGTTCCTCTTTCTCCATGTCCTCTCCTATATTTGTTGTTGCATTTCATGAAAATGGCCATTCTGCCCAGGGAAACATGGGTTCTCAGAACACTTTTTGAAATAGTTGTTGCCCATTTGTATTTCTTTTCCTGAAAATTGTCTATTCAATTCATTGACCCATCTTGATAAAGAATTAGGTAGACATGGCTTTGTTGGTCTATTTCTGGGTCCTCTATTCTGCTCCACTTATCTACCTGTCTGATTTTATGCCAGTACCAGGCTGCTTTATCACTGTAGGTCTGTAACATAATTTGAGGTCAGGTATTGTGATGCCCCAGCTCTGTGCTTAGACCTTAGGATTGCTTGGGCTATTTGTAACCTTTTATGGTTCCGTATGAATTCTTAGATTGACTTTTTCTAGTGCTGTGAAATATTAGTACAAAACCCATCAGTATTTTGATAGGTATTATATTAAATGTGTAGATTTATTTTGGTAGTAGAGCCATTTTCACAGTATTGACTCCGCCAATCCAAGAACATGGAAGGTCTTTGATTTCCTTTTTCAGAGTCTTGAGGCTTTCATTGAAGAGTGCTTTGTAATATGTCTGTTTAAGGCATTTATACCTTCTGGTTTTAATTTTGGTACATGATATGTATGCAGAAGTTCTTCTATTTCTTCTAGGTTTTCCAGCTTTTTCTTTTTTTTTTTGGTCTTGTTGAGACAGAGTCTCCCTGGAGCTCTGGCTGTCCTGGTACTCGCTATGTAGACCAGGCTGGCCTTGAACTCACAAAGATCCGCCTGCCTCTGCCTCCCAAATGCTAGGATTAAAGGCGTGTACCACCACACCCAGCCGGTTTTCCAGCTTTTTAAGAATATATGTTTGCAAAGTGATCTCTAAAAATGTTCTATACTGGAGTGCGTTGTAATGACAGCACCCTTTTTATCTCTAATTTTGTTTATTTAGTATTCTTCCTCTTGGTTTTTCTGAAATTGATTAATGATTCATCAATCTTGTTTACTTTTTCAAAGAACCACCCCTTTGTTTGATTAATTTTATGTATTGCTCTTTTAGTTTGTAAAATACACTTCAGTCCAATAAAATACACCATGGCTCAACTTGATTTAACTGACATATAGAAGATTTCACCCAACAGAGAGGGCATACATATTTTTCTCAGCACCACACAGAACCTTTTCCAAAATCTATCATATAGGACACAAGGCAAGTTTCAAGAAATAAAAAAAAAAACCTTGAGATTCTTTGCATCTTATCAAATCACAAGGGAATAAAAGAAGAATTTGACAATAATAGAAACTACAAAAATAAGCCGGGCGTGGTGGCGCACGCCTTTAATCCTAGCACTTGGGAGGCAGAGGCAGGCAGATCTTTGTGAGTTCAAGGCCAGCCTGGTCTACAGAGTGAGTTCCAGGACAGCTGGGGCTACAAGGAGACCCTGTCTCGAAAAGACAAAAAAAAAAAAAAGAAACTACAAAAATACTTGGAGACTAATCCACTAATCCATGATATTAGAGATAAATTTTTTTTTAATTCTTAGTAACATGATAATGAGAACACAACCTATCAGAACCTCTGGGACATAGCCAAGGTGTGCCAATAGAAAAGCTTATATACAGATGTGCTCACTGTAAAAAATCAGAGTGTTATCAAATAAACAACCTAATGATGCTCCTCAAGGCTCTTGAAAAACAGCAAGCAGCCAATCCCAATCCCTGTAGATGGCAAGAAATAAGATTAGGAAAGAAATTAATGAAACAGATAATAAAAGAATAGTACCCACAGTTTTTTAATGTATTTCTATAAAATTTGCTTTCCAAAACTCAAAAACCTGCCCAAGATTACAGCTTCAATCTTATATTTTTTTCACCAGAATAAAGGAAATAGGATGTCACCTACTTGATATAAATCATCAAATTAGAGGCATCTGAAAGGAATGCAGCAAACTCCTTCACCAAATGACTGCTTTGCTTACAAAGTAGTTTTAAGCCGGGCGTGGTGGCACAGGCCTTTAATCCTAGCACTTGGGAGGCAGAGGCAGACGGATCTTTGTGAGTTCAAGGCCAGCCTGGTCTACAGAGTGAGTTCCAGGACAGCTGGGACTACAGGGAGACCCTGTCTTGAAAAGACCAAAAAAAAAAGTAGTCTTAAAGTCTTAAAATTATCATAAGTCAAACTATTTACAATAGGAAAATCTGCTCGTTAAACTGATCACTAAGAAAAACACAGAATACAAGTCTTTCTGAATATTTTCTTTTTGGAATGAAATTATTTTCCTTATAAACTTAAAATCTGCTAGTATTATATCCTAGATATCAGCAGTTGTACATGTTAGTACAAGTACGTTCAATATGCTTGGAACAAAAGCTGATATATATGTTTCCCCTAAAAAAAAGAGTATCTTGTCTTTCTAAGCCACTCGTCCTTTTTTGCAACAGAGTCTAAGTAGGTGTGTCTGTGAAGGGGTGTGCTGGTCTGAATTTCCTATGCAGACCAAGCTGGCTCAATCTCACAGAGATCCACCTGCTTCTGCCTTCCAAGTGCTGGACCTACATGCCTTTAATCCCTACACTCAGGAGGCAGAGGCAGGCAAATCTTTTGTGAGTTCAAGACCAGCCTACTCTACACAGCAAGCCCAGCCTAGCCTGACACATAGTGAGACCCAGTTTGAAAAAAAAAGGCTCCTATTATCCTTTAATCCCAGCACAAGGAAGCAGAGGATCAGGAATTCAAAGCTAACCTGGACTACATGAGACCCTGCCTCAAAGCAACAGGTGGGTGTGGTGGTACATGATTTTAATTCTGGCACTCGGGAGACAGAGGGAGACGATATATATATTTTTTGGTCTTTTTGAGACAAGATCTCCCTGTAGCCCCAGCTGGCCTAGAACTTGCTCTGTAGACCAGGCTGGCTTTGAACTCACAAAGATCCGCCTGCCTCTGCCTCCCGAGTGCTGGGATTAAAGGCGTGCACCACCACGACCAACAAGAAATAGCTATTTTTTTTTTTTTTTTTTTTTTTGTCTTTTCAAGACAGGGTCTCCCTGTAGCCCCAGTTGTCCTGGAACTCACTCTGTAGACCAGGCTGGCCTTGAACTCACAAATATCCCGCCTGCCTCTGCCTCCCAAGTGCTAGGATTAAAGGCGTGTGCCACCACGCCCGGCTACCAACTTTACCTTATTTACTTGAGGCAGAGGCTCAAGTAGCCCATGCTGTCCTCGAACTCATTGTGAAATAGCTATCTTTTTATTTTATTTTATTTTATTTTTATTTTTGTATGTGTATGAATGTACTGTCTGCATGTAGGTCTGTGCACCTGTGTTGTGCAATGCCGCGGAGGTCAGAAGACGGTGTCGGATTCCCCTGGAACTGGAGTTTTCCTGGAATTGGGAGTTACAGACGGTTCTCAGTCGCCATGTGGGTGCTGGGGATCAAACCCAGGTCCTCTGCAAGAGCAGTCGGTGCTCTCAACCACTAGGCTATCTCTCCAGCCCCAGAAATAGCTATCTTATACCATGCATTACTCCAGGCACTGTGGGCTCTGTGGTGAACATGACACTAGTCTTTGCCTGCGTGGAGCCTTGAACTCAGAGATGCTTGTTACCATACATCCACAAATGACTTTTGTTTTTGTTTTTGTCTTTTTGAGACAGGGTCCTCCTGTAGGTCCAGCTGGCCTGGAACTCACTCTGTAGACCAGGCTGGCCTTGAACTCACAGAGATCCACCTGCCTCTGCCTCCCAAGTGCTTGGATTAAAGGCATGTGCCACCATGTCCGGCCTAGAATGACTTCTAAATTACCTGCCATGCTACTCAGCTTCAGTAGAGAAGAGAATCAAGATCTAACCTTTAGGGACTAGCAGTATATAGCTCAGTAGTAGAGAATTTGCCTAGCATGCACAAGACCCTGGTCCCCAGCACTACCAGGAAGAAAAGAAAAAATGATCAAACTAGGGACAGATTTGTATAGCAAATACTTAAATGTCCTGAGTAAAGAAAGGCAGATAGGAAGTCTCCAACGTTTCAAAGCACTGAATTTCCTGTTGGTTGGCAGCCAGCCAGAAGAACATGAGGTTCACACCTCACCCAAGAGCCAATCCCTTATCCCAGATCTCACCTCAAAAGCCACACGGTCTGACTGGTGTTGCCGCTCAGCCTCCTGCAGCCTGGCAAGCAAGTCTTGTACTGTCTGCCTTAAGCTTTCAACACCTTCATTTAGGTAGGTGTCCACCTGTAACCAGAGCAGGGAAAGGAAGGGAAAGCCACATTTGGGACTCTGTGGGAGAAGGTCCCCTCCCTGTCACTGCATGGTGGTTTGGGCCATCTGTGGAGATCACATTCACAAAAGAATTAACATCCACAGAAGAGAACAACCAAGAGTTCTCAGTTATTCACCCAAAACATTCCCCTTTTATCCCCTAAGGAACACAGTCTCAAATCACCAAATTATTTAAGGCCCAGTATTTTTTTTTTAAACTTATCAGTGGTACAGCACATCTTTAATCTTAGCACCTGGGGGGGGGGCAGCGGCAGGTGGATCTTTGGGAGTTCAAGGCCAGCCTGGACTACAGAGTGAGTTCCAGGACAGCTGGGGCTATAGGGAGACCCTGTCTCAAAAAAAAAAAAGAAAAAAAAAAGAGATAGCTATTTCTTGTTAGTGGTGGTGGTGGTGCACGCCTTTAATCCCAGCACTCGGGAGGCAGAGGCAGGCGGATCTTTTTGAGTTCAAGGCCAGCTTGGTCTAGAGTTCCAGGACAGCTGGGGCTACAGGGAGACCCTGTCTCGAAAAGACCCCCCTCTCAAAAAAAAAAAGCCATATCAGTGGAAGCCAGGTGTGATGGCACATGCCTTTAATCTCAGCACTCGCTCGGTAGGCAGAGGCAGGAGGATTTCTGTGAGTTCAAAGCCAGCCTGGTCTACATAGTGAGCTCCAGGCCAGCTGAGACTAAAGGGAGACCCTGTCTCGAAAAGACAAAAAAACAAAGAAACAAAAAACATATCAGTGGAATGGTTCTTTCAAAGCATGAAAATTTTTTTTACATTTATTTATTTATTTATTTATTTATTTATTTTGCATGTTGAGGGAGTTGAGGGAGTATGCCATGGCACACGTGTGGAGGTCTGAGAACAACTTGGAATTAGTTCTCTCATTCCACCATGTGGGTTCCAGAGATTGACCTCAGGACACAGTTTCTGATCTGAACCCTCTGAGAGCAGTGACCTATTCCTTGTGGACTGGCCAAGTGCCTGTTCAGCTCCCATCACATGAGGAGCAGCCTAGAGCCCAAAGCTACATCTTGAAGTGTTCTTAGCCCTTCCCACAGATCAGCATGAACAGGGCTGTCAATGGATGGGCAGGGTTATAGAGGCATCCATGAAGCACAGGAATCTGAATGGATGAGCAGGGTTATAGAGGCATCCATGAAGCACAGGAATCTGAACAGATGAGCAGGGTTATAAAGGCATCCATGCAGCACAGGAATCTGAATGGATGGGCAGGGTTATAAAAGGCATCATGCAGCACAGGAATCTGAATGGATGGGCAGGGTTATAGAGGCATCCATGAAGCACAGGAATCTGAGTGGATGAAGAAAAAGGTGTCTCATCCAGGTTACTGCTGGGTGTCACTCCCAGACACACCCAGTGTGGGCTGCTAGTTGAGCCTGGGCAGACAAGTAGGGTCTCGCTCTCATTTCTGCTGCAAAGGCACCAGACACTGCACACGGCCCTCAGAGTCTGGCACACTCTGTCTTACAGTGGGAAGCAGCAAGACTTTCACCCCAGCTCTAGGCTCTCAGCTGGGGGATGGGGAGATAGCCTCTGGAATTCTTCCTGGGTCCCTGAGCTTCCACTTCTGTATATGTGAAGCAGGGAGAAGACTCCTCACGACACCCTGCCTTATAGGCTGTCTGTGAAGTTGGGAAGACATTCAGAACACAGGGCTTGAGAAAAACCAGAGCAAACATTGCCAGGAGTTACTATCGTTTATTACCAAAAACTTATTTGCTAAACAAGGTGGTTCAAGGGAAAGGAAGTGACTAGAATCACACTTAAAATCAAGACATCAATTAAGTTACCATGCCCCACCCAAGCATCTAGGCAAGAGAAAATGCATGAGATGCTGGATCTATCTATAATGGATGCATGTCCAACAGTGTTCTCATAAGACCATCTGATAACATGGATATTTTTCATGAAAATATCATTTTTCCGCGGGGCGTGGTGGCGCATGCCTTTAATCCTAGCACTTGGGAGGCAGAGGCGGGCAGATCTTTGTGAGTTCAAGGCCAGCCTGGTCTACAGAGTGAGTTCCAGGATAGCTGGGGCTACTGGGAGATCCTGTCTCGAAAAAGACCAAAAAAAAAAAAGAAAATATTATTTTTCCACTTCAATTCCCTCAAGAAAAAAAAAAAAAAGAAAATATTATTTTAAGGGTTCAGGGTACACCTCAGTAGCAAACTGTTAGCTTAACATGTGTAAGATCCTGAGTTTAAGTCCCAGTACTACTGAGAAAGAAAGAAAAAAAAAAAAAAAGAAAATAGTTTTATCATGTAATACAGTATGAAGCAAAAAAAAATTATAAAAACTACATATGAGGGGCTGGAGAGATGGCCTAGCGGTTAAGAGTGCCAACTTTTCTTACAGAGGACCTGGGTTCGATCCCCAGCACCCACATGGCGGCTAAGAACCATCTGTAACTCCAATTCCAGAAGAACTCCAGTTCCAGGGGAATCCGATACCCTCTTCTGACCTCCATAGCATTGCATGACATGGGTGCACCAACCTACATGCAGACAGTACATTCATACACATAAAAAATTAATTAGCGAGCTCCAGGCCAGCTGGGACTACAGGGAGACCCTGTCTCAAAAAGATAAAAAAAAAAAACAACACTACATGTGAGAGGAAAAAAATAACAAACTAGATTTTTGTTTATTCATCTTGAAACAGGTTCTTGTACGAAGCCCAAGTTGACTTCAAATTGACAGTCATCCTCCTGCCTCAGTCTCTCAGGTACCAGGACGACAGGGATGAGCCATCGTGCTGGCTCAACAAAGTAGGTTCTAATACAGTAATGAACATAGATCCTAAAAACAAGTTTTGGCTGGGCATGGTGGCGCATGCCTTTAATCCTAGCACTCGGGAGGCAGAGGCAGGCAGATCTTTGTGAGTTCAAGGCCAGCCTGATCTACAGAGTGAGTTCCAGGACAGCTGGGGATACAGGGAGACCCTGTCTCGAAAAGACCAAAAAAAAAAAAAAAGTTTTGAACAAAAAAGAGAAACAGTAAACAAGAAAAATGATAGAATACAGTCCATCATATCAACTGAGAACACTTTACAGCCACATTTGAAGCCATCTATTAAATATTTTCAAGTTAGTGGGGGGGAGAAGAAAGACAGCACAAGTAGTGAAAGGGCTTCTGGGTCCCATGGTGATGTACCATGACTAATGGACAGATATGACTCAATTCTACACATGAAAGCCAAAAACACCCAACCCAAAAAATTGCCCTTAGGGCTGGGTGTATAACTTAGTGGTAGAGGCCGCACTTAACATTAAAGAGCCTGGGTTCAGTTCTCAGCACCAAACTAACAGCTCCCCTCAAAAACAAAAACAAAAAACCCAATCAAAGAAATAAAAGAAAAATAGAAAAAAAGATATACAGTGCAATCTCAATATTGTGTTATATATTTGCATTGACCAAAAAAGAGTCAAAGAAAATTTCATCTAAGTGTATTCCCTCCACCCCCTCTGGAGATGAGGCAGAATAGAGAAAAACTGAAGGGCCACGGGATGGGAAAGAAGCACACCACTCTGCAATCTGGCTGGGAAGACAGAAACTTGAACACAGCTGATAGAGTGAAGGTTGGGTATGGAAATACTCCTTTTCCTTAGAGACAGCTTATGTAAGGATGTTAAAAAAACAAAATGCACTAAGCTTACTTGCAGCCAGAATGCTGAAGTGGCTCAGTGGGTAAAGATGCTTATTACCAAATCTGAGGACCCGAGTTTAATTTCTGTGGAAGGAGAGTACCAATTCTCTCAAGTTGTCTATTTTTTTTTAATTTTTAAAATTTATTATTATTATTAATTTTTTTTTGGTCTTTTTGAGACAGGGTCTCCCTTCTTTTTTAATTTTATTTATTTTTGAATGTATTGTCTGCATGTAGGTTTGTGTACCTGTGTCGTGCAATGCCGTGGAGGTCAGAAGAGGGTGTCAGATTCCCCTGGAACTGGTGTTAAAGACGATTCTCAGCCGCCATGTGGGTGCTGGGGATCGAACCCGGGTCCTCTGCAAGAGCAGTTGGTGCTCTTAACCACTAGGCCATCTCTCCAACCCTATTTTATTATTTTTTATGTGTATGAGTATACTATCTGCATGTAGGTTGGTGCACCCGTGTCGTACAATGCCAAGGTCAGAAGAGGGTGTCGGATTCCCCTGGAACTGGAGTTAAAGACGGTTCTTTTTTTTTTTTTTTAATCTTTTCAAGACAGGGTCTCCCTGTAGTCCCAGCTGTCCTGGAACTTACTCTGTACACCAGACTGGCCTTGAACTCACAAAGATCCGCCTGCCTCTGCCTCCCAAGTGCTAGGATTAAAGGCGTGCGCCACCACACGCCCGTTCTTAGGCACCATGTGGATGCTGGGAATCAAACCTGGGTCTTTTGCAAGAGTAGTTGGTGCTCTTAACCGCTGAGCCATCATCTCTCCAGCCCCTCAAGTTGTCTATTGACCTTCATGCATATGCTATGGCTTTTGTGTACACACNATCTCTCCAGCCCGGCTTTGGTCTTCTAACTAAACAGTGTTGTTCTTGTTGCACAGGTGTACTGAAAGGCAGCTGGGACGACAAGAGATCCTACGGAGAAAACAGTCAACCAGCTGAAAGTGAGGTCCAAGTACAATCCAGGAGTGGACCCCCATCCCTCTGCGGAACATCTAGTTCCCTGAATCTACATTCAGGGCTCCCTTTTATGTGTTCAGATGTTTTCCCTCTGTTCCTTTATGTTGTTAAACGGCCCGTACTCCTAATGTATTCCAAATAGCATTTTTCTTTCTTTTTCTTTCTTTATTTTTTTTTTTTGTCTTTTGAGATAGTCTCCCTTATCCCCAGCTGTCTCTGGAACTCAACAGTAGACCAGTGACCTTGAACTCACAAGAGATCGGCCTGCCTTGCTTCTATACTAGCGGTGAAAGGTGTGCGCCCACCATGCCCAGCATCAAATAGCATTTTGACCTTTGGATCCACTTCCTCAATCAACAAATAGGTATCACGTGCCTAGCAAACTCCCTGGATATTCATCTGAATTGTCAGCCACCTTCCCCAGCATTTCCCAACTAGAATGTCAGCACTATCTGAGCGAGGATTCATTTATCTCATTGCTTATACAGGAAAGACTGGTCTGTGACCCCACTTTATAGCATGATTACTCTGTCTGCTGCCACTGTATAGAACAATTCCAGACTGAGTAGAAGGGATTTGCGATGGGACCCAAATTTTGTTCACTTTCCCTACACTGAATCTCAAGTATCTTGCCCTCTTCTCCCAGGCCAGGAACTGCCTGCAGAAGCTCAGGGAGGATATAAGTAGCAAGCTTGACAGGAATCCAGGAGACCCTCTGCATCAACAGGAGACACAGGTAATAGTGAATGGTGCTGACCACAGCCAGGAAGGAAGAGGGTGTAGGGATGTGGCTTTGCTGAGAGCTCACAGAGATGGGCTCCCAGCATGATGCTACTTGTGTTTCCAGATATCCACTGACATAATTACAGCTGCACAAAGTTGAATTACACAAGTGATTGTAAGTTATTATAATGCAAAGCCTGTCTACAAGGATTTCGTGATTATATATACATAAGTTTTAAGACCTTACATAGATAATCACCTGTAATCCAAACTCTCTTAAGTATTCTTGCGAACTTAGTGAAGTACAGGAAATTGAAGTCTTCTTCTTTTTTTGGGGGGGGGAGGGGTTGGGGCGTTTTGAAGAAGGGTCCCTATCAGCTTGTCCGAGACTCTGACTTCAGAGACCAGCTCTAAGCTCTTGAAATCACCAGAGATCCACCTCCGCTCTCTCCCCAAGTCTAGAAGTCTTTTTTTTTTTTTGTATTTTTTTATTATTTTAGTTATTTTAACAAATCTAGACCCAGTTCCCGCTCATTCCCCCACCCACCAGACTCGCTCATGTCTGCCAAATCAGCTTCTCATACCTCTTACTCTTTCTCAATCCAATATTATTCCAGGTGAAAGTTGACTGGTTTGAGCAGAATGTTGCACGTTTTCTAGATTGTCAAATTCTTTGATGCAGCTTTTTGTTTTTGTTGTGTTTGTTTTCAAAACGCATACGGCCCAACCTGCTTTTGACAAATCAGGGGCCCTACACAAGAAATACTTACAACTGGTAGTGCACTAGCTCCACAGATGAGGAATACCATTCGTCGTTTTGTTTTTCTGAGGACTGTAGTTACTTTTCACTCAGCATGATGTCTCTCTAGCGTCCACCATTTCCTGCAAAGCTCATGATGTCGTCTTTCTTTTTTAATTTTTTTAAATAATTTTGTAATTGTTTATTTATTTTTTGTATATGTAGAAGGTACTGTCTGATGTATGTTGTGCACCCGTGTCGTGCAATGCCTTGGAGGTCAAAGGAGGTGTTAGATTCCCCCTGGGACAGGGAGTTTAATTGGATTTCAGACGTTGTTAGCCAGCATTTGTGGTGCATGGGATTGACCAACTGGTCTCTCTGCAGAGAGCAGTCAGGTGCTGTTAACCCGTTAGGGCTACTCTCCAGCCCGATGTCGTCTTTCTTATGCGTCATAGAACTCCATTGGTAAGATGTACACATTTTCTCTATCCACATCGTCAGTGAGTGCTTAGGTTGGTCCAGCTCCTTCTATGTGAAGTAGCCTCAATAAAACATGCTGGGCATGTACTCTGTATGGGCAATAAGTCTTAGGGTACAGGCCCAGAGTGTATGGCTGGGTGGGGTGGCAGTTCATTCAAAGTCGTCAGGTTTCGCACACTGTTTTCCATAGTTGCTGTACTATAATTCCCACCCAGGAGTTATGAGTTTCCCACTCTTCCCAACACCTCTCCAGCATCTATGGTATCATTTGTTTTGTGATCCTAGCCAGGTCTTATTGGGGAGTAAATGAAATCTAAATAGTGTTTTTCATTTGATTTCCCTTAATATAATGAGTGTGAACAGTTCTTGATGTTTTCTCAGTCACTGCTCTAATTCCTCACTTGTGAAAGTCTCATTGTCAGTTCTTTGCTCCATTCATTGAGGGGTCATTTGTTTTCTTTTTTCTTTTGTTTTGAGTAGTTTTTGTTTATATAATTCCGAAATCAATGCTTGTCAATGTATCTGCAGTGAAGGTTTCCGTCCTCCCACCTGTGGGATTTCTCTTCACTCCTTGAGTGTTTCTTTTGATGTACAGAGCTTTTGAGTTTGATGAGGCCCCATTTGTCAATTTCGACCTTAATTTTTTGTATTTTTGAGACAGGGTCTCCCTTTAGTCTCAGCTGGAGTAGCCGGGAGCTCACTCGTTAGACCAGCTGGCCTTGAACTCAAAGAGATCACCTGCCTCTGCCTCCCAGGGCTGAGATTATAGATACTCCACCACATCCGATTTTTTTCTTTTGTTTTTTTTTGTAAGACTTCAGTTATCTGGGTGCTGGAGCAATGGCTCAGGTGGGTTAAGAGCAGTGACTGCTCTGGAGAGGACCATACGTTCAGTTCCCAGCACCCACATGTGGCTAAACACCATCCATAACTCCAGTTCCAGCCTCCACTCCTGACCTCCACAGCCTTTGCAACCGCATGAGTGCACTTTATACGTGTGCCAGGCAATACACTCACACCAAGCCATCAAAATAAAATAAAAATAAAAAAGGTTTTAAAAAGACTTTGTTATTTTATGTATGTGTTTGCCTGCATGGAATGTGTGGTACCTACATGCATGCCCTAGTACACAGAGGCC
Organism: Rhizomys pruinosus; assembly: GCA_009823505.1. Classification (NCBI taxonomy): domain Eukaryota; kingdom Metazoa; phylum Chordata; class Mammalia; order Rodentia; family Spalacidae; genus Rhizomys; species Rhizomys pruinosus. The sequence continues at coordinate 77,366 of VZQC01002485.1, forward strand.
AGAAAGGACATGGATCCCCTTGGAACTGGTTACTTGTGAGCTGCTTTGTGGGTGCTGGGAACCAACCTATGTCCTCTGCAACCATTGAGCCATCTTCTTTCTGGCCCCTAAATGAAAGTCTTTGATCTAGCATGTTGTGTACATAGCTAAAACTCCTTGAGGAGATTCACCACCCTGTCCCTGTGTCCCCCTGTCCCTGTGTCCTTAGCCTGGACTAGGATGTGGGATGCAGAGGCATCAGTAATGTAGGACCAAATACTGTAGAAATCTTCCCTGGGGTGGATATGGGAGCTTCCTTTCCAGCTTCTCTACAGTTGGGATAGGCTTGTCTTCAGGAGAACAGAGAAATCCCTCCTGACATCCCCCTTGAATCAAGTGGTCCTTCCCACCTGGCAGTTGGTGCCAAAGGATTCCTCTTTGTCTTAGCAGTGCCCTGGGTTTTGTGTGGTGGACGTTCCTGAATCCATTTTGCTTTGTCTGAGGCAGGACTTTTGGGTTAACCTCAAACCTGGCTGATGGGAAGCACCCTCAAGTGGCACCAGAACCTCATGTGCTCAAAGACTGGCCACAAAGCCCAGGAGTCATGTGATGAGATGTCTGGGTTTGGGTTGGACAGAACTGCAGCAAAAGCCGCCTCTACTCTTTTGAGTTACACTTTGCCAAACCCTGTCAGGATCCTTACGGCAAGGACAGAAAGGAAGGCATGGTGTTTGTGCGAGAGGCTGCTTGTATTCCCTGGAGTGAGCCTCACATGTTTTCCCGTCTGCTGAAAAGGCTCGGCCTGAGGGGGTCCCCGCGGGTTAGTCGTTCCCTCTCCAGGCGTCTGCTCATGAGCTTTTCTCTTCTGCCCTCCTTCCTCTCTTACTGTTTATCGCCCCCCTCCCCAGTTCTCTTCCTTCCCACTCCATTCTCTCCTTCCCTTCCCGTTCTTTTGCTTCATTCTCTTAAAATTTTTTAAATGATAATTGTTTATTGTGTATGTGTATGAGTGTTCATACACATGGAACACACTCGGGGGTCAGAGGTCAACTTGCAGAAGTGGTTCTTTCCAACCAATGGACTGTGGGGATTGAACTCAAGTTGTGAGCCATGGTGGCAAGTGCCCTTACCATCTTGAACATTCTCTCTGGCCCTCCCTATAAGATTTAACATCTAGAAATGTAACATTTTGCCAGGCACGGCGTGGTGCAACAATGCCTTTAATCCCAACACTCAGGAGGTGAGCAGCCGATCTCTGTGGTCAGGCCAGCCTGGTCTAGCGAGCAAGTTCCAGCCAGCTAACTATATATAAGGCGGAGACCGCTTTCTTAAAAGATGAAAAGAGGAGCTGGAGAGATGGCCTAGCAGTTAAGAGCGCCGACCTACCTTGCAAGAGGACCCGGGTTCAATCCCCAGACGCCACACATGCGGCGAGAACCGTCTGGAAAACTCACCATATTCCAGGAGAACTCCGTTCAGGGGAATCCACACTGTCTTCTGACCCTCCGCGGCATTGCACTACACGAGTGCACAAACTGCATGCAACAGTACATTCATACGCAGTAAAGAAATAAATAAATATTTAAAAAGAAAAAGAAAAAAACAATTTAAAAAAAAAAAGATTGAAAGAAAGGGAGGGAGGGAGGGGAGGGAGGTAGAGGGAGGGGAGGGAGGGAGGGAGGGAAGGAAGGAAGGAAGAGGAAGGAAGGAAGAAGAGAGGAAGGAAGGAAGAAGGAAGGAAATATTTTAAATTGTTTACCTAGTTGGGTTAATTTTTTTTTATTCCTATTTTATTTTTCTTTAACAGGTGGTGTTAAGCCAAATGGCTTTAGCAGGATCCATGACCTTGACAGCACCCACCGGAGGTAGGTATAGAGGGACACCTTGGTGAACACTGCTTAGCCAGGGACAACAGGTCCTCTTGCTCCTGCCCCCCCCCAGTACTTATTTTATATAAAAATACCAACAAGATAGACGTAAAAAGTAGAAATTCTCCAAGCTCACTGCTTAGAACTAGCCACTGTTGCTTAGAACTAGCCAAGCAGAGACACTGTTGTACAAGTGGGTGGATCCTTGTAAAACAGTGACTATGCTCGGCCGTCCCTGGGAGTGACCTTAAGAGCTTTGAAGGAGATGGTGCCTGGGTCTCTAGAGATAGAGCATAATTGTTCTGAGTTGCACAGCCTGGGCATGGGCATGGGGCTTTTAAAATCTTTTTTTTTTTTGGGGGGGGGTTGTTTTTTGAGACAGGTCTTCCTTTAGTCCCAGCTGGCCTGGAGCTCACTATATAAACCAGGCTGGCCTTGAACTCACAGAGATCCACTGACTCTGCATCCTGAGTGCTGGGTCAAAGGTGTGGCGCAACACATGTTTATTGAAATATCATATATACCTGTATAAGTAAACATGTAATATGTACACATACTTTTCCCAGAATCAAAGTCGTTGAAATACAGGATTTCTTCTTCTTCCTCTTCCCTCCTTACATGCTATAAGCGCTTTTATACCACTGAGCTACTCCTGAGCCGTGTTGCTTGCTTCTAATTTAAATAAATAGAAAAAATACCTAGCCTTTCTTTCCATGTTAGTACATATACAGCTTCCTCATTCTTTTGAAAGGCATGGTATGTCCTTCCATTTGCTGTACATTTAAAAAAGTTACTTGTTGTTGGGAGTTTATGTCTTTGATCCCAACATTCAGAAAGAGGTAGGCTAGGCACATCCATGTGAGATTGAGGCCAGCCTGGTCTATGTAGGAAGTTCCAGAGCAGCTGGAGCTACAGGAAGACCCTACCTCAAAAAGACAAAAAACAAAAACAGAAAGCAACCAAAAAATTGTGGGGTTTTTTTGTGTAATTTTTTTTTTTTTTTTTATTTTTTAATTTTAGAAATTGAAAATAATAAGAAGAGAAAAGAAACTACAGTGTTAATTTCCTATCTGTCAGCGGCAGCAGGGACATAGCCCAGCACTGACACTAGTACCTACTGAGGAGTTGTCTCCACCACACCACAGAAAAGAATTCCAGAACTGGTCAGCACTAAAGCAGAGCTATCAAGTTTATTAAGTAAGACGAGCAATAGTACATGTTTTAGATTGAAGCGTGGGCATTTAGAGGAGAGAGATGCTTAGGAAAAGGAGAGCACACACGGAAGTGCCGGCTTCCCTGGAGTGGCAGTTGTACTTAGGTGTCTTTACAGTGGCTGTGTGTATGATTTTGTGGCCTTACATTGCTCAAAGGATATAATTAACTAACTTTAAAGATGAATCAAAGTGGGGCTCGAGAGATGGCTCTTTTTTTAAATTTTTTATTTTATTTTATTATTTTTTATGTGTATGAATGTACTGTCTGCATGTAGTGTTGTGCACCCATGTCCTGCAATGCCGAGGAGGTCAGAAGAGGCATGGATCCCCTGGAACTGGAGTTAAAGACAGTTCTTAGCCGCCATGTGGATTCTGGGAATTGAACCCAGTCCTCTTCAAGAGTAGTCAGTGCTCTTAACCACTGAGCCATCTCTCCAGCCCCAGCTTTTTTTTTTTTTTTTTTAAGAGCATTGGATGCTTTTGCAGAGGACCAGGGTCAATTACCAGCACCCACATGGCAGCTAACAAACGTCTGTTACTCCAGTTCCAGGGGATCCACACCCTCTTCTGACCTCCACAGACACTGCATGACAGGGGTACAGTTACATATATGTAGGCATAACACTCATAAAATAAATGTTAAAAAGTTTGCTTTTTTTTTAAGATTAAGCAAAGCTCACAAAGCTTCAATAAAAATTGGCTTTGGGAAAAAAAAAAAAAAGATTAAGCAAAGCTTAAGCCAGCTCTAGTGGTGCACACCTTTAATCCCCTCACTAAACAGAGGTAGTGGATCTCTGGGAATTCAAGGCCAGCATGGTCTACATAGCATGTTCCAAGCTAGCTGGGGCTACAGTGAGACCTTGTCTTTTAAAAAAAAAAAAATTAAGCAAAGCTTAAATTTTAAGGAAAGTTAAAAATTAAGGAAAAAAAATCTATGAGCTGGTTCTCATCTTAAAGAATTGTCTTTAGCCGGGCGTGGTGGCGCATGCCTTTAATCCTAGCACTTGGGAGGCAGAGGCAGGTGGATCTCTGTGAGTTCAAGGCCAGCCTGGTCTACAGAGTGAGTTCCAGGACAGCTGGGGCTACAGGGAGACCCTGTCTCGAAAAGACCAAAAAAAATAAATAAATAAATAAATAAAAAGAATTGTCTTTTTGGGCTGGAGAGATGGCCTAGTGGTTAAGAGTGACTACTGCTCTTGCAGAGGACCCACATGACAGCTGAGAACTGTCTTTGACTCCAGTTCCAGGGGAATCTGATGCCCTCTTCTGACCTCCGAGGCATTTGCACGACACGGGTGCACAACCTACATGCAAACAATACATTCATACACATAAAAAATAAATAAATAATTAATTTTAAAAAAAAGGAATTGTCTTTTGAGCCTGGTGTGATGGTGCACACCTTTAATCCTAGCACTTGGGAGGCGGAGGCAGGCAGATTTCTGTGAGTTCAAGGCCAGCCTGGTCTACAGAGTGAGCTCCAGGCCAGCTGGGACTAAAGGGAGACCCTGTCTAAAAAAGACCAAAAAAAAGAATTGTCTTTTGTAAATGAAATTGTAAGGTGGTTTAAAATTTTTCATTTAAGCCTGGTGTGGTGGCGCATGCCTTTAACCCTAACACTTGGGAGGCAGAGGCAGGCGGGTCTTTGTCAGTTCAAGCCCAGCCTCATCTACAGAGTGAGTTCCAGGACAGCTGGGGTTACAGGGAGACCCTGTCTCAAAAAGACCAAAAAGAAAAAAAATTTTTTTCATTTATTCGTTATTTATTATTTATTTAGGGTATGTGTGTTCTGGAAGCGGGGACACAGGGATTGTTACCACATGCTTCTCTTCATCTTTGAATGGCTTTATAGGTAGAATGGAGTGCCCCAAGCTAACCTGCATTTTCCTCCCCAGCCCAACCTGGATTTCCCTCCCCAGCCCCGGGAGGTGTTAGGAGATGAGGTCTGGCCCAGCAGGGAGACGCTAGCAGTCCCCTAGGGCCTATGTGTGCTGTCTTTGCACAGAGCCCTGGGTTTGCCTTTTTGTGTGTGAGATGCGATTAAATGCATTAGGCAGAGGAAAATGTCTTATCGGTACACAGCCTCCCTCGGAGAAGAGGGAGAAATAAGAGCAGCCAAATTGAAACCTTATTAAACAAAATTGGTTAGGTTTGATGGAGCCCAACCTAGACTGATCTTTAAAAGCTTATTTCATTTTTCCCCTCTAGTCTGAACCTCTTTGAATTGAAGTAACTGATCCTGCTGTGTAAGCTCATTAGCGTCGGACCTGTGTCTCTTTTCCGCCCCGATTTACATTTTATTAAGTCACAGTGAAGCTGTGCGGACTCGACCTCTGCCAGGGCACAGGCTCATTAACAGTGAAAGTGGGTAACAGGTCCAGTTACCTTGCACCAGTGCCACCACTCCAGAACCTACTACATGTCAGGCAGCCGGAGGCCCTCAACACTGCTGCGGCTGCTGCTCCTCACAGTTTGCTGTGCAGAACTCACAGAGGCTGCCAGAGGCTTGCTATACTTTCTGGAGGCCCACTGCATGGTATTGTGCCTCATCCTGGTCTCCTGGTAGAGTATGTGCACAGGGAGAATATGTACATAATTCTGGCAATAAGACTCTTGGGAACCGTCTTAACCTTGGCAGGCTTCAAGTGTCCGGTCCATGTAGTGAGACCACCATTAGCCATCTGGAAAACTGCTGAGAGTCAAATGGTATGTTTGCAGCCCCCTGCTCTGCACATGGGCAGATAGTACGTTTTCCTGACTGGCCTCCTGTAAAGCAGCGAAGCGGGGGACTGGGGAAGTACCTAAGTTGATCGGGTGCTTGCCTGGCACACACAAGGTCCTGGGCTCAAGCCTCAGTACCACATGAACTAGGCAGGCATGGTGGCATACTCCTGTATTTTGGGCACTTGAGAGACAGAGGCAGGAAGATCAGAAGTTCAGGGTCATCCTCTTCTACATAGTGAGTTCCAGACTAGCCTGGACTACATAAGACTATTTTAAAAAAAAAAAAAAAAGCTGGGGCTGGAGAGATGGCTCAGTGGTTAAGAGCACTGACTACTCTTGAAGAGGACTGGGTTCAATTCCCAGAATCCACATGGCGGCTAAGAACTGTCTTTAACTCCAGTTCCAGGGGAGTTCCATGCCCTCTTCTGACCTCCTCGGCATTGCAGGACATGGGTGCACCAACCTACATGCAGACAGTACATTCATACACATAAAAAATAATAAAATAAAATAAAACATTTAAAAAAAGAGCCATCTCTCGAGCCCCACTTTGATTCATCTTTAAAGTTAGTTAATTATATCCTTTGAGCAATGTAAGGCCACAAAATCATACACACAGCCACTGTAAAGACACCTAAGTACAACTGCCACTCCAGGGAAGCCGGCACTTCCGTGTGTGCTCTCCTTTTCCTAAGCATCTCTCTCCTCTAAATGCCCACGCTTCAATCTAAAACATGTACTATTGCTCGTCTTACTTAATAAACTTGATAGCTCTGCTTTAGTGCTGACCAGTTCTGGAATTCTTTTCTGTGGTGTGGTGGAGACAACTCCTCAGTAGGTACTAGTGTCAGTGCTGGGCTATGTCCCTGCTGCCGCTGACAGATAGGAAATTAACACTGTAGTTTCTTTTCTCTCATTTTTCCATACTTCTAAATTCCCAAAATTTTCTACAGTAAAGCATATCTTATTATAAAATTACACAAAAAAAACCCCACAAATTTTTTGGTTGCTTTTCTGTTTTTTGTTTTTTGTCTTTTTGAGGTAGGGTCTTCCTGTAGCTCCAGCTGCTCTGGAACTTCCTACATAGACCAGGCTGGCCTCAATCTCACATGGATGTGCCTAGCCTACCTCTTTCTGAATGTTGGGATCAAAGACATAAACTCCCAACAACAAGTAACATTTTTTAAATGTACAGCAATGGAAGGACATACCATGCCTTTCAAAAGAATGAGGAAGCTGTATATGTACTAACATGGAAAGAAGGCTAGGATATTTTTCTATTTATTAAAATTAGAAGCAAGCAACACGGCTCAGGAGGTAGCTCAGTGGTAAAAGCGCTTATCTAGCATGTAAGTGAGGGAAGAGGGGAAGAAATCATGTATTTAACATGACTTTGAATTTGAGAAAAGTATGTACATATTACATGTTTACTTATACAGGTATATATGATATATTCAATAAACATGTGTTGGCGCACACCTTTGATCCCAGCACTCAGGATGCAGAGTCAGGTGGATCTCTGTGAGTTCAAGGCCAGCCTGGTTTATATAGTGAGCTCCAGGCCAGCTGGGACTAAAGGAAGACCCTGTCTCAAACACACCCCCCCCCCCAAAAAAAAAAAAAGATTTTAAAAGCCCCATGCCCATGCCCAGGCTGTGCAACTCAGAACAATTATGCTCTATCTCTAGAGACCCAGGCACCATCTCCTTCAAAGCTCTTAAGGTCACTCCCAGGGACGGCCGAGCATAGTCACTGTTTTACAAGGATCCACCCACTTGTACAACAGTGTCTCTGCTTGGCTAGTTCTAAGCAACAGTGGCTAGTTCTAAGCAGTGAGCTTGGAGAATTTCTACTTTTTACGTCTATCTTGTTGGTATTTTTATATAAAATAAGTACTGGTGGGGGGGCAGGGAGCAAGAGACCCTGGTCCCTGGCTAAGCAGTGTTCACCAAGGTGTCCCCTCTATTACCTACCTCCGGTGGGCTGCTGTACAAGGTCATGGAATCCTGGCTAAAGCCATTTGGCTTTTCTAACACCACCTGTTTAAAGAAAAATAAAATTAGGAATAAAAAAAAATTAACCAACTAGGTAAACAATCTTAAAATATTTCCTTCCTTCCTTCCTTCCTTCCTTCCTTCCTTCCTTCCTTCCTTTCCTTCCTTCCTTCCCTCCCTCCCTCCCTCCCCTCCCTCCCTCCCTCCCCTCCCTCCCTCCCTTTCTTTCAATCTTTTTTTTTTTAAACGGGGATCTGACAGTGGTCTTTTTCTTTTTCTTTTTAAATTTTATTTATTTCTGTATGCGTATGAATGTACTGTCTGCATGCAAGTTTGTGCACCCGTGTCGTGCAATGCCGCGGAGGTCAGAAGACAGTGTCGGATTCCCCTGGAACTGGAGTTCTCCTGGAATTGGAGTTTCAGACGGTTCTCGGCCGCCATGTGGGTGCTGGGGATTGAACCCGGGTCCTCTGCAAGAGTGGTCGGCGCTCTTAACTGCTAGGCCATCTCTCCAGCCCTCTTTCAATCTTTTAAAGACAGGGTCTCCCTATATATAGCCTTAGCTGGCCTGGAACTTGCTCTGTAGACCAGGCTGGCCTTGAACTCACAGAGATCGGCCTGCCTCAGCCTCCTGAGTGCTGGGATTAAAGGCATGTGCCACCACGCCTGCCTGGCAAAATGTTACATTTCTAGATGTTAAATCTTATAGGGAGGGCCAGAGAGAATGTTCAGAGGTAAGGGCACTTGCCACCATGGCTCACAACTTGAGTTCAATCCCCACAGTCCATATGGTTGGAAAGAACCAACTTCTGCAAGTTGACCTCTGACCCCCGAGATGTGTCATGGTATGAACACTCATACACATACACAATAAACAATTATCATTTAAAAAATTCTTATAGAGAATAAGAAAGGGAAGGGAAGGAGAGAATGGAGTGGGAAGGAAGAGAACTGGGGAGGGGGCGATAAACAGTAAGAGAGGAAGGAGGGAGGGAAGAAAGAGCTCCATGAGCAAGACAGCCTGGAGAGGGAACGCTAACCCGCGGGGACCCCCTCAGGCCGAGCCTTTCAGCAGACGGGAAAACATGTGAGGCTCACTCCAGGGAATACAAGCAGCCTCTCGCCACAAACACCATGCCTTCCTTTCTGTCCTTGCCGTAAGGATCCTGACAGGGTTTGGCAAAGTGTAACTCAAAAGAGTAGAGGCGGCTTTTGCTGCAGTTCTGTCCAACCCAAACCCAGACATCTCATCACATGACTCCTGGGCTTTGTGGCCAGTCTTTGAGCACATGAGGTTCTGGTGCCACTTGAGGGTGCTTCCCATCAGCCAGGTTTGAGGTTAACCCAAAAGTCCTGCCTCAGACAAAGCAAAATGGATTCAGGAACGTCCACCACACAAAACCCAGGGCACTGCTAAGACAAAGAGGAATCCTTTGGCACCAACTGCCAGGTGGGAAGGACCACTTGATTCAAGGGGGATGTCAGGAGGGATTTCTCTGTTCTCCTGAAGACAAGCCTATCCCAACTGTAGAGAAGCTGGAAAGGAAGCTCCCATATCCACCCCAGGGAAGATTTCTACAGTATTTGGTCCTACATTACTGATGCCTCTGCATCCCACATCCTAGTCCAGGCTAAGGACACAGGGACAGGGGGACACAGGGACAGGGTGGTGAATCTCCTCAAGGAGTTTTAGCTATGTACACAACATGCTAGATCAAAGACTTTCATTTAGGGGCCAGAAAGATGGCTCAATGGTTGCAGAGGACTAGGGTCTGGTTCCCAGCACCCACAAAGCAGCTCACAAGTAACCAGTTCCAAGGGATCCGATGTCCTCTTCTGGCCTCTGTGGGTACTAGGCATGCATGTGGTACACATACATACATGCAGGCAAACACATACATAAAATAACAAAGTCTTTTTTAAAACATTTTTTATTTTTATTTTATTTGATGTGTGTGAGTGTATTGCCTGCACACGTATAAGTGCACTCATGCGGTGCAAAGGCTGTGGAGGTCAGAGTGGGGATGGAACTGGAGTTATGGATGGTTGTTAGCCACCATGTGGGTGCTGGGAACTGAACGTAGGTCCTCTCCAAGAGCAGTCACTGCTCTTAACCACTGAGCCATTGCTCCAGCACCAGATAACATGAAGTCTTAAAAAAAAAAAAAAAGAAAAAAATCCGGATGTGGTGGCGTATGCCTTTAATCTCAGCACTCGGGAGGCAGAGGCAGGTGGATCTCTTTGAGTTCAAGGCCAGCCTGGTCTACAGAGTGAGCTCCAGGCTACCAGCTGAGACTAAAGGGAGACCCTGTCTCAAAAATACAAAAAATTAAGGTCGACAATTGACAAATGGGACCTCATCAAACTCAAAAGCTTCTGTACATCAAAAGAAACAATCAAGGAAGTGAAGAGAAATCCCACAGAGTGGGAGGAAACCTTCACTGCAGATACATCTGACAAAGCATTGATTTCCAGAATATATAAACTACTCAAAAAACAAAGAAAAAAGAAAACAAATGACCCACTCAATAGATGGAGCAAAGAACTGAACAGAGACTTCACAAGTGAGGAATTAGAGATGTCTGAGAAACACCTCAAGAACTGTTCAACATCACTAATCATTAAGGAAATGCAAATGAAAACCACTTTAAGATATCATCTTACTCCAATAAGACTGGCTAGGATCAAGAAAACAAATGATACCAAGTGCTGGAGAGGTTGTGGAGAAAGGGGAACACTCATCCACTGCTGGTGGGAATGTAAACTCGTACAGCCACTATGGAAAGCAGTGTGGAGAACCCTTGGAAGACTTGTAATGAACTTGCCACCCGACCCAGCCATACCACTCCTGGGCATGTACCCTCAAGACTTATGCCACCACAGAGATACATGCACAGCCATGTTTATTGCAGCTCTCTTCACAATAGCAAGGAGCTGGAACCAACCTAAATGCCCCTCAACTGACGAGTGGATAGAGAAAATGTGGTACATCTACACAATGGAGTTCTATGCAGCAGTAAAGAAAGACGACATCGGGCTGGAGAGATAGCCTAGCGGTTAAGAGCACCGACTGCTCTTGCAGAGGACCCGGGTTCAATCCCCAGCACCCACATGGCGGCTAAGAACCGTCTGTAACTCCAATTCCAGGAGAACTCCAGTTCCAGGGGAATCTGAGACCCTCTTCTGACCTCCGCGGCATTGCACGACACGGGTGCACAAACCTACATGCAGACAGTACATTCATACATATACAAAAATAAATAAAAAAAATTAAAAAAAATTATTTAAAAAAAATTAAAAAAAGAAAGACGACATCATGAGCTTTGCAGGAAAATGGCTGGAGCTAGAGGACATCATGCTGAGTGAAGTAACACAGTCCCAGAAAAACAAACGACGAATGGTATCCCTCATCTGTGGATGCTAGTGCCAACTACCCAGTTGTAAGTATTTCTTGTGTAGGGCCCCCTGAACTTTTGTACAAAGCAGTTGGGCGTAATGCGTTTTGGAAACAACAACAACAACAACAACAACAGAAAAGACTGCATCAAAGAACTGACTGAAACAGTGAACTTCTGCTCAAAACAGTCAACTTCCCCATGGAAAATATTGAGAAAGAGTAAGAGATGAGAAGCATGTTTGGCAGAATGCACGAGCTCTGGTGGGGTGGGGGAATGAGCGGGAACATGGGTCTAGATTTGTTAAAAATAAATAAATAAAAAAAAATACAAAAAAAAAAAAAAAGACTTCCTAGCACTTGGGAGAGAGAGGCAGGTGGATCTCTGTGATTTCAAGGCCAGCCTGGTCTATAGAGTAAGTTCTAGGACAGCCAGAGCTACAGGGAGACCCTATTTCAAAAAGCCCCCCCCCCCAAAAAAAAAGAAGAAGACTTCCACTTTCACTGTACTTCACTAAGTTCAGCAAGACCAACTTAAGAGAAGTTTGGATTTACAGGTGATTATCTATGTAAGTCTCTAAAATTACTGTATAATTAATCACAAAATCCTTGTAGACAGGCTTTGCATTATAATAACTTACAATCACTTGTGTAATTCAACTTTGTGCAGCTGTAATTATGTCAGTGGATATCTGGAAACACAAGTAGCATCATGCTGGGAGCCCATCTCTGTGAGCTCTCAGCAAAGCCACATCCCTACACCCTCTTCCTTCCTGGCTGTGGTCAGCACCATTCACTATTACCTGTGTCTCCTGTTGATGCAGAGGGTCTCCTGGATTCCTGTCAAGCTTGCTACTTATATCCTCCCTGAGCTTCTGCAGGCAGTTCCTGGCCTGGGAGAAGAGGGCAAGATACTTGAGATTCAGTGTAGGGAAAGTGAACAAAATTTGGGTCCCATCGCAAATCCCTTCTACTCAGTCTGGAATTGTTCTATACAGTGGCAGCAGACAGAGTAATCATGCTATAAAGTGGGGTCACAGACCAGTCTTTCCTGTATAAGCAATGAGATAAATGAATCCTCGCTCAGATAGTGCTGACATTCTAGTTGGGAAATGCTGGGGAAGGTGGCTGACAATTCAGATGAATATCCAGGGAGTTTGCTAGGCACGTGATACCTATTTGTTGATTGAGGAAGTGGATCCAAAGGTCAAAATGCTATTTGATGCTGGGCATGGTGGCGCACACCTTTAATCCCAGTACTCAGAAGGCAGAGGCAGGCAGATCTCTGTGAGTTCAAGGTCAGCCTGGTCTACATAGTGAGTTCCAGGACAGCTGGGACTAAAGGGAGACCCTATCTCAAAAGACCAAAAAAAAAAAAAAAAAAAAAAGAAAAAATGCTATTTGGTACATTAGGAGTGCACAGGGCACTTTAACAACATAAAAGGAACAGAAGGGAAAACATCTGAACACATAAAAGGGAGCCCTGAAAATGTAAGATTCAGGGAACCTAGATGTTCCCGCAGAGGGAAGGGGTCCCCACCTCCTGGATGTACTGGACCTCACTCTTCAGCTGGTTGATGTTCTTCTCGTGGATCATCTTGTCTCCAGACCTGCCTTTCAAGTACACCTGCAACAAGAACAACACTGTTTAGTTAAGAAACACAAAGCCGGGCTGGAGAGATGACCTAGCGGTTAAGAACGCCGACTGCTCTTTCAGAGGACCCGGGTTCGATCCCCAGCACCCACATGGCGGCTGAGAACCGTCTCTAACTCCAGTTCCAGGGGAATCCGAAACCCTCTTCTGACCTCCTCGGCATTGCATGACACGGGTGCACAAACCTACACGCAGACAGTACACTCATACACATGAAAAATAAATAAAATTTAGGGTTGGAGAGATAGCCTAGCAGTTAAGAGCACTGACTGCTCTTGCAGAGGACCCGGGTTTGATCCCCAGCACCCACATGGTGGCTAAGAACCATCTGTAACTCCAATTCCAGGAGAACTCCAGTTCCAGGGGAATCCGAGACCCTCTTCTGACCTCCACAGCATTGCATGACACAGGTGCATAAACCTACATGAAGACAGTATACTCATACACATACAAAAATAAATAAAATTAAAAAAAAAGAAAAAGAAAATTTAAAAAAATAAAATAAAATTAATAAAAATATCTTTAATAAAAAAAAAAAGAAAGAAACACAAAGCCTCCTTTAATCTCAGGAGGCAGAGGCAGGCAGATCTCTAGGAGCTGGAGGCCAGCCTGGTCTACAAAGCAAATTCCAGGCTGCTACAGACCCTGTCTCAAAACAAAACAAAACAAAACACCAACACAAATACACAGCCTATGCTGGGGGGAGGAACATACTATTACCACCAATTCATTGGGTGGCTTTTGCTTCTTCAGATTAGAAGAGTTAAAAATGTATTACTAGAGGCTAGAGAAATGGATCACCAGTTAAGACCACACTGCTTTTACAGAGGACTCTGTTCGGTTCCTAGCACCCAGTCTGGGAGCTCATAACTGTGGACATTCTATTTGGCTGGAACATTTAAGGAAGTCAGATTCAGCCCCCGAGAGGCTGACAACCCCTAACCCCCAGGGTGAAGCCAGGGTCCTGCTGGCTTCCTGCCCACCAATGGATAAAACCTGCCTCAAGGCTCTGCCTCTGATGCTTTGGGCAAAACACTGTCACATTCCTGTAGTGATCTGGAGAATACACATCACTTTCAGTGACCCAACTGACTAGCACCCTGTACATGCTGTAAATTCCCGTACACTCCCAACCCCCATTCCCGCCTCACAAGGCCTGGTGAGTAGTATAAAAGGCCCTGACTTTTGGGGGCTGGAGAGATGGCCTAGTGGTTAAGAGTGCCGACTGCTCTTGCAGAGGACTGGGGTTTGATCCCCAGCACCCACATGGCTGCTGAGAACCATCTTTAACTCCAGTTCCAGGGGAATCCAATGCCCTCTTCTGACCTCCGCGACATTGCACGAGGGGCACGGGTGCACAGACTTACATGCAGACAGTGCATTCATGCACATACCAAAAAAAAAAAAAAAAAGCCCTAACTTTTTCCAATAGAACAAGTTATTCCCTCTGAATCTCCCCCAGGTTAGTCTCAGGCTCACCCTTCCCGGTCCTGGCTCCTGCCTGAGCCAAAGTGTCAGCCACACTGAGGAACATGTAGTTTGCTTTTGGGAACAGAGAGGAAGGAACAGCAACATATAACCACCTGTAACTCCAGCTCCAAGGGATCACTTGCCCCCTTCTGGCTTCCAAGGGCTCCTGCACACATGTGGAACACAAACTCCCATGCAGGCAAATACACATACACATGAATTAAATCAATCACTCTTTAGAAAGAAAATGAAAAAAATTTCAAATGTATGGCTATATATATGTAGGTTATACTATGCTGGAGATCAAACCCAGGGCTTCATGCTTGCTGGGCAAGGACTTCACCAACTGAACTACACTGCTAGCTTCAAAGCATATTAACCCTGTACCTATTTAATGTACTTCTAGAAATCTATACGAACACAGCAAATTTAGCTAAACAATGAACAACCATATTGGTATAAACACTCAGCTTGATGGAATGGGGCTGGAAGAATACACAGAGAACTAGTCACTTCTATAGAGAGGGGTATGAAAAAGGACTTAATGCTCTACTCTGCACACCAACCTTCAACCAATGCAATTGAGGAAAGAGTTTTGATTGTGTTTAACACATACAATTTAGTGGCATTTGTGTTCAGCAAAATATTGTATATGGTTACAGAAGAATTGCACAAAGGCTGGGGGGGGCGGCTCAGAGGTTAAGAGCACTGCTCTTGCAGAGGATCTAGGCTCCATTCTTAGCACCTACATCATAGCTAACAACCATCTGTAACTACATTTCCAGGGAAATCTGACACCACCTTCTGACCTCCTTGGGTATTGTACAACACAGGTGTATTTACACACATGCAGGCAATACACACATATACACTAAAATAAAATTAATAAATGAAATTTTTTTTTTTTTTTTTTTTTAGTTTATGTCAACAATGTATTTAAAGACCCCATCACTGGTACACATGGTTCTGTCAGAAGAGTACTATTGGATATAGCAGCCAGATGGGGTACACTATGCATCTAGGTTTGTTAATTCATACTAATTTTCAATCAACCATCTATATGTCTTTCTTAGGGGGGCTCCTGTGCCTGCAGGGTTTCTATTAAACTCTGTAAGAGATCTTGATAGGTGCTGGCTTGTACAAAAGGTATAGGTGACATACTGAAGCATGTTGAGCCTTCTGCCACAGGCAGCTCCTTGGTTCTGACAGGCTCTTGGTTACCATGATTTCCCTATCTGGTGTTCAGACATGGAGGCTGAAATGTCTCTAGATGGTGCAATCCATTTGCATGTGCCTGCTCTCAAAACACCTCATCCCATAAGAGAAATTGAGAGTGTCCACTGGAAAATAACTACCTGAACCTGATGTGGGTTAATGTTTGTAACGTAACATGATTTTTGTTTTCTGTCTTTTGTATATTGTTGCGATGGCTTTACATCTTCCAGAAGCACACTAGCACAGCATTTGTCTGTTATTTTCTTTCTCTAAAATCTTGTGCTCAACAGACATCTTTTGTCAATTGTGTTCTGTCAACCTGCACTAATGTACTATTCCTCTTGGCCCTTCTGTCATCAACTTTAGTTGCTTTAACACTTTATGTACACAATTTAGAGGTCAATTGTAAGCACTGAGCATCTTTGTAAGGATCTCAAACAATTGTGGGGCTCAACAGACCTGCAAAAGCCATTTATGAGTCTCAAAGTCTCTCCTCCCATCTAAAGATTTTGTCTTCCATTGAATTAAAAGTAAATATTTGTGCTATGACTGCTCATGCCTGAAAAAGGGAGGCCTGGTCTAGCAAGACCTGATTTTGTCCACGAGTGGATGGGGACTGGTAAGTGAAAAGCCATGAGGATCCAGAAGGAAAGAAAGAAAGAGAAAATCCAAATGAACAAAATCAGAGATGAATTTTCTGATGTATTCAAGTTTTGAAAGTTGAGTAAAACACATCAGTGTGCACATTTATAAGTTTTTTCTCCAGTATGAATTCTACCATGTTTTCTAAGATCTCAATGTTGGTTAAAACAGTTTTCATAGTTTTTACAATTGTAAGGTCTTTCTCCAGTATGAATTCTCTGATGTGCTGTAAGATGTGAATGTTGGTTATAACCCTTTTCACAGTTTTCACATTTGTAAGGTTTTTCTCCAGTATGAATTCTCTGATGTCTTTGATGGACTCTAAGAGTTGAAACTCAGGTAAAACCCTTTTCATGGTTTTCACATGTGTGAGGTTTTTCTCCAGTATGAATTCTCTGATGTCTTCTAAGACTTGAAAGTCGGGTAAAACCGTTTTCACAGTTTTTACATTTGTAAGGTTTTTCTCCAGTATGCATTCTCTGATGGACTGTAAGACTTGTAAGATGGGTAAAACTAAAATAAAATTAATAAATGAAATATTTTTTAAAAAGAAAATGTCCAACAGTGAATAGTTAGTTAAATGTTATTGTGCAACTTTAATAGAATATTATGCAGCCATTTAAATACTAGATTTATAGGCACAAGAGATGTTGTACCATTAAGTGTGGAGGGTGATGACAGAACAGAATGTAATAATATAATTTCATTTTTATTTTTTTTAAAGTACATGTGTATATCTGGAAGGATATACAAAATGATGTTAACCATGATCACCTGTTTATGGGGTAGTTTTGCCTTCTTTAAGACAAATGCAATTAATCTGAATAAGAAAATAAAGCAATTGAAGGCATTCGGTTTGGAAAGGAAGAAGTAAAGCACATGACACATCTGTGTATACAAAACATCCTAAGAAACCTGCTAAAACCCTATAGAATGAGGAATCTAACTCAGCAGAGTTAAGAGATACTACACCAATTTACCAAAATTAGTTGTGTTCCTATACATTAGTAATTACCAACCCAAAGCTAAGAAATTAAGAAAATTCCACTAATGGGGCTAGAGAGATGGCTCAGTGATTGAGAGTGCTTGCTTACTCTAAAGTCAGGAGGACCAGAGCTCAGATCTCACAAAACAAGCTAGACATCTCTGCAAGCACCTGTTGCCCCAACTCTGAGGAGGGCAGAGACAGGAAAATCACTGGGGATTGGTGGCTTCCAGCCTAGCCAAGAAAACATAAGCCTCAGGTTCAGAGAGAGACCCTGCCTCAAAGGAAAAGGCAGAGGGTGACAGAGGACCAGCAATGACCTCTTCTGGCCTTTGAGCTGTGCATGGAAGCATGAACCCACATGTAAACATATAGAGAAAGAGAGAGAGAGAAAGGGAAAGAGAGAGAGAGACTTTAAAAAAGGTAAAGAAAATTCAATTTATAGCTAGGTACGATAGCTTATATTTGTAATCTTAGCACTTGGGGAGGTTGAGGCTGGTAGATTGCTTTACACTCAAGGCCCAGCTAGGCTACAGAGACAGATTGTGTCTCAAAATAAAAATAAAAATAAAAATAAATTTCACAGGCTGGGTATGGTGGCACACACCTTTAATTCCAGTACTCGGGAAGCAGAGGCAAGTGGATCTCTGTGAGTGCAAGGCTAGCCTGGTCTACATAGTGAGCTCCAGGCAAGCTTGGACTAAAAGACAGACCCTGTCTCAAAAAGACTAAAAAAAAAAAAAAATTTTTTTTTTTCACTTACAACAACATCAAAAAGGAAAAAATTTACCTAGAACAAACTTAAAGAAAAAAAAAAGTTCAATTCTTACCTTGGCATGGTAGTACATGCCTGAAATCTAGCACTTCAGAGGCTAAGGCAGAAGGCCAACTTATGTTACATATGAGTTTTAAGATAGCCTGGGCTATAAGTAAGACCCTATCTCACAAAAAAAAAAAAAAAAAGGGAAAGAAAGGGAAGGGAAAGGGCTGGAGAGATGGCTCAGTCAGTGGTTAAGACCACTGGCTGTTCTTCCAGAGGACCTGAGTTCGCTTCCCAGCACCTACATGATATCTAACAACTGTTTAAAACTTCAGTTTCAGGGGCTGGAGAAATGGCTCAGTGGTTAAGAGCACTGATTACTCTTCCAAAGGACCCGGGTTCAATTCCCAGCACCCACATGGCGGCTAAGAACCATCTTTAAGCCAGGTGTGGTGGTGTGCACCTTTAATCCCAGCACTCAGGAGGCAGAAGCAGGTGGATCTCTGTGAGTTAAGGCCAGCCTGGTCTACAGAGCGAGCTCTAGGCCAGCTGGGACTAAAGGGAGACCCTGTCTCAAAAATACAAAAAGCAAAAACAAAAACAAAAACACCAACCAAACAAAAAAACCTTCAGTTTCAGGGATTCCAAAGCTCTCTTCTGGTATCCGAGGGCACCATACGTAAGTATATAAGTATCCGAGTATACCCATACATATGTGAAGCAAAACACTCATGCAAATAAAATAAGAATAAAAATAAAGAAAAAAAAAGAAATTCAAGCCTTCTGTTTTGAAAATTATGGGGCTGGAGATGGCTCAGAGGTTGAGAACTGGCTGTTCTTGCAGAGGACCCAGGTTTGGTTCCCAGCACCCACACGCCTACTAACAACTGTTTGTAACTCCAGTTCCAGGGGATCCAACACCTTCTTCTGGCTTCTGTGGGTACTGCACACATGTGATAAACGTACATACATGTGGGCAAAATATTGATACATATAAAATTTTTTTTTTTTTAAATTTTTTTTATTTATTTCTGTATGTGTATGAATGTACTGTCTACATGCAGGTCTGTGCACCCGTGTCGTGCAATGCCGCGGAGGTCAGAAGAGGGTGTTGGATTCCCTTGGACTTGAGTTCTCCTGGAATTGGAGTTTCAGACGGCTCTTGGCCGCCATGTGGGTGCTGGGGACCGAACCCGGGTCCTCTGTAAGAGCGGTCGGCGCTCTTAACCGCTAGGCCATCTCTCCAGCCCCGATACATATAAAATTAAAATACATTTTAAAATACATTTTTAAATAAAATTACAGGGTCAGGCATGGTGGTACATGCCTTTAATCCCAGCATGAGGGAGGCAGAGGCAGGTGGGTCTCTGTGAAGCTGAGGCCAGCCTGGTCTACATGGTGAGTTTCAGGCCAGCTGGGGCCACGGAGAGACCCTGTCTCAGACAAACAAGAAAAGAAAAAGAATTACAAGGTTGTAAGAAATTAAAGAAAACTTCATCTTTATAGCCTGAGTGACCTTAAAATGGGACTCCTTCCCAATTAACTAACAGACTCAATAAGGTCCTAAAGAGACTCTATCTGGCTTCCTTGCAGAAACTGATAAATTGGACCTAAAATCCATAAGGCAATGCAAGGAACCCTGAATATCAACAAAACAAGTCCTGAAAAAGAACCACTTCACAACTATAAAGCTACTGTAATCAAGATAGATAGAATGTGACTGGCATATAGATTGTCAGGTACATATATCAGTGGAACAAAACTCAAAAGTCCAGAAATAATAGTAATAATAAATTAGTAACACATGCAACTGATTGTTGACAAGAATGCCAAGATAATTCAAAGGGGATGAAAATCTTTTCAACAGACAATGCTTGAACTGGGTAGCTATACATCTGAAAGAATGAAGGTAGACCCTTTTCCCATAGTTCCTCATCAAAAGTTTAACTCCTTGAGAAAGATACAGGGGTAACGTGTTATAACTCAGGATAGGAAAACTTTCACAAACATGACACTCAAAACATAAGCAATAGAAGAAAAACAGAGTCAAGCATGATGTGCACATCCAGAATCCCCATGTTCTGCAGCAGAGGCAAGAGGATCTAGAGTTTTTTTTTTTTTTTTTTTTTTTAATTTTATTTATTTCTGTATGTGTATGAATGTACTGTCTGCATGCAAGTCTGTGCACCCGTGTCGTGCAACGCCGCGGAGTTCAGAAGAGGGTCTCGGATTCCCCTGGAACTGGAGTTCTCCTGGAATTGGAGCTTCAGACGGTTCTCAGCCGCCATGTGGGTGCTGGGGATCGAACCCGGGTCCTCTGTAAGAGCGGTCGGCGCTCTTAACCGCTAGGCCATCCCTCCAGCCCCGGATCTAGAGTTTTGAGGCCAGCCTTGACTATACAGGTCCCTGTCTCAAAAAGAAAGAAAGCATTTCTGAAATAAACTTTTTTTTTAGTTGATTTTTTGAGACAGAGCTTCTGTGTACCCCCAGCTAGCCTGCCATTTGCTATGCATACTCACAAAGATCCGCCTGCCTCTGCCTCCCAAGTATTGGGATTAAAGGCATCCCCCATCATGTCTGGATGAAATAAACTATTTTTTGTTTGTTTGCTTTGGTCTTTTTTGAGACAGGGTCTCCCTGTAGCCTCAGCTAGCCTGGAACTCTCTATGTAGACCAGGCTGGCCTTGAACTTACAGAGATCTGCCTACCTCTGCCTCCCCAGTGTGAAATAAACTTTCTAAAAAAATTAATTGGACTTCATCAAAAGTTAGTATGTCTGTAATTCAGGCTAGAGATTTGGCTTAGTTTGTAGAGTTCTTGTCTAGAACAGATGAAGTTTGGGTTCAATCCCCAAAACCACAAAAACCAGGCATAGTGGTACACACCTGTAATCCCAGCACTCTGGAGGTAGAGGCAGGAAAACTAAAGGTTCAAAGCAATCCTGGGCCTCTCAGTGAGTTCAAGGCCAGCTTAGAATATATGAGACCCTGTTTCAGAAAACCAAAATAGGGGCTGGAGAGATGGCTCAGCGGTTAAGAGCACTGACTGCTCTTGCAGAGGGCCCGGGTTCGATTCCCAGCACCCACGTGCGGTTAAGAGCACTGACTGCTCTTGCAGAGGGCCCAGGTTCGATTCCCAGCACCCACGTGGCGGCTAAGAACTGTCTTTAACTCCAGTTCCAGGGGAATCCAACGCCCTCTTCTGACCTCTGCAGCATTGCATGACACAGGTGCACAAACCTACATGCAGACAGTACACTCATACACATAAGGAGTAAAAATAATATAAATAAATAAATAAATACCAAAATAAAAAGCTCTGTGATCCAAAGTATATCTTCAAGAAAGTAAAAAAGACAAATTGCAGAATGGGAGAAAATATGTGTAAATCATATATTTGATACATGGAATATATGAAGAATCCTTATAAGTCAACAATTAAGACATGGATTTTCAAAATAAGTGAAGGATTTTAGGATTTCTCCAACAAAGATATACAAATGAATAGCAAACACATAAAAAGTTGTTCAATGCCATTATTCATCATGGAAATACAAATTAAGGGCCAGATGGCTCAGAAGGTAATGGTGCTTGTCAACAAGCCTGATAATCCAAGTTTGAGCCTGGAACTCATATAAAGGTTGAAGGAGAGAACTGATTCCTTCAAATTGTCCTCTGAACCCACATGTGCACACAAAGCTAGATAAACAGATAGATAGACAGACACAGACAGACAGGTGATAGACCAATAGACAGATGAAAAAGAAAAACCTGAAATACAAATTAAAATCATAAGATATCATTTCACACCTACTGGAATGTTTATAATCTTAAAAACAGTTAACAAGGGTGACCCACATAAAGAGAAAGTATAACCCTCATGAACTACTGTTCAAAATGTAAAAAGAGCCAGGTGTGGTGGTGCACACCTTTAATCCCAGCACTTAGAAGACAAAGGCAGGATCTCTGTGAGAGCAACGCCAGCCTGATCTATATAGCAAGTTCTGGGTCAGCTGGGGCTTCAGGGAGAGCCTGTCTCAAACAAAGAAACAAACAAAAAAAAGTAAAATGAGGCAGCTGCTTTGAAAAAGGTCTGGGTGTTATGCAAAAGAATTTAATACAGGCTTACCATGTGACCTAGTAATTTCACTCCTAGTCAGAGAACTAAAAACAGGTTCACACGAAAACATGCCAACTTTTGTTACAATAAACAGAAAATCGTAACAACACAAAGTCTATCAAGTGATAAAAAGTCAAACACAACATGGCGCATCCATCCAATGCAACAGTAATCGACCAAAAGGGTGACTACTGATACATGCTACAACACAGATGACTGTGAAGATACACAAGTGAATGTATGTATGGAATGAATCCCATTAATATGTACAATTAATATGTGAATTAAAAAATAGAAAAAATGTAAAAAGGAAATAATCCATACACAAAAGGTCACATATTGTGTGATTCCAAGTACATGAAACATCCAGAACAGGCAAGTCCAGAAGAACAGTTAGTAGTTTAGTTGCTGCCAGAGCTGGAGAAATAACCGAAATGTTATGGAACTGAAGCCAGACCTGGTGGCACACACCTGTAATCCTAGTACGAGGGAGGCTAAGGTAGAGGGTTTAGTTCAAGTCTGAGGAGGCCAGCCTGGGCCACATAGATCCATCTCAAAAAACCTTCTGAGGCCACATATGTTTAATCCTAGCACTTGGGAGGCAGAGGTGGGCAGATCTCTGTAAGTTCAAGGCCAGCCTGGTCTACATACCAAGCTCCAGGCCAGCTGGGACTAAAGGGAGACCCTGTCTCAAAAAGACAAAAAACAAAACAAAACAAAAAAAAAACCTTCTGGAATTAATAGTGGTGATAGTTACAGAACCCTATGGCTACAATGAAAACCAATGAATTGAATATTTTAACTGAGTTCACTGTACCATATGTAAATTATATCTATCCTATCTTATATATGAATATTCTGAAGGATTATTTTTGTTTCTTTTTTAATTTTATTCATTATTTTTATTTTATGTGTATGTGCATATTGTCAGCATGTATGCAAATGTATACCTGTGTCATGCAATTCCCATGGAGGCCAGAAGAGAATGTCAGATTCCCCTATAACTGGAGTTAGGAATGATTGTTAGCACCATGTGGTTGCTGGGAACCAAATCCAGGTCATCTACAAGAGCAGCCAATGCTCTTAACTGTTGAGCCATCTCTCCAGCCCCCCAACTGTTTTAATTTTACAGATGCTTAAAAAGTCATCCATCCCTTTGCCAGGGGCCAGGAGCATTAAGGTCATTAAAGCAGAGTCTGGCACAGAGCCTGCTGGGGGTAAGCTCTTTCCAGGAGATGAGTAGGAGCTATCATCTCAGGGCTGGTTCCATGGCTCAAACCACAAGCTCCCTTTAGCAATATTCAGTGGCTCCCTCTCCTGTGCCTGGAAGGAAAAAAGGAGGAAGAAGAAGGGGACATGAACTAAGCTCACCTTAATGATCTCTTCATGCCCTTCCTCCACCAGTTCTGAGGCCAGAGAATGACCAGAGGAATGGCCGGACACCATGGCATAGGTCTTCCTGCCCGCCTGCCAGAGAAACAAGAAAGGGGCTCAGAAACCACTTGGAAGCAGGGACTTCCTGCCCACATCCCACACAGAACACTGAATGAGGCATTAGTCTGGTTTTCCCACAAAAGCTCATCAAATCTCTGACAGAAGCCATACAGCAGCAAGGACACAAGGTGGGGAACATTAGTGGAAAACTCAGGTTAGTTTTCATTTCAGTTGGAGGTCTCCCATTCCCCAAAGCAGCACACAATGCTGAGCTGGCTAGTGTGTCTGAAAGCTGTTCCCAGGCGTGCAGCAACAGAGGTGGCTCTAGGCAACACTGAGGTATGGGATCAACAGCAAGGAAGAAGTGGCTGAGAGGGAGGCCTTGTCCGCAGACACCTCAGTACCTTCTGGGCTATGTGCTCAAGTTCCTCTCCTGTCAATTCACTCTTGAGAGTCAGTCTGAGAATGTCCACGCTGCCCTAATAATGACAATGACAGCAACAATGACTCCTTATCCTTAACAGCCTACAAAGAACTACCAGTCAAGGCTACTCTGGCAGGTCTTATCTATTGCCAATTCACAGACAATGAAAACAACTCCCCATCGAGGTACTGTCAGATTGCTCAAGATCAGGTCACTCCTGTCCAATGCACCTGACAATGAATATAGAGCACACTGCTCCAACAGGGCTCCAGGGAGCTACCCTGGTTCTCTGATTACACGGAGCACAGGACAGGGACTCTCCTTTGCCAATGAGTGTACAAGTTATCTCTGGACTGTTCATCTCCAAGCCAGAATTTCTGTTTTTTTGAGACTGGATCTCACTATGTAGCCCTAGCTGGCCTGGAACTTACAGAGATCCTCCTGCCTCTGCCTCCGAGGTGCTGGGATTAAAGGTGTGGGCTACCAGATCTGGCCGTTTGTCTGTTCTGAGGCAGGGTTTCATGTTGCCCAGGCTGGCCTTGAACTCATGAACTACTAATCAGGCTGCCACTTCCCAAATGCTGGGATTACACAGCATTGCACCTAGATCTTCAATCCAGAATTTCTGCCCCTGACAACCAGCCAGGAAGTTATTGAAGCCATGATATCCTTCCTGAAACAAAAGATAAGAAAGCAACAAATCCTAAACTGGGAATGCAGGCACACACCTGAAATTATTAGCAACATTGAGCATTTAAAAAAATTTATTATTTCTTATGTGTATGAATGTACTGTCTGCATGTAGGTTGGTGCACCTGTGTCATGCAATGCCACGGAGGTCAGAAAAGGGCGTCGGATTCCCCTGGAACTGGAGTTAAAGACAGTTCTTAGCTGCCATGTGGGTGCTGGGAATCGAACCTGGGTCCTCTGCAAGAGAAGTCGGCACTCTTAACTGCTGAGCCATCTCTCCAGCCCCCATAAACTCTTTTTTTTTTTTTTTTTTTTTTTGTCAGGGTTCTTATCCTCAAGCGTTTAACCGCTGTGCTATAGCCCAGCCTAAACTATTTCTTTTTAAAAAGAAAAAATAAGGGCTGGAGAGATGGCCTAGCGGTTAAGAGCGCTGACCGCTCTTGCAGAGGACCCGGGTTCAATCCCCAGCACCCACATGGCGGCTGAGAACCGTCTGTAACTCCAATTCCAGAACTCCAGTTCCAGGGGAATCCGACACCTCCTTCTGACCTCCAAGACATTGCACGACACGGGTGCACAAACCTACATGTGGACAGTACATTCTTACACATAGAAAATA
This sequence comes from Rhizomys pruinosus, assembly GCA_009823505.1. NCBI lineage: Eukaryota > Metazoa > Chordata > Mammalia > Rodentia > Spalacidae > Rhizomys > Rhizomys pruinosus. The sequence goes on from VZQC01002485.1 coordinate 102,551, forward strand.
AATAAATTAAATTAAAAGAAAAAATAAGGCAAGATAATAGCTATGTATTTGGGATCAGCCTAGTTTCAGAGGATAAAGCAGATGATTTCCTGTTTTGTTTTGGGTTTTTTTTTTTTTGTCTTTTTGAAACAGGTCTCCCTGTAGCCCCACCAGGCCTGCCTCTGCCTCCCCTAAGTGCTCTGGGCAACTTGAGCCACCATGCCCGGAGTCAGATTTTCTTTCTTTCTTCTTTTTTTTTTTTTTTTTAATTTTTATTTATTTTTGTATGTGTATGAATGTACTGTCTGCATGCAGATCTGTGCACCCGTGTCGTGCAATGCCGCGGAGGTCAGAAGAGGGTGTCAGATTCCCCTGGAACTGGAGTTCTCCTGGAATTGGAGTTACAGGTGGTTCTCAGCCGCCATGTGGGTGCTGGGGATTGAACCCGGGTCCTCTGCAAGAGCAGTCGGTGCTCTTAACTGCTAGGCTATCTCTCCAGTCCCCAGATTTTCTTTCTTAAGTGTAAATAAAACGTTTCGTGGGAATAACTAAAAACTTCAGAGGGGAAAAAGTGAGAAAAAAAAGGAGACTGGAATGAGCAAGGGACTCGGCAGCCCCGAGCCTCTGGTTCCTGTTGGAAAATTAAGGGGCTGGACTGAAGATGGCTTAGGCTCCCTCCACAGCGATGGCACCAGAGTGGAGAAGATGCCTCTCCCAGGCAATGAAGGATGGAAAGTCCTTTTTTTTTTTTTTTTTTTTGAGACAGGGTCTCCCTCTAGCCCCAGCTGGCATGGAACTCACTCTGTAGCCCAGGCTTGCCTTGAACTCACAGAGTTCTGCCTGCCTCTGCCTCCCAAATGCTAGGATTAAAGGCATGTGCCACCATGCCTGGCTCAAAGATGCCATGTGGGTGCTGGCAATCAAACCCCCCCAGGTCCTCTATAAGAGTAGTCAATGCTCTTAACCACTGAGCTATCTCTCAAGCCCCCCACCCCCACCCCTTTCTCTTTTGCAATGTTAGAAACTGAACCCAGGGCCTGGAGAGATGGTCTAGCGGTTAAGAGCACTGACTGCTCTTTCGGAGGACTTGGGTTCGATCTCCAGCACCCACATGGCGGCTGAGAACCATCTGTGACTCCAATTCCAGGAGAACTCCAGTTCCAGGGGAATCCGAGACCCTCTTCTAACCTCCGTGGCATTGCACGACATGGGTGCACAAACCTACATGCAGACAGTACATTCGTACACACAAAAATAAATAAAATAAAATAAAAAACTGAACCCAAGCTACTTGTCCAATCTACCATGGAATTACACCCTCTGCTTCAAGAGAAAATGAGTGCACTGGGCTCTCCAAAGATGAACATGACCTTGAAGCTAGGTGTGGTGACTGGCACCTGCAATCCCAGCACTCTGGAGGTTAAGGTAAAAGAACTGCTGTTTACCAAGTTACCAAGCCATCCAGAACTACATAGCAAAACTCTCAACAAGACAAAGTGGCACATGCCTGAAATCTCACTGAGGAAGTGGAGAGAGTAGTGTTCTTAGCTCACTGGCCAGCTATTCTAGCTGAACTGGTGAACTCCAGGTTCAGTGAGAGACTCTCTCAAAAAACCAGGTGGAGAGCAATTGAAGAAGACATTGATGTCAACCTCCACATGCACGCACACATACATGCATATGCACCTGCACACACATGTGCATACATACATAGGACAACAACAAAAGCTGGAGATGTGGCTCAGTGGTAGAATGCTTGCTTAACCTGCACAAGGCCCTGGGTTTGATCCCAGCACCAGCACCAGCACCAAAACTCCGTTGTGCATGGGGATGTAGATCAGCGGGCAGAGTGCTTACCTAGCATGCATGAGGACCTGGGTTTATGTCCTAGCACACACCTGTAATCCCAGCACTCAGTACGTAGAGTCAGGAAGATCAGAAGTTCAAGGTCACCCTTGAACTCTATATATCAAGTCTGAGGCCATCTTGGCCCACATCAGACCACTCTCAAAAGATGGAGGGAGAGGGAACCTACCTTGAGGTCATCTTGTCATCTCTTGCCTTAATGCCCAGAAACATTAATGTCATTTAACCCTAAAAAACTTAAAGGAACCTTCCTAACTTTTTAAATGTCTACAGAAAACAACTTGATGGAACACAAATCAATCTTTGGCTACATGCTCAATTCTGGAAATACTACCTACTCTGCAAATGAAGGATTTTGAAAATGTATGGCGGGGGCTGGAGAGATGGCCTAGCGGTTAAGAGTGCCGACCGCTCTTACAGAGGACCCGGGTTCGATCCCCAGCACCCACATGGCGGCTGAGAACCGTCTGAAACTCCAATTCCAGGAGAACTCCAGTTCCAGGGGAATCCGAGACCCTCTTCTGACCTCCGCAGCATTGCACGGCACGGGTGCACACACTTGTATGCAGATAGTACATTCATACACATACAGAAATAAAAAAAAAAAAAATTAAAAAAAAAAAAAGAAAATGTATGGCGGTCGTCACTCAAAGCATTAGTCTCTGCCAGGCGTGGTGGCTACGTCTTTAATCCCAGCATTTGAGAGGCAGAGGCTGCTGGATCTCTATGAAATTGAGGCCAGTCTGGTCTACATAGTAAGTTCCAGGCCACCTGTGACTACAGGGAGACCCTGTCTCAAAAAGACAGAAACTAACAAAAGCAATAAGTTAACCTTTTCCCACTTCTTGGAGTCAGTCAAAAACTCCCCAATCCTGACAAAATAGGAAGTTTACTTTTTTTTTAAGTGATTTTTCTCTGTACCTCAGGCTGGCCTTGAAATTGTGATCTTACCCAAGTAAGAGATTACTGGTATGTGCCAACACCAGGCCAATGTGAAAGGATTTTTCTTGGGGTCATCCTTGGGAACTGAGTCCAGAGCCTTCCACATACTGTGTGTATTCATCCACTAGTTCCTGCACCCCTCTAGTTTGACAAAGACACTTAATTCCTACCAAGCAAAACCCAGATCCTTAGATCCATTCAAGGCTCTCCAGAGTCTGGGCCAGCTCACTTCCATAGCTCTGAACCTCCCCGCTCCCCATGCCCACTGTGTCCCGAGCTTTCTAATTCAGTGTCTTTGCTCCTAATGTCTTCTTTGTTGCAAGTAACCTTCCTTACAATTTTCTCCTGAGACAAGTCTCACAAAAGTTGCATCTGAAGGCCACATCCTCCATGGAGCCACCCTATATGATGTGGGAAGCCTGTCCTCCCAGCCCTGACATTCCATGACGTCTACTTCTCAGCACAGCTGAGTATGTTGCAAATGCACAGAGAATGTACCAAGAGAACATGACAAAACAACAGCAACACTAGAGGAGATTATTTCAAAACAGCTGGAGTTGGGCTAGGTGTGTTGGCATATGCCTATAAGCTCAGCACTCAGGATGCAGAGGTGAGGTTTGCCATAAGGTAAAAGCCTGTCTGATCTACAAAGTGAGTTCCAAATCAGTCAAGGCTACACAGTAAGGGGGGTGGTAAGCTGGTTACCTGGTTGTTCTTGCAGAGGACCCAGGAGTTTAATTTCCAGCACCTACATGGCAGCTAACAACCATTAGTATCCAGCTCCAGGGAATCTAGTGCCCTCTGCTCTGAAAGTTTACACACACCAGTATACTTGTGTGTGTGCAGGCAAAATACATACACATAAAATAAAAATCAACTAATTTAAAAATATTTTTATTATACTAATATAATGTCATAAAGATGCTGGGACTTGAACCCAGATCCTCTGGAATAATAGCAAGTGTTCTTAACTGCTGAGCCATCTCTCCAGTCCCAACTTTTTTGTTTGTTTGGTCTTTTTGAAACAAGGTCTCCCTATAGCCCCAGGTCACCTGACACTCACTGTGTAGACAGGCTAGCCTCAACTTCACAGAGATCCACCTGCCTCTGCCTCCCAGGTGCTGGGACTAACCAGCAATAAATAAAAATTTTAAGGGCCACCTTGTGAGACTTTGCTTTAAACAAACAACCTAGGAAGTAGCCAACTGGTTGCCAATTTGTTTTCCCTGGGACAGAGGCATATGCTTTTGATTAAAACACCTTCCAGGGGCTGGAGAGATGGCCTAGCGGTTAAGACCGCCGACTGCTTTTGCAGAGGACACTGGTTCAATCCCCAGCACCCACGTGGTGGCTGAGAACCTTCTTTAACTCCAGCTCCAGGGGAATTTGACACGCTCTTCTGACCTCCACGGCATTACACAACACGGGTGCACAGACCTACATGCAAACAGTACATTCATACACATAATAAAATAAATAAAAAATTAAAAATAAAATAAAAATAAAACACCTCCTAAAATAAAATAAAAAACCTTCTACAACAGGGCTTGGTGGTGCACACCTTTAATCCCAGCAATCAAGAGGCAGAGGCAGGCTGATCTCTGTGAGTTCAAGGCCAGCCTGGTCTACAGAGCAAGCTCCAGGCCAGCTGGGACTAAAGGGAGACCCTGTCCCAAAAATATAAATAAAAAATAAAATGCCTATTCATGTTTTTGCCTAGCCTGTAACAAAATATTAGGGAATATAATTTCTGAATACATGAAAGATATTGATGGGCTGGAGGGATGGCCTAGTGGTTAAGTGCTGACTGCTCTTGCAGAGGACCCGGGTTCGATCCCCAGCACCCACATGGCGGCTAAGAACCGTCTATAACTCCAGTTCCAGGGGAATCCAACGACACCCTCTTCCGACCTCTGCGGCATTGCATGACACGGGTGCACAAACCTACATGCAGACAGTACATTCATACATACACAAAAATAAATTAATTAAGAAAAAGAAAGATATTGATGTTGTTCCCTTCTTTCCTCTCATCTATTTCTTTTTTTTAAAATAAACATTCTTTTTAAAATATTTTATTTATTTTTTATGTGTATGAATGTACTGTCTGCATGGAGGTCTGTGCACCTGTGTTGTGCAATGCCTCAGTGGTCAGAAGAGGGTGTCGGATTCCCCTGGAACTGGAGTCAAAGACGGTTCTCAGCTGCCATGTGGGTGCTGGGGATTGAACCCGGGTCCTCTGCAAGAGCGCTCTTAACCACTAGGCCATCTCTCTAGTCCCCTCCCCTCATCTATTTCTGTCTTTGTCAGGTCTCAGTACCAGGTTATGCTAACTTCATAAAATGTACTTGGGAATGCATTCTTCTATTTTCTCATTGAGATGATATAGAATTGGTATTAGTTGTTGGTAAGCTTCTTTTGTGGAACCATCTGGCCATGGAGATTTCTGTTTTGAGAGTTCAAATTATAAAGTTAATTTCCTTAACAGCCATTATCCTCAGATTACTTATTTCGAATTGGATGAGTTGTAGTAGTAGGGTTCACCCCCTCTTTTTTTAGGACTTGTTCCAAAATGCTGAATTATCAAATTTATGTTCTTAGTTATTCATGGTATTACTTTATCATTTTTATATCTATGGGGGTTTTAATTATTATCCTGTTTAATTTTTTATTGAAGGAGGCATCCTTTGAGACAAGGTCTTACTGTGTAGCCCAGGTTGGCCTCAAATTTGTGGTCCTGCTCCCTCAGCCTTCTCCATCACATACCACCACCCCGGCTTCATTCCTAATATTGGTAATTTGTGTGTCTGTCTTTTACTTACTGTCTTTTTTGGCACGTTTTGAAGGTTTGTCAATTTTACTGATCTTTTTCCTTTTTGTTTTATTTATTTATTTTTATTTTATGTGTATGAGTGTATTGCCTGCATGGAAGTGCACCTGTGTGATACAATTGGTGGAGGTCAGAAGGGGGTGTATCCCCAAGAACTGGAGTTATAAATGATTGTTAGCCACCATGTAGGTGTTGGGATTCAAACCCAGATCTTCTGCAAGAGCAACTAGTGCTATTAACTGCTGAGCCATCTCTCTAGCCCCTATCTCTTTCTTTTAAAAAATATTTTACTATTTTTTTTTATTTATTTTTTTTTTGGTGTTTTTGAGACAGGGTCTCCTGTAGCCCCAGCTGTCCTGGAACTCACTCTGTAGACCAGGCTGGCCTTGAACTCACAAAGATCCGCCTGCCTCTGCCTCCCAAGTGCTAGGATTAAAGGCGTGCACCACCACGCCCGGCTAATATTTTACTATTTTTAAAAATATGTATTTTTACTATTTCTATTTTATGTTTATTAATGTTTTGCTTGAATGTGTTTAAGTGCACCTGTGTTGTGCAATACCTGCAGAGGTCAGCATCCCTTTGAACTGGAGTCATGGAGGGTTGTTAGACACCAGGTAGATGCTGGGAAGTGAACCTGAGTCCTCTACAAGAGCAGCCAGTGGTCTTAACTGCTGAGCCAATCTCCCTAATCCCTAATTGACCCTTTTCAAGATCTATGTTGTTGGTTTTTTTTGTCTTTTCGAGACAGGGTCTCCCTGTAGCCCCAGCTGTCCTGGAACTCCCTCTGTAAACCAGGCTAGACTTGAACTCACAAAGATCCGCCTGCCTCTGCCTCCCAAGTGCTAGGATTAAAGGCGTGCGCCACCACGCCCGGCTCAAGATCTATGTTTTTTGACATTTGTTCTGTGTTAAATATTAGTTCTGCTCCTATTTTCTTTCTCCTGTTTGCTTCAGGTTTATTTTTTTCTTCTTTGTCTTAATTTTTTTCTTCCCTTTTTTCTCTTTTACTGAGACAAATGTTCCCAACTGGTCTTGAACTTGTGATCCTTGTATTTCTGCCTCCTGGGAACTGAGAGTTCCTCATTCCACTCTAGGTAATATGTGTTATATCACAAAGTTATCATTTTTTTGTGGTGATATTGGTCCATTTTTTAGAAGTCTCATGACTGGGAAGATGGCTTAGTCAGTCACCAAAGTGTTTGTCGTGCAAGCACAGGACCCAATTTTGACCCTCAGTGGTGTCGGCACATGCCTGTAATCCCAGTGCAGGGATGGAGACAGGAGGATGGCGGGGAGGGGGTGCTACATTGGCCACGCAGTCCAGCCAGATTGGTAGGCTACAGGTTCAGTTAGCAAGCCTGTCTCAGAAAATAAGGCGGAGAGTGATTGAGGAAGATATCTGATGTTGTCTTCTGTCCTCTAGGCCCACCTATACATACATAAACAACACACACACACACACACACACAATTTGTTTGAAAAAATTGCTAATTAAAAGATTTTAATTATATTTACTTATTTATTTATGAGGCAGGGTTTACTTGGAGGCAGAGGCAGGTGGATCTCTGTGAGTTCAAGGTCAGCCTGGTCTACATAGCAAACTAAACATGTCTATAATCTCACACTCACAAAACAGAATCAGGAAAATCTCAAGTTCAAAGCCAACCTTGGCTACATAGTAAGACTCTGTCCAGTTCCAGGAGAACTCCAGTTCCAGGGGAATCCGAGACCCTCTTCTGACCTCCGCGGCATTGCACGACATGGGTGCACAGACCTGCATGCAGACAGTACATTCATACACATACAAAGATAAATAATAATAAAAAAAAAATTAAAAAAAAAAATAACAAAAACCAGGGGGGCTAGAGAGATGGCTCAGTGGTTAAGAGCACCAGCTGTTCTTGCAGAGGAACCAGGTTTAATTCCTAGCATGAAATCTTTAAACATATAGAGGCTAGAGTTACAGTTTAGTGATAAAGAGCTTGTCTAGCATGCACAAGGCCTTGGTTCCAATCCTTAGTACCACCCCCCTGGGGAAAAAAAATGGTTCCTTTCAAAAGGTGAATTGTTAAACAAACTTGTAAGTCCATTATTTTAGAACATTAATCAGCAATTAAAAAAAAAAAAGACAAATCAGCCTTTCAGCTGGGTGCCTGCTGGTTGCTGTCAAAATGCAAAAGTTCATGAAACCCAGGAAAGTGGTGCTGGTCCTAGCTGGACATATTCCAGACACCAAGCCATCATTATGAAGAACATTGATGATGCCCCTAGAGCGGTGCTCTGGTGGCTGGAACTGATAGCTATTCCCCAAAAGTGACAGCTGCCATGGGCAAGAAGAAAATCACCAAGAGGTCAAACAAAAATAAGTCTTTCATCAAAGTTTATGACGACAGTCAACTCATGGCCACAAGGTACTCTGGGCACATCCCTTGGACAAAACTGTCATCAACAAGGATGTCTTTAAAGACCCAGCTCTGAAACACAAGGCCACACAAGAGGCCAATGTCAAATCTGAAGAGGATACAAGACGGGTGGTTCTTCTCGAAGCTTCAGTTTTAGTATAATCTTGTTTCAATCATTAAAAATAAGAAAAGAGGGGCTGGAGAGATGGCCTAGCAGTTAAGAGCGCCGACCGCTCTTGCAGAGGACCCGGGTTCGATCCCCAGCACCCACATGGCAGCCAAGAACCGTCCAAAACTCCAATTCCAGGAGAACTCCAGTTCCAGGGGAATCCGACACCCTCTTCTGACCTCCGCGGCATTGCACGACATGGGTGCACAAATTTGCATACAGACAGTACATTCATACACATACAGAAATAAATAAAATTAATTTAAAAAAAATAAATAAGAAAAGAAAGAAAAAAAATAAGAAAAGAAGGGGGGGAGAGGCAAACCAGGGGGCTGGAGATATGCTCAGTGGTTAAGAGCACTAGCTGCTCTTCCAGAAGACCCGGGTTCAATTCCCAACACCCACATGGTACTGGCTAACAACTGTCCATAACTCCAGTTCCAGAGCATCCGACATCCTCTTCTTGCCTCCACAACCATTGCACGCATGTGATGCACCTACATACATGCAGGCAAAATAATCACACACATAAAAAAAAAATACAAAAAAAAAAAAAAAAAAAAAAAAAAAAAAAAAAAAAAAGCAAAGCAGGGGTGGGACTAAAGGGAGACTCTGTCTCAAAAAGATAAATAGATAAATAAATATTAAAATTAAAATAATAAAGAAAACCACTGACAAATGCAATAGCCATTTCCAGAGAATTTGAGTGGAAAATTTACCAAAAAGGTATATAACATATGAATACATTTATGTATCCTTCTTGAAATGTTCAAAATATGGAGAACTGATTAGTGGTTACCAGGAGCTGATGGCACTCATGCACCTGGCCCACACACTCTGAAAGGCAACAAGAGGGATTCTTATGGTGATGGAAGTGTTCTGTCTGCTTAAATGTCAATACTCTGGTAATGATAGTGTATGGAATTTAGCAAGACATGACCCCTGGGGGAAACTGAGTGATGGGTGTAGGGAATTCTATTCTTTGTTTTTAAGTGTTTTATTTATGTGTACGTGTATTTGTTTGCATATATGTAAGTACATCATTGGCACAAAATACCTGTAGAAGTCAGAAAAGAGCATCAGATACCCTGGAACTGGAGTTACTAATGGTTGTTAGCTGCCATGTGAGTGTTGGGAACTGAATATATCCTCTGCAAGAGCAGCTAGTGCTCTTAACCACTGAGCTATCTCTCCAGCACCTCTTTCTTTTTATTTAATTTTTGTTTTATGTGTATGAGCGTTTTGCCTGCATGTGTATAAGTGCACCCATCTCATCCAATGCCTGGGAGATCAGAGAGGGTGTTGGTTTCCCTGGCACTACCATTAGCTACCATGTGGTGGCTTGGAACTAAACCTGGGTCCTCTACAAAAGCAGCCAGTGCTGTTAATCATTTTTTTTTTTTTTTTTGTCTTTTCGAGACAGGGTCTCCCTGTAGCCTCAGCTGTCCTAGAACTCACTCTGTAGGCCAGGCTGGCCTTGAACTCACAAAGATCCACCTGCCTCTACCTCCCAAGTGCTAGGATTAAAGGCGTGCGCCACCACGCCCAGCTAAGTTAATCATTGAGTATCTCTCTCCAGCCCCTATTCTTTCTTTTTTTAAGACAAGGTCTCACTTGGTGGTCCAAGTTGTCTATGAACTTGTAATCTTCCTGTCTCAGCCAAATTAAATGGTCACCAATACTGTACTTCTTAGATTAACTAAACTGAACTAAATTTATTCAATGTAAGTTGCTGGTTTATTTTTCATATATATATATAATTTATCTTTTTGTGACAGGGTCTCCCTATAGCTCAAGCTGGCCTGCAACTCACTATGTAGAGCAGTCTGGCCTTGAACTCACAGAGATCTACCTGCCTCTGCCTCCCAAGTGCTGGGATTAAATGTGTATGCCACTATGCCTGGCACTATTCATATATATATATATATATATATATATGAATATATGAATATGTAAACCAGGCAGGCGGATCCCTGTGAGATCAAGGCCAGCCTGGTTTACATAGCCAGTCAAGCTGGGGATATAGGGAGAGGCTATCTCAAAAACACCAAAAAAAAAGAAAAAGGAAAAGGAAAAGGAAAAGGAAGGAAGGAAGGAAGGAAGGAAGGAAGGAAGGAAGGAAATGTTGTAAAAGAGGCACCAGAAAGAATGAAGACTGTGAGAGCCATGGGGTGGGGAGGATGCTGTGTCTTGGAGACATGACAGGGCCTTTGCATCAGAACTCACTGCACAGCTATGGTTATCTACACAAGATCAGTTGAAATCTCCCAGGCAACATTAATTGGACTCAGCAGGCTACAAACAAAACCCCCCAAAACAAACAAACAAAAACAAAATGAGAGAGAGGACATGAGAATGGGAGGGAGAACATGTTGGGGGGTGTTTGGTGAGGGTGTGTGGGGGGGGCTGGAGGTGGATATGCTTAAGACATATTGCATACATGCATGAAATTATCAAAACTAAAAAAGTATTCAGGAATGTAATAAGTAGATGAAAGGCTCGGCTTGAGTGCTTGTTCTCTGCAGACCCCACACGGGTACAGAGCCTGCTACCTGCACCTGCTGTCCCTCCATGTCCCTCATTGCAAGCAGTCCACCTCAACACCACGAGAGCCTGGAAAACCTGGACACCACATCCAGTAGCGGCTCTCTGGAGATACCCACTGCAAGAATTCAGGCAGTTCAGCCAGGGATTTTCCCAATTCCCTTTCTTTTAAGAAATACGGACTCTTTAGTTTAGAGCACAGTAAAAAAGGCAGACTTAGGGTGGCTAGGCAGTGTCAAGAGGAAAAAAAGATCAACAGACAAGGAAGGCAACTCTAAGAAGAAATACAAATGGCACTCGGACACATGAAAGATGCTAAGCTGGACAGGGCTCACCTGCAGTCCAGAGAAGCAGAGACAAGAGGATCCGAGTTCAAGGCTAGCCCAGCCGCATTGTGAGACTGTCTCAAAAAGATGGCCACATGGTGAATCCCACTTGTAATCCGCCCTTGGGAGGTCGAGGCAGGACTGTCAAAACTTCAAGGCCAGCCTGGGATACAAAGTGAATTCTAGGCAAGGTAAGGTTCTCAAAATTAAACAAACAAACAAATAAACCAGACATTAATTCATAAAATATGGCTTTTCATTTATTATAGTACACATATACATAGTAATTGCCAACTCCTACACACAGCAATTACTATGTGTGGGACCCTACTGGGCCCTGTTCCAAGGACTTAACATGTGTGAACTCATCTAATCCTGACAATATTAATATAGTAGGTATCAACATCCCAATTTAATAGCTTAAAAAAAAACAAAACAGCTACAGAATTCAAATATCTTGTTGTGCAACTAATCAAAGTCGGAGCCAAGATTCAAACCCAAGTCCTGTGGCTCCAGGCTGGCATCCTAACCAAGATGTCACATAGTGTGGCTTACAGGTAAACATGGGACAAGCTCTTAATCTACACATACTAAACAAAAGGCAGAGGAGACTGGGTGTGGGAGCACAGGCCTGGAGGTCAGGCAAAGGATCAGAAGTTCAGGTCATCCCCAGCTAGACAGCAAGCTTGACACTAGCTGGACTATTCGACATGGGAAAGAAGGAAGAAAGGAAGGGAGGAATGGAGAGGGGAAAGAAGATGAAAAACAAGATGAGGGTGAGAAAGGCCTTTTGCTTCACATACTTCCACAGCTTTGGGCTTGGGTTTGGGGGTGTCTGCATGTACATACATGTGCCACAGTCTAGATCTCACAGATTAGGCTAGCTGACTAGCCAGTGAACCTAGGGATCCTCCTACCTCCACATCCCCACTGCTGGGATTCCAGTGACTCGAATGCCCTGTCACCACACCTGTCGTTTTCTTCACATGGTTCTGGGAATTGAACTCAGGTCGTCATGCTTGCACAGCAAGCACTCTACCACCTAAGCCATCTTCGCACTCCCTTCCATGTTACTTTAAACTTTACAATGAAATGTGCATAACACTCCTATAATAAAATGTTATGGGGCTGGAGAGATGGCCTAGTGGTTAAGAGCGCTGACTGCTCTTACAGAGGACCCAGGTTCGATCCCCAGCACCCACATGGCGGCTGAGAACCATCTTTAACTTCAGTTCCAGGGGAATCTGACCTCCGCGGCATTGCACGACATGGGTGCACAAACCTGCATGCAGACAGTACATTCATACACATAAAAAATTAAATTAAAAGATGTTTAAAAATAAATAAAAAATAAAATATTATAATGAAGAGACAGAAAGATATTAGCAGTATACTCAAAGGTGTACTGTTGCTTTCTCGAGACTCTTTTCTATCTGTAAAGTGGAGATGGTCATACCCATCCTGCTCAATTTTAGGACTAGTAGGAAGGTGTGTTCGGCGTGAAAGTGCTTGATAAGCCATAAACCAAAGCGGTCTGGCGGCATTTCTTCCCCAGACAGCTCCAGGGAGGAGGGTGGGTTAGCAAACTGTCCAGATGGACCTGGTGAAAAGTCAAGGCCCTCCCTGTCCCCCTCGCCCTCTGGAACTAGAGAACGCTATGTACTCTACAAAGACACAGACTTCACCCCATAACCCCAACCCAGAGTCAAAGACAGAAATCCTGGGGTTCCCCTCTGCTTTTGTGACCAGCTGTCCTCTGGAGCTGGAGTGACCTCAGGGATCTAAGAAGCCTCCACAGACCTTTAGAAGCATTGGCAGGACAGTCCCCACCGGGGCCTCTGCAAGGAGGGAAAAAAGAGCAGCACTAATCACAAGGTGAGTGGCCTCTAACCTCATAAACACTCTCAGGGAGAAGCCCAGCAACCTCCAAATTACAACAGCCTCTCCTCGCTGTTCAAACAAACCTGCAGCATGACTCAGTCCCCAAAACAGGGAGGGGGGTAAACATATAGCTAAGGGCTTAGAGATCAAGACGCTAAGGCAGAAGTGATAGGAGATAAATAGGGAGGCCCCAGGAGATAAATAGGCAGGCCCCAGGGGTTCTCACACCACAGGCTTACTGAATGAGAAAAGATCCTCCGTGGGAACAGCCCGCCTCCCTGGTGCCCACTCCCCAGGGGGGTTGGGGTGACTGGGACTGGGAGTGCAGAGGTTGGGGTGACATGCTTTCTAAGGGGAAGCAAGGGAAGTAGCTGGAAACCCTAAATTCATCTTCACCTTTCCCTCTCACCCCAACATCTGGAGTCTCACAAGCTGCTGCAGTAGCAGCCACCACAATGTGCCCACCTGGGAACTGGAATGCCCCCCTCATAACACTGGTTCTCAGGGGCCAGCACGATGAAAGTCCCACAAAATCACAGAAGAGAATTAGATGGGATGGAGATCAGAAGGGACGCCTGGGTGCCCACGCTCCTGGGCAAGGCTCCCTATCCACCTGGTCGGCAAGCAGGTTTGGTGTGCAGTCTCTAGGCCAGAGAAAGGCCTTTTGTTGGGTAGGACACAAATAATCCCTCCTTTTTCTTCCTGCTCACAGGCAAACAAAACGAAACAGGTGTTTGCTTTTAATCTGGCTGCCTACCCAGAGGCATGAGCTGGACAGGTTCCACGAAGAGGGCTGGCAACGGCTGGGAAAATAAAACGAGAAAAGGAGACTTGGGGCAACACCCTAAATGGGGCTCCCCTTCTCATAACCTGGAGCCATACACTGGGGCCTGGCAGTGAGTATGTATAAAGGGAGGTGGGCTCCCTAACTCTAAAAAAGACAGATACCCTACTGCTGAGCCAGTCTTCCTCTAGGACACAGCTGGCCCTAGCACCCAGCCAGGTTGGCATGAAGGTTAAGCTCCCTGGGACCCTGTTAGGGTCAAGGGTTGGCAAACGTGACTGCTTCTCCAGGCTCTAACCACCTTCCTTGTGACTCTGTATTTGTGCTCTCATCTACCATCCCCATCCTAACCTATCCCTTCCTGCCTCTACTGCCTGGGCTTCAATCTGGGCTATGAGCCTTCCTGGAACACACCCATTCCCCCAACTAAACCTGGCTACCCCTAGGAAACAGGTATTTCACAAGACTGCACTGTGACCCAAAGAGGCACATACCATAATTACCAGGAGGCAGGAAAGCTCGACCCACCAGCTCTGAGCACATGTGCCTGGAACCGAAACCATCTGCTGCACACCTCCCTCCGCCCCAGAGAAATATTGGCAATGTTAGTACCACATGCCTGGTGATTAAGTAACTCTGCACTCTCATATCCTTCCCTCCCCAGCCAGGCAAAAGCCCAGCATTCCCCAAATTCCTAGCAGGCTTGGAGATAACACTGATGTTACTGAAAGTCAGAACTTGGCAATGAATGGGAGGCAGAATGGTATGAGGACACTTAAGGGCTGAACTGGGGCAGGTCTGGGGACGGAAGAAACAGTTCCCAAACTTGAAAGGTTCCTCCACCCAAGAGTTTCTTCTCCACCCAGGCATCACGCAGCCAGGACTTCTATCATTTCAGAATTCATTCATTCCATTGGAGTAAGCACCAGTGACTGCAGATCAATCTCTCTGTGTGTGACAGGATCTCAGAGATCTTATACTGGCCTCAAACTCACTATGTAGCTGAGCATGTCTTTGAACTTTAGTCTGATTCCACCTTTCTAGTGTTGGGATTATAGGCATGCATCACCATCCCAAATTCATGTGGTGCTGGGATTATAGACATGCATCACCATCCCAAATTCATGTGGTGCTGGGATTATAGGCATGCATCACCATCCCAAATTCATGTGGTGTTGGGATTATAGGCATGCATCACCATCCCAAATTCATGTGGTGCTGGGATTATAGGCATGCATCACCATCCCAAATTCATGTGGTGCTGGGATTATAGGCATGCATCACCATCCCAAATTCATGTGGTGCTGGGATTATAGGCATGCATCACCATCCCAAATTCATGTGGTGCTGGGATTATAGGCATGCATCACCATCCCAAATTCATGTGGTGCTGGGATTATAGGCATGCATCACCATCCCAAATTCATGTGGTGCTGGGATTATAGGCATGCATCACCATCCCAAATTCATGTGGTGCTGGGATTATAGGCATGCATCACCATCCCAAATTCATGTGGTGCTGGGATTATAGGCATGCATCACCATCCCAAATTCATGTGGTGCTGGGATTATAGGCATGCATCACCATCCCAAATTCATGTGGTGCTGGGATTATAGGCATGCATCACCATCCCAAGTTCATGTGGTGCTGGGATTATAGGCATGCATCACCATCCCAAATTCATGTGGTGCTGGGATTATAGGCATGCATCACCATCCCAAGTTCATGTGGTGCTGGGATTATAGGCATGCATCACCATCCCAAATTCATATGGTGCTGGGACTCCAATCCAGGGCTTTCAAGCAGTCTACCAAGCAAGCTACAACCCCCAGACCCTCAGTCTTCTTTTAAAATGCAAATATTCTAACAATTCCATTGGTAGATATTTCATTCCCCACAAAAAGGAAATATATGCCCAGAATAAACTTTTTAAGTTTGTAACAGCAATATTCACCACCCAAACTTCCACCAACATTTATTCCATGATGAACATATCCCTGATAATAGTTACATATGGAATTTCATTCAGTCCTAAAAAGGAATGCAGTATTGTTAATGCAGTATTTTTAAGCTTCATACACGTTACATTTGTATGAAGCTTAAAAACAGTGTGCAAATGAGAAGCCAGTCAGCAGACTACATACTGCATTATTTCATTTATCTTTTTTGGGGGGGCGGGTCTGTTTGAGACAGGGTCTCCCTGTAGCCCCAGCTGGCCTGGAACTCACTATGTAGACCAGGCTGGCCTGGAACTCAGAGATCCACCTGCCTCTGCCTCCCAAGTGCTGGGATTAAAGCTGTAAGCTTTTATCCCAGGATATCGCCTGGATGTATTATTTCATTTGTATGAAATGTCCAGAATAGGTGAACTCACAGAGAAACTAGCCTGGGGTTGGGAAGACTGGGGAAAAATGGACAATTGCTAATGAATCAGGACTTCTTTATGAAATAAGCAAAGCATTGCAAAAAAAAAAAAAAAAAGTGAGCAAAAAGAGAATCACACAGAAATCCCAGAAAAGCAGAGAGTACCAGCTTCCTTGGCCAGGAGAAACAGAGAGAGGAGGAAAGGGGCCCAGGGAAAGATGTGGAATGCTAACCCTGAACCCTGCTGTGAAAGCCCAGCCCTGCTGATTAGCAGAGGTCCCTCAGCTCTCTCTCTCCCTCCAGGGTCCATCCACAGGCACCCTCCTCCTACCCTGGTATCCCTACACTGCCAGAGCCAGGATTACCAAGGAAATGGAAAAGGTATGGGTAAGAAATGAGAAAGGGGCTGGGGAGAGCACTGGCTGTTCTTGCAGAAGACCCAGGTTCAAATCCCAGCACCCACATGGAAGCTAACAACTGTCCATAACTCCAGTTCCAGGGGATCTGACTGACACCCTCTTCTGTTCTCTACAGGCATTACCAGACACGGTATGCTTACATGCATGCAGGCAATACCCTCATACACATCAAATAGAAAAATAAAATATTTTGGAAAAAAAATGAAAAGCAACAAAACTTGACCAAAGTCAGGTGTGGTGGCACATGCCTATAATCTCAGCACTTGAGAGGAAGGAGGACTACTACAGCAAGTCTGAGGCAAGCCTGAGCTAAATAATGAGTTCTAGGCCAGCCTGGGGACAGTGTGAGACCATATATTAAAAAAAATAAAATAAAAAGTAGAGCTGGGGCAATGGTTCAGCATGTAACATGCTTGTTATGCAAACATGATTAATGAGTTTGGATGCCCAGGGATTGAGGAAGACACCTAGATGCCAATGTCTGGCATCTACACACAGATTCCTCTGACTTCCTCCACCCTTTAAGCCTGGGTGCCCAGAGGTTAAAACAGTGCAGTCTATACCAGTAGCAAACAGAAAATAATAGCTAACATCTGAGCACTTACTGTGTGCCAGGCATTGTACTTAATGTTTCATATGTATTATCTTAATCCTCATAACAACTATATGAGAAAGGTATAATTATCATTTCTCTTTACAGATGAGGAAACTCAGAATGAATTAATTCACTAAAGGTACTCTGGCAAAGCAAACACTGGATCCCTTACTACAGCCCACCTTTACTCAGACTCCAAAAACTATGCTTTCTTTCCTTTACATATCCCAGGCTTGTCTCGGATTTGACTGACCTTATACTTCTGATCTCCCTGCCTCGGGATTATACATGTGCCACCCATACCTAGTTTATGCAGGGTGCAGGGTCAAATCCAGGCCCTTACACATTCTAGGCAAGCATTCTACCAGCCCCAGGACCATGCTCTTAACTACAATGCCACTAACAGAAATCACAGTTTAACTAAAAATTATAACTACACTGGAATCTCAAGAAAGGAGCATCTAACAACTGGAGTACAAATATTCCTATAAGGCTGGGCGTGGTGGTGCATGCCTTTAATCCCAGCACTTGGGAGGCAGAGCAGGTGGATCTCTGTGAATTCAAGGCCAGCCTGGTCTACCTAGTGAGCTCCACGGCAGCTGGGACTAAAGGGAGACCCTGTCTCCCCTATATTGAAGTTCTGCCTCCCAAGGCTCAGGGAGCGTTACAGAAGAGGGGGCAGAGAGATTGTAAGAGCCAGTAGAGGAAGTGGACTACCACAGGAAACAGTTTTCCAAACAGCTGGTCAGTTACTCATATGAATTCACAGCAATGGTAAGTCCCATGCAAGCTCAAACCAGAAAAAAATCCCAGCACAGATGTAGGAAAGTGGGGAAGAAATCCCACCCAACAACCCGAGGAGCCACTGGCAACCAATGACTGCTGGGAAGGAGATTCAGTCTCATTTAAGGGTGAGACTCGGGCTGGAGAGATAGCCTAGCGGTTAAGAGCACCGACTGCTCTTGCAGAGGACCCGGGTTCGATCCCCAGCACCCACATGGCGGTTAAGAACCGTCTGTAACTCCAATTCCAGGAGAACTCCAGTTCCAGGGGAATCCAACGCCCTCTTCTGACCTCCGCAGCATTGCACGACACGGGTGCACAAACCTCCATGCAGACAGTACATTCATACACATACAAAAATAAATAAAAATTAAAAAAAAAAAAAAAAGGGTGAGACTCTTGGTAGGTTAACCAAACTTCAGTGAACGCACATCAAAGGACATCTATAGCTCTATAGGCCTTAATATACATATGTATGTGTGTAGTAGAGTTCGGGGAAATTTAGTGAGGGGCTATAGTAAGGGAGAAGTGCAGATACAGGAGGGGATCTAAATACAATAAAAAAAAAATTTTTTTTTGTCTTTTTTGAAACAGGGTCTTCCTGTAGCCCGGCTGTCCTGGAACTTGATGTGTAGACCAGGCTGGCCTTAAACTCACAGAGATCCACCTGCCTCTGCCTCTTGAGTGGTGGGATTACAATAAAAATTTTGTATGGGAAAAATTCTCAAAACTTAATGAAAAAGTGAAAAAAAAAAGGGAAAGAAATATGCCAGGGGGTATGCGCAGTGGTATACTACTAGCTTAGCATGCACGAGGCCTCAGGTTAATATGCCAGGGGGTATGCACAGTGGTACACTACTAGCTTAGCATGCACATGAGGCCTCAGGTTAATATGCCAGGAGGTATGCACAGCGGTACACTACTAGCTTAGCATGCACGAGGTCTCAGGTTATTCCCCAGTACCTTTAGTGTTTGTGTTTTGGTTTTTGTTTTTTTTGCAGTGGGAGGGGGGCTGGGGCTGGGGATGTAAGTCAGTTGGAAGAACACTTGCCTGCTGTACAGAAAGCCTGGGTTCAACCAAGCACCACATAAGTCAGGTATAGTGTCACATGTCTGTAATCCTAACTTTTGGAAGGTGGAAGCAGAAAGATAAGAAGTTAAAAGACATCCTTATTAAGTTTCAGCCAGCCTAAATAGATGAAACTCTGTCTTGAGAAAGAGAGGAGGCTGGAGAGATGGCTCAGCTAAAAAGGCAGTTAACATTTTTATCTCCAATTCCAGGGATCTGATGCCCTCTTCCGACTTCTGTGGGTATTGCACAACACAGGTGCATGTACATATATGCAGACAATACTCATACACATAAAATAAATTTCAAAAATTTTTGAGACAGGGTCTCCCTATAACCCCAGCTGTCCTGGAACTCACTCTGTAGACCAAGCTGACCTTGATCTCACAGAGATCTGCCTGCCTCTGCCTCTGACTCCCAAGCGCTAGGATCAAAGGCATGCACCACCAGACAGAAGATAGGCCAGGAGTGAAAGACCAAAAAAAAAAGAGATAAGATAGGAGACAGGAGAGAGAAGAGGGGAGGGGAGGGGAAGGAAAGGGGAGGAGACAGGAAAAAAGGAGGGCCAACGAGAGTGCCTAGCAGAAAAGGTACTTGCCACCAAACCTGATGACCTGAGTTCAATCCCCAGGACCAACAGAGAGAACCAACTACCCCAAGATGTCTTCTGACCTCCACATGTGTGTCATGGCATGTTTGTGCTCCTGTCTCCAAATAAATAAATGTAATTTAAAAAAAAGAAGAAAATAGAATCCCAGCACTTGGGAGGCAGAGACAGGCAAATCTCTTAGATGGAGGCCAACTCAGTCTACATAGCAAGTTTCAGGCCAGCTGTGGCTACAGAGAGACATGGTCTAAAATAAATAAATAAATAAATAAATAAATAAATAAATAAATAAATCCCATACAGTGTATTAGCCAAACTTCCACCGCCAAGTGTGGAGCATTAAGCAAGGGCCACATACCCTGCTACTAGAGAAATTCACATAGTTCCAAAATTCTGACTCCAACCAATTGTATAAGCGACCAAATTAGAGGGGGTGGGAGGAACAGTTTATTTATTGGGGAAGAATGAATCTGTTTGCTTATTCACTCACACACTTTGCACCATTTAAATGTATGACTACACAACAGCTTCCAGGGGCTGATCCCAAAGCCATAAACTATCTGCAAGCTGGCTCAGAGGAGAGGAATCCAGGACAAGCCCTGTCTCCTGACTGATTGTTTACCATCGGCTCCTCCTCCTCAAGAGGCCAGGAATGTCTCCAAGATCAAACCCAGGCAAGAGATATTTCATTCCCAGTTTTGGAGTGAAATAAGCCAAGTTCCTCCTGTCTCTTCTTTGCCATAAAGCTCTCTAGTTAACTCGTTTAGTTAGCGCCAAACTTACCTATGGCGGAGACTGAATTCTTTGCTATTTTCCTACTTTCTTGCTGTCCCACCAAACAAGAAACAGAAGCAGCCGGGCCTGGTGGCGCACGCCTTTAATCCCAGCACTTGGAAGGTAGAGGCAGGCGGATCTTTGTGAGTTCAAGGCCAGCCTGGTCTACAGAGTGAGTTCCAGGACAGCTGGGGCTGCAGGGAGACCCTGTCTCGAAAAGACCCCCCCCCCAAAAGAAACAGAAGCAGCGAGTGAAAAGTCATTCTCAGTTCTCCCAGTGTTATTTAGACTTTGGGATACAAGGGACAGTGAACAGAATTAAATGACTGCCCTCCAAACTTCAAATGGGCACCTATTCTACAACTATTCTTTGAAGAAGAGCCACAATCCAGTAGCAGCTGGGTTAGCTCTACCTCAGGGGCATGCTGAGACAGGCGGAACTGAAGGAATCAGATGGGGGGGGGGTGTAAATGCCCCATCACCTTGGCTCTCACTTGATTCTCCCACAATAGCTTGGAAAGGAAAAAACAGTACATATCAACGGTGGTAGTTAGGATCCGCAGGCGAGCCTAGAAACAGCCACAAATTACCCGAATTTCCCTCTGGTGAGAAACAAATCATGTTGGGGAACTGGAGTGGAGGAGATCAGGGACTGGCAACCAGGGAATGTGGGGGTCAGGGCAGACTGGAGAATGCTCCCTCTTCTCCCCACCCCTCCTAAGTCCAGAAACCCTGGAGGAGGCTTCCTTCTCCGCCCAGGTTCGGAAGCATCCCCTTCATCCACTGGCCCCAGGATTGGCGGTTGGAGACGGAAGCAAAACCTATAAACCGTCTTAGGAAGCTATAAATTGTCCGAAAGGGGGAAGGGGGCAGATGTAAAACGGAGAGGTAGAAAGGAGAAATCCAGGAGGGGGGACTTTCAGGTAGAAAGCAAGCTCTAGCTTCTTAGCCAATTCCGGTGTAGTCCCAGACCTAATCACGCCTCTCCGGCATTCGGCTCGCCCTTCCCGGCTCCAGGATTCCACCTCGGCCCCTTTTCTTGGAAATGATCGCCCAAAGCACCATAAAATTCTTTGAACGGCCTCGGAGGTCACCGGGACCCAGGGAAAAGCCTAACCCGCCCGGACGCCGCAGTGTTTGAGGCGGCGCAGGGATGCGCTCCCCGGCGCTCCTAACGCCCGAGCCAGGCTAGCTGCCCACCAGACGCCCGAGGACGCGCCCTGCCCCGTGGCCCAAGCCGGGGCTCACAGCCCGGCCCCGGACGAGGCAGCAGCGTTCTCGCAAAGGTCAGGGTCGCCACGGCCCCTGAGCCTCCCGGCTACACCCAGCGCCTCCCCCGTCCTCCGGGTGGGGCGCCGAGGTCTGACCGCACGCGGAGCTCGGCGTCAGGAGGTGTCCGCCAGCCCCGCGCGGGACGCGAGCGGAACCCAGAGTGCAGATCCGGAAGGCGCGGTGGGCGCGCTGACCTACCGCAGGCTGCCCCTCCGGGTGCACGTCCACCAAGGTACACCAGTCCTGCGTTCCGTTCATATTCTTCCCGGGGTAGGTCACGCAGGCGGCCCTGCGCCCGGCAGTCTGCCTCCTACTGGAGCTGCGCGGGTGGACCCGCCCCTTTCTATAGAGCCCTGGGGCGGGGCTTAAGGAGCCACGCCTTAGAGCAGTGCTTGCCAATGAGGTTGAGCGAAAGCGCCAGATGGGCGAAGCCAAGAGGCTTCATAACATGCTCACCAGATTTACATAAAACTGGGGGCTTGGGAATGACCGGGGTTCCCAATTGCTTAGGGTACCTGTGGTAATATCTCAACATTCGTTATTAGTCTCGTCTCTTCAACTCTCCAGGATCAATGTTTGGAAAGACGAATTGGGGGACTTGTACATGCTTCTGTGAGTTCCCCTCTCCCTAAATGTAAACCAGCCTGTAGGCTTTGTAGAGCTGAGTAAATCTTTCCTACGTGGTAGAAAAGCAGCCAGCAAAGGCCAGCTCACTTGGACTAGCCTAAGCCAGTCTGGCAGGTGCTCTTCCCTGGCAAAATGCCCAGTCCAAAGTCAAAGCCAGCTAGGCTCTGGGTGGGGCTTGCTTTGCAGAAGCTATTATACCAAAGCTACCCTTATATGGTAGGGAGAGGCGGGACATGTTGCCTTAAAAGGAATGCGCATTCTAGAGAAAAGATGACTCTCAACTTGGCCAATGGCATTTGCTTCCCAAGCTTAGGCTGGGATTTTGAAGGCTTAGTCTGGCAGATGGTTATCCCACTGGCCTGTGATGGTCCACGTGGAAGGTAGGCAGTCGATGAGGAGCTCTGACCCAGCTCGAGTAGCCAGTACTTCTGTAGGTAATAATTTGTTTTGTGTACAGCTAGTTCCCTCTTCAAGCAAGGGGGAGCTGCACTTGACTTGGGTTTCCTGCCAGATAGGAATTTTTTTGGTTTTTTGTTCTTGTTTTTAAATTTCATTTCCCCAAGACTGAGGTTTTTTTTAATTTTATTTATATTTGTATGTGTATGAGTGTACTGTCTGCATGTAGGTTTGTGCACCCGTGTTGTGCAATGCCGCGGAGGTCAGAAGAGGGTCTCGGATTCCCCTAGAACTGGAGTTCTCCTGGAATCGGAGTTACAGACGGTTCTTAGCCGCCATGTGGGTGCTGGGGATCGAACCCCGGTCCTCTGCAAGAGCAGTCAGTGCTCTTAACGCTAGGCTATCTCCAGCCCCCCCCCCATAGGAATGTATGCAGAATGTTTTGTACCTGGGAGGTAAATGCTGAGGATATCCATGACCCAGAGGGGGAAGAAAAACACAGGTCAGGTTTCTTCTCTAACACTCAAAGGCATTCCTTGCTATGGCCTGAAGGTTCTTCAGCACAGAATGTGGTTATAAATACTTCCATAGTTTGTGCTTGCAAAATATGGAAAAATATACTAAAATTGGAAAGATACAGAGAAGATTAGCATGGCCCCTGCGCAAGGATGGCATGCAAATTCTTGAAGCGTTCCATATTTAAAAATAAATAAAGGTGCTGGAGAGATGGCCTAGCAGTTAAGAGTGCCGGCCGCTCTTACAGAGGACCCGGGTTCGATCCCTAGCACCCACATGGCAGCCGAGAACCGTCTGAAACTCCAATTCCAGGAGAACTCCAGTTCCAGGGGAATCCAACACCATCTTCTGACCTCCGCGGCATTGCACGACACAGGTGCACAGACCTGCATGCAGACAGTACATTCCTACACATACAGAAATAAATTAAATAAATAAATAAATAAATAAATAAATAAATAAATAAATGGGGCCGGGCATAGTGGTGCACGCCTTTAATCCTAGCACTTGGGAGGCAGAGACAGGCAGATCTTTGTGAGTTCAAGGCCAGCCTGGTCTACAGAGTGAGTTCCAGGACAACTGGGGCTACAGGGAGACCCTGTCTCAAAAAGACCAAAAATAAATAAATAAATAAATAAATAAATAAATAAATACTTCCATATTTCCTAGGTCCCTGATCTGCGGTAAAAAGTAAGGTAAACCAATGGGCCTGATGGCGTATGCCTTTAATCCTAGCACTCGGGAGGCAGAGTCAGGCAGATCTTTGTGAGTTCAAGGCCAGCCTGGTCTACAGAGTGAGTTCCAGGACAACTGGGGCTACAGGGAGACCCTGTCTCAAAAAGACCAAAAATAAATAAATAAATAAATAAATAAATAAATACTTCCATATTTCCTAGGTCCCTGATCTGCGGTAAAAAGTAAGGTAAACCAATGGGCCTGATGGCGTATGCCTTTAATCCTAGCACTCGGGAGGCAGAGGCAGGCGGATCTTTGTGAGTTCAAGAACAGCCTGGTCTACAGAGTGAGTTCCAGGCCAGCTGGGGCTACAGGAAGACCCTGTCTCGAAAAGACAGAAAAAAAAAAAAAGTAAGGTAAACCATGGTGCATGCCTTTAATCCCAGCACTCTGGAGGCAGAAGCAGGCAGATCTCTGTGAGTTCAAGGTCAGCGTTGTCTACATAGTGAGTTCTAGAACAACTGTAGCTACAAGGAGACCCTGTCTCAAAAAGACTGAGGGGGAAAAAAAAGTAGGTAAATCCTCTAAAGTGTACAATTAAAATGACTTCTAAAGTAGTTGGAGAGATGGCTCAAAGATTACGAGCACTTGCTGCTCTTGCAGAAGACCCACTTTCAGTCTTCAGCACTCTCATGGTGGCTAACAATTGTCAGAAACTCCAGTTCCAGGGGATCCACTGCCCTCTTCAAACCTCCATGGGCATTACATTCAAATGGCACATTTACATAATACATGCAGGCAAAACACTCATACACATTAAATAAAAGTAAAACAATTTTTTGATGACTTTGTTTGATGTTTTGTGTGTTTCAGACGTCATTTTTTTTTAATTTTATTTATTTTTGTATGTGTATGAATGTACTGTCTGCATGTAGGTCTCTGCACCCGTGTAGTGCAATGCTGCGGAGGTCAGAAGAGGGTCTCAGATTCCCCTGGAACTGGAATTCTCCTGGAATTGGAGTTACAGATGGTTCTCAGCCGCCATGTGGGTACTGGGGATCGAACTCGGGTTGTGGGTGCTGGGGATCGAACTCGGGTCCTCTGCAAGATCAGTCGGTGCTCTTAACCGCTAGGCTCTCTCCAGCCCCGCAGACATCATTTTTCAATTCAGTTCAGGCATATTCCCCTTTTCCTTCCCCCCACCCTACCCCACCCCACCCCTGATGACTTCTTAAAATAGAACTAGTGAGACCTTGAGAGAGGCCTCAGTGGTTAGGAGCACATACTGATCTTCCAGAGGAGGGAAATTTAATTCCTAGAACTCACTTGGGGCAGCTCACCATGCCTGTAACTCTAGCTCCTAGGGGATTTGATGCCTCTGACTTCCATGAGCACCTGGACTCCTGTGCATATACCCACACATGCGCATATACCCACACACACACATACACCCACACACAAACCCACACATGCACATATACCTACACACAAACCCACACATGTGCATATACCCATGCACAAACCCACACATGTGCATATACCCACGCACAAACCCACACATGTGCATAATTAAAAATAAAAATCTCTAGCTGGGCATGGAGGTACACACCTTTAATCCTAGCACTTGGGGGGCAGAGGCAGGTGGATCTCTTGAGTTCAAGTCCAGCCTGGTCTACATATTGAGTTCCATGCCGGCTGGGTCTACAGGGAGATCCTGTCTCAAAAAGACCAAAATAAACAAAATAAAATTTTTAAAAAGAGGGATCTGGAGAGATGGCTCAGAGATTAAGAGCACTGGCTACTCTTACAGAGGACCCAGGTTCAATTCCCAGCACCCACATGGTGGCTAAACCATCTGTAACTTCAGTTCTAGGGGATCCAACACCTTCTTCTTTGCATTGCACGACATGGTTGCACTTACACACATACAAGCAATACATTCATATGCATAAGGTAAAAATTAAAAAAAAATTTTTTGTTTTTTTGAGACAGGGTTTCCCTGTAGCCCCAGCTGTCCTGAAACTCACTCTGTAGACCAGGCTGGCCTTGAACTCACAAAGATCCGCCTGCCTCCCAAGTGTTAGGATTAAAGGCATGAGCCACCATGCCCGGCTTATATTTAAAATTTTTAAAAAAGAAGCCAGGTGTGGTGGTGCACACCTTTGATCCCAGCACTCAGGAGGCAGAAGCAGGAAGATCTCTGTGAGTTCAAGGCCAGCCTGGTCTATAGAGTAAGTTCCAGGACAGCTGGGGCTACAGGGAGACCCTGTCTCAAAAAGACCAAAAAAATAAATTAAATAAATGAATACAGGGCCAGTGAAATAGCTGTGCAAGTAAAGGCACCTAACACTAAGAGTTCAATCCCCAGGACCCACATGGTAGGAGAAAACCAAATCTCAAAAGTTGTCCACGGACCTTCACACATGTACCATGACATGTACATGCACACACATGCACACAGACATGATTTTTTTTACCCTAGAATAGGGGCAGGAGAGATGGCTCAGCAGTTAAGAGCACTGACTGCTCTTGCAGAGGACCCCAGTTCAATTCCCAGTACCCACATGGCAGCTAACAACTATCTGTTATCTGGATCTGGGGACCTCTTCTGACCTCCAAGGGTATTGCATGACATGGGCACACTTACATACACACATACATACATACAGCCACTCATATACATAAAATAAAATAATAGTTTAAAAAAAATGCTTAAGAGTACATCCCCAAATAAGCCAGGAAAATGAAGACAAAGATTTCAATATAGATATAACATTTTAATATTTAATTTAAAATAAAACCAAGCTGGGTGTGGTGGTACACATCTTTAGTCCCAGCATTCAGGAGGCAGAGGCAAGTGGATCTCTAAGTTTGAGGCCAGCCTGGTCTACATAGCGAGTTCCAGACCAGCCAGGGCTACATAGTGAGGCTGTCTCAAAAAAACAAACAAACAAGGCTGGATTGGATTAGGAGAAAATATCTGATTTGCAGAATATTAGAATGTTTTTTAATCATGAAATTACAAATCATTTGTGGAACAGGACTTACTTTGGAAAAAAGGGGTGAATAATCCCCAATACCTTCTCCCTACCAGAGCCTGGCTCTCCCCAAGAACTCCAAGGAGGAATAAATTCTCCACTGCTATTTCTACCAGCTTTTAACCCCAGGTAAAGCCCTGAATCAAGGCCCCGTTCCTGAGAAAAATGAGGGTCTGTTGGTACCAATAGAGGCAGGGCACATCTGGTCCAAGAAGCTCAAAGGAAGGCCACAGAGACTAGATGTTTGCTTTTAAAACTTGTATAGCTAGCTGTCAGGGTTCCCAGGTGCAACCCCCTTAGAGTGGCATCTGTAGTTGCAGAGAGAGAGAAGGAAGGTTGGGAACCCTGAGCAGGACCCTCACACCTGATCAAGGCCTACCAAAGTCCCTCTCCCCAGGGCTGGTTAGCAGAGCAGTCTGTAGCTCTCTCTTGAACAGTTACTGAGGAAGTGGAGCATCCAAGTTTGGGAAAGGCTGGTTTTTGGAGAGGTATGAATGTGCAGTGGTTCATGAAAGGCAAGAAGAGCATCCTCATCTCCTCACACTAGTAAGGCACTGAGAGGAAAGCAGCAAGGTAGGAATGGTAAAGATGGGAAGGAGAGAGGATGAAGGATCCCCTGGACCCACTGTCTTGGGGAAAATAAAAATATAGGAACTGAAGGGATGTGAGGGACTACCACATGGGCCCATGACTGGGCAAAGAGAAGTATCTGAGCAGAGGGTAGAGCCACGCCTGCGTGTCCATTACCCATAATGCTCCGGTATTCTGCTCCAGAATGTAAGGAAAAAAGGTTGCAGGAATCCAAGGAGCAGAACAGTACTGGGTGTTTCCCTGAGCCACAGGGTTAAAGATTAGAGAAATAAAGCTCTACATGCATGGCAGTATCCATCACTTCCTGTCCTTCTCGGTCCCCCTCAGTGCATCTGCTGACCATTCATCCACTGTGAGGGAGATGAAGGAGAGGTCAGCACCTAGAGGGGCTCAGCAAGCTTAAATGCCCGTTCTTCCGGTGAAAAGGCCAAGCCGGCCCTCCACTTTACTGCGAATGTCTGTTTTTATCACTGTCACTCTGACCCCTCCCATTCTGAAGTCTGAATAATTGGGTCACCCCTAGGACAGAGGAATCTGAAGCAGGCAGGGCACAGGAGGCCAGAGCAGGGCTGGCTGGGGTAGGCTTCAAGCCTGTTTCTGGTCTTTGAAGATCATGAGCTAGCAGGAGCTGGTCTGCAGGTTGCTCTCTGTAAGCAGCGAAGCAATGGATGAGGGGTCATAAATACTGTCAAATTCCTCATCAGAGCTCAGCACCTCGTGTTTGAGAGCTGACTCAGCAGCTGAGCGGGAAGCTTTTCGCCTGAGTCAGAGAGAAAAAGCATAGTCTGAAACAGTCACTTTCCACACTAAGGAACTAATTCTGCTAAGGTTTAAAGCTACTCACAAGGCCCCTACTAATCAGAAATCTAGGGAAACAGGGTAAAGGATGGAAGCTAAGATACTAAGAACCAATCATACAGGCTTTTAGGCAGGGATAAGGGACTATATATTCCTCCTTGTCTTGTTTGGAAGAGTCTGTTCCCTATCCCCTTATCCCCCCACCATGCTGCAGGGTACAGAAGGGCAGCCATACCAGGAGTCCTTTTCCAGGGACTTGATCCGGGCCTGGAGCTGTTCATTGATCTCGTGCTGCTCTTCCAGCTCTCGCTGAGCTTTCTTCCGCAAGCCATCCAGGCGCTCGATTTCCTCCTCTGCTTCATCCACCTGCCGCTTCAAAGCTTTCACCCTTAGGCTTAGCTAAGTAGGATACAAATCCTCACATCAGAAAAGCATCTGCTAACCATGGCCTGGAACTTCCCTGTCATGTTTCTGACAAGGGATAATCAACCCTGGAAAAATGTGACTATGTAAGTTCTTTAGTCTCAAGGGATTCTGAAGGGACTAGAAGGCTGGGGAGAGCTGGGTCAACACAGTGCTTGCCAAGGACCTGCTGGGGAGATAGCTAGATCAATACAGTGCTTGCCAAGGACCTGCTGGGGAGATAGCTAGATCAATACAGTGCTTGTCAAGGACCTGAGTGAGTTTCTCCCTAGAGCTCACTGGCTAGCCAGCCTAACCTATTTGACAAGTTCCAGGCTAGTGAGAAACGTTGTCCCCTTCTCCCAAAAAAGGTGGACAGTGCCTGAGGAACACCAAAGGTGTCGTCTGTCCACATACATGCCCACACACACTTTTACCCCCACACATGTGTGCACACACACAACACAAAGGATGCTTTGGAGAGTCGATGAATTAATATACATAACACCTAGAGAAACTAGTATACTCAATACACAGGCTGACTGACTACTCTAGACTGGTCCTTTCAGTATAATAGCTCTCTCTTCTTTTTTTGTCTCTTTGAGACAGGGTCTCCCTGTAGCTCCAGCTGGCCTGGAACTCTATGTGGACCAGGCTAGCCTTGAACTCACAGAGATCCACCTGCCTCTGCCTTCTGTGCACCACCACACCTGGCTCTCAGTATGTTACTACATAAGCAAAGTCTATGAAAGTCTGGAAGACCTGTGGGAAACGGAGGCCTCCCTTGGCCTTCAAGAGAACGCATACTATATACTCCCACAACACCTGCTTGGCCCCAGGGTGCCAGGGTCTTACCTGGTCTTTCTGATCATTGACATGCTGCCGCTCATCATCAATCTGGATGGACAGCTCTTTAACCTTCCGTTCCAGTTTGCGATTGGTGGACTGCAGAACTGTCTTCTCCCTGACAGGGTAAGATAGAAGGGTGTCTATGGCTGCTGCCATTTCTAAGGGAGCCCTTTCTTGGCCCTTTACTGCCTCCAAGGACTTTTCTGTCATGAGCCTCACCAGTAGATGGGGAGGGTCCAAGGGAGATCCAAAGATCAGGGAGATAGAAGTCATCCACAGCCCAGAACTTTCACAACTCTCTCTGCTCTCTATCAGGAGCAAGGGGGTTCCCCGAGGATGAGGCCAGGTGGGCCAGGTGTGAGGAGGAAGATGAAGGAAGGCCCAGAGAAGAAAAACCCAGAGGAAGGAAGGAAGGGCAGAATGAATGACAGACAGGCTCATGTCACCTCTCTTCAGCTTGCAGCCGCTCTTGCAACAACTGATTCTGGGACTCAAGCTGAGAGAGGCTGGTACTAGGCTTCTGGAAGCCTTCTGAGCTGGCCAACCGGGTCTTCAAGTCCTTATTCTGAGAGAGACAGGAAGCCTCTGTGGTTAGTGCTCCAGTGATCCTTTGCTGGGCCCCCTAAGGTCTATCCTCAAGACTCTGTTTTACCTGTCTCTCCAAGGAGATTTTGTCACACTCCAAGTCTTGCCGAGCAGACCTCTCCTGCATGAGCTCTGCCCTCAGCTGATCCACCTATGAGAGACAGGAGAGAGGAACTGGACTTGAGGAAGGCAAATAGCAGACCGAAATGACGGAAGCAGCAGCTCCCTGAAAACACTCTGAACCAGGCGTTCCCCAAATGCTCAGACAATTAAGAAATCACAGCTGGAAACTTCAGCACTCCTGTTCTTCTTGGTCTGCCTAAATGTGCAAAGCCATCGCACCGTCCCACCACCGTGAAGCCATCGCACCATCCCACCACCGTGAAGCCATTGCACCATCCCACCACCGTGAAGCCATTGCACCGTGAAGCCATCGCACCATCCCACCACCGTGAAGCCATCACACCATCCCACCACCGTGAAGCCATCGCACCATCCCACCACCATGAAGCCATCACACCATCCCACCACCGTGAAGCCATCACACCATCCCACCACCATGAAGCCATCGCACCATCCCACCACTGTGAAGCCATCGCACTGTCCCACCACCCTGAAGCCATCACACCATCCCACCACCATGAAGCCATCGCACCGTGAAGCCATCACACATCCCACCACTGTGAAGCCATTGCACTGTCCCACCACTATGAAGGCATCCCACCATCCCACCACCGTGAAGCCATCGCACCGTCCCACCACCATGAAGCCATCACACCGTCCCACCACCGTGAAGCCATCACACCATCCCACCACCGTGAAGCCATCACACAGTCCCACCACCGTGAAGCCATCACACCGTCCCACCACCGTGAAGCCGTCACACAGTCCCACCACCGTGAAGCCATCACACAGTCCCACCACCGTGAAGTCATCACAGTCCCACCACCATGAAACCATCGCACAGTCCCACCACCGTGAAGCATCACACCATCCCACCACCGTGAAGCCATCACACAGTCCCACCACCATGAAGCCATCACACAGTCCCACCACCGTGAAGCCATCTGTCACCATGCCTTTCATACCATGACAGAAGGTATGCAATGGTATGATGCAAACCATTGGATTTTCTACCAGGAGGCCCCGAAAGGCCATTACATAAAATGTGAAAGTGAAATCTGCAATGGGGACCCCAAGATGTCAGAGATACCAGGAATGTGAGACATTACAGAGAATAGCTGCTGGCATAAGAGGAGGTGGCCCAAGAGAGAGGTTTTGAGTGCTACGGGTAGCAGAGCTGAAGGGCCAGGGCTGCCCAAGACCTTCAGGGCCCAGAAGATGCCACCATGAGCCCTGGATGCATGGAGCTGAGGCATTTGGGGCTCACAGACTGCTTTGAGTCTCAGAGGAGATTCTGAACTTCAGATTTCCAAACAGTATTGGAAATATAAGACTATGGATACTTTTGAACTTGCACTGAATGCATTTGAGATGGATATGAGCTTTATGCAAAGGAGGCAAAGAGTGGAATATTATAGATTAAAGTGATGTGTTTGGGTGTCAAGTTAAAAAAGAGAAAAATTATAGCTATTTGAACAGAAAGAGCCACTTGAAAGAGGGCTCCCTAATTCCTTCCAAACTGAAACAATCCTTGGTAGTCAGAGCAGCCGGGCCACCAGAACTCCTTCCTCCACTCAAATTCTTGGCTTCCTTCTACCTGAGGAAACCTGCCAACCCTTTCCAAAACAGATGAGAGCCTGAAGTAGGCTCTACCTTGCCTAGATGATGCAGCCATAACTCTGCAGGTTATAAAAGATTGGAGGGCAAAGTTGTCTTTGAGAGGGCCAAGAGGTTACACAGTCGGGACAGGTACCTGGTCCCGGCTACGGTTCACCCGGTCTGTCAGCAGCTCCACCGTGTTCTTTTCTTCATCTAACTCTGCTTCTAGCCGTGACACTTTTTCCTATGGCAGAAGAACAAAGGGTCAATTCTGCTCCGAATTCTGGACACAAGACTGCCAAACCCAAACCAATACCCTCTCAAAACTTCAGCCCCACAGACCTTCCCCCTTGCACATGCCAGGAACCTTCTGTCCTTGCCCCTGCCTGCTCAAAGCCACCATGAAGCCAGCGCCCTCTGCTGACCAGGAAGGCAAACACGAGAATCCATTCCTCCCTGGATAACTAGTTACTTAATGCATGAAGGGAAGAAGGAGGAAAGATTCAGGAAGAGCATTCCAGAGTGCAGATTAGGGGAGCACATTTAAGTCATGCAGTACCATGTAGAAGCTAAGAAGACAGATTCTGCCACACTATCTGGGTCTTCAAGTCAGATCTACCGCTTTCTAGCACTGGACCCACTGGCAAGGTATTTACTATCTCTGTGCCTCAGTTTTCCTCACCTGTAAAATGGAGAAAATGACACTACGTATTTCACAAAGTTACACTGAAGATGCAGGGAGTCTTATGTGTCACACCTACAGAATAATATATGCTGCTTGCTACTATTCTTATTTTCAAACATGGCAAATCGAAGACTACCATTCATTCTAAAAGAGGAAAACCACTGCTCATCTCTGGTCAACTGCAGCTGCGATGCAGAACTCAGGTCTAGAAAGTCAGTGTGAATTCTTTCCAAATACAAAACAAGACAGAAATCTGAGTTTTTATGTGACATCTATAATTTTCTCCACAATTACATTTAGTTCCCAGATCCTTGAAACACTGTAACTAACACCCAGCAAACCCATCAGCTGTGGCTGTAAGTTTTATTCTCTAGGACAGGAAGAGGAATACTGGCTCCTTTCTCCACCTAAACCTCACTTGTGCTAGAACCCCTCCTTTTCCCGCCTACCCGGACAATGCCCTCACCTCAAGGCTCTTCAGCTGCCGAACCCGGTCATCCTGGGAGCGCTTTTTATTCTCCGCCTCTTGCTCTAGCCCCTGCAGGCGCTGGGCCAGCAGCTCTTTGTCCAGCCGAGCTGTGTCTCGCTCGGCCTGGGAGGTCTGCAGGGCCTGCCTCAGCCTCTGCATCTGAACCGAGAACAACATACAAGAGCTCAGCCCAGTTGCAAGGTAGTGGTTGGAAGGGGGAGGAGCACTTGGCCTAAGGGCAGAAATACATCACCCTTAACATTCTTTAGAGCCTGGTAGAGTATTTGCCTAGAATTGCCATTGCAGAATGATAATCGACAGCAGAATAACTTTTAGTTCATTGTCTTTATTATCTTAGAAATTTCTATACAAATTAATATTACTTGAGAGCTTTTTTGAAGGCAAGTGTCCCTGTGCCTAAAGAGTTTTCAGGGCTGGAGAGACAGCCTAGCAGTTAAGAGTGCCGACAGCTCTTGCAGAGGACCCGGGTTCGATCCCCAGCACCCACATAGTGGCTGAGAACCGTCTGTAACTCCAATTCCAGGAGAACTCCAGTTCCAGGGGAATCCGACACCCTCTTCTGACCTCTGTGGCATTGCACAACACGGGTTTTCAGCAGGGCGTGGTGGCGCACGCCTTTAATCCTAGCACTTGGGAGGCAGAGGCAGGTGGATTTTTGTGAGTTCAAGGCCAGCTTGGTCTACAGAGCAAGTTCCAGGACAGCTGGGGCTACAGGGAGACCCTGTCTCGAAAAGATCAAAAAAAAAAAAAAAAAAAAGATTCTTTCAGAGACCCGGCGTGATGGGTACATGGCTTTAATCCCAGCACCTGGGGGAGGTAGAGGCAGGAGTGGATCATCTCTTGTAGTTCAAGACCACCCTGGTTAACCACACACACAACATACACACACACACCACACACACAATATTTTACCTTTTTATTTTTTTTTTTTTTAATTTTATTTATTTCGTGTAGTGTGAATGTACTGTCTGCATGAAAGTTTGTGCACCCGTGTCGTGCAATGCCGCGGAGGTCAGAAGAGGGTGTTGGATTCCCCTGGAACTGGAGTTCTCCTGGAATTGGAGTTTCAGACGGTTCTCGGCCGCCATGTGGGTGCTGGGGATCGAACCCGGGTCCTCTGCAAGAGCGGTCGGCGCTCTTAACCGCTAGGCCATCTCTCCAGCCCCACCAATAACCTTCTGATCCTAAGTACCACCCCTAGAGATCTAAGTAATTTGGGGTGAAGGGGTGAAGTGTGGGCATCAAGATTTCTTTTTTTTTTTTTTTTTTTTTTGGTCTTTTCGAGACAGGGTCTCCCTGTAGCCCCAGCTGACCTGGAACTCACTCTGTAGACCAGGCTGGCCTTGAACTCACAAAGATCCCCCTGCCTGCCTCTATCTCCCAAGTGCTAGGATTAAAGGCCTGCTCCACCATGCCTGGCAAGATTTCGTAAAATCTTAGCAGATGACTAATGTACAGCAGAATTTGAAAGCCACTCACTGTTCTACAGATGATGCATCCCCTCTCATCTGTTCCTAGGATGGACAACTCCCTCCACCTAAGTAAGTATGCCACTGCAAGTGGTTATGACCATGTCTGGGACCTAGGACTTCAGGCCACAGGTTCAGTTAAGGGGCTATGGGACACTGGGTGGTTCTCACCCTACTATCACGCAGGCTCTTACCTCATCCTGAAGCTGGCTCAGCCCCCCTGAGTTCTTCTCAGCCTCACTGGCCCAGTCCTTGGCCTGGCGTTGGGCCTCAGCTACTTCCCGCCGAGCTTTTTCTTTGTAATCTTCAAGCTGGGACTGGAGCTGCTGCAGGGATTGCCTAGAGTCATCTGAGATCTGCTCTAGCTAAAAGGCAGAGAAAAGAGTTTTCTTCAGGACAGCACCTCTTTAACAAATATTCTGTTCTTTCTCTAGGCCCAACTCCCAAGATCCTTCCAGTAGCCTGCTCCCTGCCAAGCAGCCTCTTGCTTTATAGGTCTAGGTTCTGAGCATGGCTGAGTTAAGCTCAGATGTCTGGACTCGGATCCTAGTTTTATCCCTTCCTAGTGACCAAAGGCAAGTTCTTACCATCTCTGGGCCTCATTTTCCCATCTACAAAATGGAATCATAATAGTACGTGCATTTTCTTTTTTTGTTTATGTGTATGAGTATATTGCCTGCATGTATGTAAGTCCACCTATGTTGTGAAATGCCCTTGGAGGTCAGATCCTCTGGAACTGGAGTTACGGACAACTAGCCACCATATCAGTGCTAGGAATCAAACCCAGGTCCTCCGCCAGAGCAGTCAGTCATCTCTACCACCAAGCTATCTCTCCAGCCCCTTCTGTTGTTGCTTAAAAAAAATTTAATTTAGCCAGGTGGGTGGCGCATACCTTTAATCCCAACACTTGAGAGGCAAAGGCAGGCAGATCTCTGTGAATTCAAGGCCAGCCTGGTCTACATAGTGAGTTCTAGGCCAGCTATACCTATAGGGAGACTCTGTCTCAAAAAAAAAACAAAAACAAAAAAAATTTTTAATTTATTTTTATGCGTCGTTTTGTTTGAATGTATGCAAGTCCTCCACATGTATGAATGACCACAGAGACCAGAAGATGGCATCAGATTCTTGGAACTAGAGTTCTAGTTATTAACTGCCATGTGGGTGCTGGGAACCAAATCCAGAACCTTTATAAGAGCTGCCAGTACTCTTAATTCCTGAGCCATTTCTCTAGCCAAATGTATACTTTCTTCTAAGTTAACATTGCAAGTAATTAGTTATTTTGTAAAATAAGGTTGTAAGGAAGAACTTTACTAACAGAAAGTGATTTGATTTCCTTGTCTCCCTTCTTCCTTTCCAACCAATTCAACCTTTACTAATGAAGATCCATCCTTCCTTCCTTCCTTCCTTCCTTCCTTCCTTCCTTCCTTCCTTCCTTTCTTTTTTTTTTTTTTTTTTTTTTTTTTTGAGACAGGCTCTCCCTATAGCCACAGCTAGCCTGGAACTCGCTATGTAGGTCAGGCTGTCCTTGAACTCACAGAGATCCTCCAGCCTCTGCCTCCCAAGTGCTGGGATTAAAGGTGTGTGCCACCACGCCCAGCTTAAAGATGGTTCTTAGCCACCATGTGGGTGCTGGGAATTGAACCTGGGTCCTCTGAAAGAGCAGTTGGCACTCTTAACTGCTGAGCCATCTCTCCAGCCCTGATCTTCTAGACTTAAAGCAGAATCCTAGAACTATTCTCCAAGAACGAAGGCCATAAAGGGATGGGGAATTGTGGGGAAGGGCCATAACCACTCCCAGTAAGGAGGACTTCATGTTTGGGCGGGGCACAGAGTTCAAGGTTACGTGAGATACTGCCTCAAAAAAAAAAAAAGAAAAAAGAAAAAAGAATACCACTTTGGTAAGATTTGGTCTGATCCTCTTTGAGGAGAACCAGCACCACACCCTGACCCACTCCCAGGACAGCTTCTGTGGGGTCTAAGGATCCACACTACTGTTCACCTCCTTGTTGAGTCGGTCTATAGTCCTGTCCAACAAACGCTTCTGCTCTTCCAGCTCTGCCTTGCTTCTTCGGAGAGCCTCCCGCTGCTTCCCCTCCTCTTCCAGGGCCCGGTTCAGTGCTAGCTGTTCCTGGCTGAGGCGTGTCAGTCCCCGTTGGGCCTCATCCAGCCGGACCTCCAGAGCCCGCTTGGCTGCTATCAGGCTCCCTTCCTCCTCTTGGGCAGCATTCAGAGACTCTTCTAGCTGCTGTTTCTCTGCCTGGGAGAGGAGAAAGGTAAGGGGTTAGACTCAGAGGAGGCTAAGCTCGTCCCAGAGGTATTGGTGGTGGGTAGATAGTAAGATATTTACGAAAATCAGCCGGGCGTGGTGGCGCACGCCTTTAATCCTAGCATTCGGGAGGCAGAGACAGGCGGATCTTTGTGAGTTCAAGGCCAGCCTGGTGTACAGAGAGAGTTCTAAGACAGCTGGGGCTACAGGGAGGCCCGTCTCAAAAAGGCAAAAAAAAATAAAATAAAATAAAGAAAATGGTAGTGGTAAGTGTGGTAGTACATGCCTTTAATCCCAGCACCCAGGAGGCAAAGGTGGTGGATCTCTGTTGTGTTCAAAGTCACCCCGGACTACATAGTGAGTTTCAGGCCTCAGCTATATATGGAAACCCTGTCTCAGGAAGATAGAAAGGAAAGAAGGAAGGGAGGGAGGTAGGGAGGGAGGGAGATGGGCAGTGAAAACAGGCTCAGAGGAGCCATTAAAGAAACCACAACACAGAGTAAGCAAAGGGTGGGAGCTAGGAGAAGAAATACCAGTGCAAAATAAATAAATAAATAAACAAATACATAAACAAAAAACAAAATACCAGAGTAAAGCTTAAAATATTCACACTGAGTTATTACCAGCATACTAAAATGATGGCTGAGTATTTAGACGGCCTATTTGGCCAGGGCTAAGGGCCGGATGACAGGAAGGCCAGTCCTGGGGACAGAGGCACTCACCTCCAGCCGCTGCACTTTGCCCCGAAGTCGGGCCTCCACCGCTTCCCCTCCTTCCACCAGGCTTCGGGCCTCCTTCAGCTGCTGCTCCAGACCCAGGATGCGTCTTCGGAATGTGTCATTTTCCTCCTGGGTCTCCCGAAGTGTGGTTTCCACTGCTGTCCGACAGTCCCCCAGCACCATGGCCTCTGCCTCTGATGCCAGCTTGGCCTGCGGGCAGTTGGGAGTAGCAGCTCAGACCATGGGGCTCAGGCAACTAAAATGAATATTCAGGAAAACTGGCCCCCAAGAGCCCAGCAAAAGCTCACTGGAGCCAGGCATAAAGAGGGGCTGGTCCAGCCAGGAGGTTTTCTAAGAATCCTACCCCTACACAGGTGCAGTGGGCATCACCACATACAGCAGCCTCCCCTGCCGAATTCTGCTTTCAACACACCCCAAGCCCCTGGGACTGGTCCATACATACCATCATAACTTTCCAGGCCCTCTGGTTCCTCAGCCCTCCAGACCCCTCAGTCTCCACCTCCTGAGCCCTGGGCCCACTCCCCTTGCCTTGGAAGCCTCTTCACAGTCCTGTCGCAGCTGCTGGAGGGTCTTTTGCAGCTGGAGATTCTGCTGTTCCAGTTCTTGGCCTCGATTAGCCTCATCCCTCAAGGCTACCAGCTGTTTCTCTAACTCCTGCTCCAAGTGTTGCACAGCCGTCTGCCGCTCGGCCTGAAGTTCTTTAAGCTCTTCCTGGGTGCGGCGTAGCTCCTGGAAAGGAAGGAAAACAGTGAAGAGACACTGCCAGATGGAGGTTCCAGAAAGTGGAAAAAATACAGTACTCACACATTGTGGAAAAGATCTGGCCACTTTAGAAGGCATTCAGGGGGACAGAAGCAGCCGGATCTGCGTGAGTTGGAGCCCAGCATGGTCCACATAATGAGTTCTAGGCCAGCCAGGACTATATACTGAGAGATTCACAAAAAGCTGAACACGGATGTACTATATAACTCAACGATCCCATTCCTAGGTCATGTGCCCAAGAAAATTTAAAATTCACGCATATACAAAATTTGTACATTACTGTTCACAGCAAGATTTAGATCAGATGTAGAAGTAATCCAACTTTCCCTAAGTTGATAAATAAATAAAACAGTCCAAGCAAGCTCAGTGGTTAGGAGCACTGGCTGCTCTCCAGGTTTGGATCCCAGCACCCACAGGGCAGCTAACAACTGTCTATAACTTTAGTCCAAGGGATCGAACACCCTCTTTTGGCCTCTGAAGGCACTGCACACATGTGGTACACTTAACATACATGCAGACAAAATACATAAAATAAAAATAAATAACTCCCACTCAGGAGGCAGAGGTAGACAGATCTCTGTGATTTCAAGGCCAGCCTGGTTTACATATTGAGTTCCAAGACAGCTGTCTCAAAAGGACAATAAATAAATAAATAAATAAATAAATAAATAAATAAATCACCCCAAAAGTTTAAATGATAATTAATGAGATTTAGGGTATGTTTTTTATGTGTAAGAGTGTACTATCTGCATGTAGGTTGGTGCACCCGTGTTGTGCAATGCCGTGGAGGTCAGAGAGGGTGTTAGATTCCCCTGGAACTGGAGTTAAAGACGGTTCTCAGCCGCCATGTGGGTGCAGGGGATTGAACCCAGGTCTTCTGCAAGAGCAATTGGTGCTCTTAACCACTGAGCCATCTCTCCAGCCCCAGGTATTTTTTTTAATAAGAAAAGTATAATTAACAAGCACTGATGAACTGAGAAATGCAAACTGAGGACCTACCACATATCTAGGATAGTGAAATATGCAGTTAAAAGGGTCTCAAGAAGCCAGGCGTGGTGGCGCACGTCTTTAATCCTAGCACTTGGGAGGCAGAGGCAGGCGGATCTTTGTGAGTTCAAGGCCAGCCTGGTCTACAGAGTGAGTTCCAGGACAGCTGGGGCTACAGGGAGAGCCTGTCTCGAAAAGACAAAAAAAAAAAAAAAAGGGTCTCAAGGAGGCCAGAAATAAGTGTCCAGTTCCTTCAAGTAGTTTAAGGTATTTTTTTTTTTTTTATTTTTTATTTATTTTGTATGTGGTTGAATGTAATGTCTGCATGCAAGATCTGTTAGGCACCCTGTGGTGTGGCAATGCCGCGAGAGGTCAAGAAGAGGGTGTGGATTCCCCGTGAAAGCGAGCTCTGAATTGGAGTTTCAGACGGTTCTCGCCGCCATGATGGGTGCGTGGGGATCCGAACCCTGGTCTCTGTAATAGCAGTTGGCCTCTTAACGCTAGGCCATGCTCTCCAGCCCACAGTTTAAGTTTTCTAAGTTACAGATCATCTAAAAATAATTAGCTGCCTTCTTATTCT
This sequence comes from Rhizomys pruinosus, assembly GCA_009823505.1. Taxonomy (NCBI): domain Eukaryota; kingdom Metazoa; phylum Chordata; class Mammalia; order Rodentia; family Spalacidae; genus Rhizomys; species Rhizomys pruinosus. The sequence continues at coordinate 142,339 of VZQC01002485.1, forward strand.
TCATAAACTTAAGACATCAAGAATATGAATTGTAGCCACTTCAATTTTTACCTTATCACTTGTGACTCTTTAATGAATTATCATCCACAACATTATAAAAGGGCGAACTAATTAGGGGCTGGAGAGATGAGCCTAGGCGGTTAAGAGTGCAACTGCTCCTTGCAGGAGGACCCAGGTTCAATCCCCAAGCAACACACATGGCAGCTGAAAACCGTTTTAACTCCAGTTCCAAGGGGAACACCCTCTTCTTACCTCACGAGGCATTGCAACAACACGGGTGCACAGACCTACATTGCAGACAGTACAGTTCATACACATATCGAAAATAAATTAAAAAAATATTATTTTTTTTTGTCTTGAGACAGGCGTCCTCCCTGGTAGGCCCAGCTCCTTGGAACTTCACTCTGTAGAACCAGGCGCCTTAACAGGAACTCACAGAAGATCCACCTGCCTCTGCACTCTCCAACGTGCCTATGATTAAAAGGCATGCATCAAATCAACGCCGGCAAAAAAACATAAATAAAATTTAACCAAAAAGGGGGAGTCACGGGGCTGGAGAGGATGGCCTAAGCGGTTAAGAGAGCCGACCAACCGCTGCTATGCAAGGAGGACCCGCGGTTCGCATCCCAGCACCCCATGGCGGCCGAGAACCGTCCGAAACTTATTCCAGGAGAACTCCAGCCACAGGGGAAAATCCTGACGCCCCTCTTTTCTGACCTCTCGTTGGCATTTTGCACGACACGGCGTGCTACAACCTAAATGAAGACAGTAAATTCATACATACAGAAATAAGATAAAATCTAAAAAAAAAAAATAGGGGGGCATCAAACTTGATCATGGTAAAAAAATAAAAGGGGGAGTAACTATTAAAGAAAAATCCAGCCGGGACTGGTGGCACATGCCTTTATCCTAGCATTGGGAGGCAGAGCAGGTTGGATCTTTGTGAGTTCAGAGACTAAAAAAAAGAAAAAAAAGATACAATAACAGAGGGAATCTTGGAGTGCTGTGCCTTAGGAAACTGGGGAGATGCACCTTAAACACTGGGCCCTTCGGCCTCATGTCTAGATCGTATGTTTTGTAAATAACCTTCTGTGGTGGTTTGAATGAGAATGTCCCCCATGGGCTTTAAGTGTTCAGATATTTTGTCCCCAGTTGGTGGCACTGTTCTTGGAGGTCTTAGAAGGTGTGGCCGTGCTGGAGGAAGTACGTCATTGGGGGCAGGCTTAGTGAGTTTAACAAGCCTTGCTGTCTCCAGTCTCTCTCTCTCTCTCTCTCTCTCTCTCTCTCTGCTTCCTGTGCTCATTGAGAGCTCGGCTTGCTGCTCCAGCCCCAGCCACCATGCTTCCCGCCACAATGGACTCTGATTCCCTGGAACCGTCAATCGTAAGCTCAAATAAACTCTTCCTCTTATAAATTCCCTTGGTCATGGTGGATTTATCACAGCAACAGAAAAGTGACTAATACACCTTCAGATTATAATTTGGTTTTGCAAGTAGGTCAGCTGGCCATGCTGGTAAAACCATTCCAATCCATAGATTCTATTTCTCAATGTACATTTAAAAACAAAAACAGGCATTCTAACTATCAACATTTATATCATCATGAAGTTAATAAACTCCCCCTGAAAGAGCAGCTTTGGCAGTGCTCTGAACAAATAAATTAAGGTTCTAAGCCTGCAAAATTGACCCTGGAGTCTCACATGTCTACCTACATCATGCTACATGTGGGGTGTTCTAGGAGGCAGCTAGCAGCCTCTGGTTATACCCCAACCTGGCTGCTGACAGCCTTTTCCATCAGAAAACTCTGTAAGCAATGAGGAGACCAACCCTGCAGAGCTAGAAAGAAAACTGAGCTGGCAGAATGAAGCCTGAAAACCAAGCACACAGAGACGGTCCCGCTAGCACGGGAGGAGGAAGACAGGTGAAGCGGGTGTGCCATCCTTGACCTGCCATTTTGCTCCCCAACTGCCAAGTACCTTTTTGAGCTCTGCAACATGATGAGTATCTCTCACATTGGCTCGGGTCTGCTCGAGGTCCCTCTGTAACATGTCCACCTTCTCCCCAAGTTCATCTTCCATCTCTTCCTTCTCCATCCGCAGCTGCAGAAGTCTAAACCCAGCAAGGTTAAAGGTAAAGGATAAAGAATCAGGGGAGAGCCAGGCATGGTGGCGCACGCCTTTAATCCTAGCACTCAGGAGGCAGAGGCAGATGGATCTTTGTGAGTTCAAGGCCAGCCTGGTCTACAGAGTGAGTTCCAGGACAGCTGGGGCTACAGGGAGAACCTGTCTCAAAAAGACAAAAAAAAAAACAAAAACAAGTCAGGGAAAGCTGGGATGGTGTGCACGCCTTTAATCATCCAACACTTGGAAGAACAGAGGCAGGTGGTCTTTGTGAGTTCAAGGCCAGCGATGGTCTACATGATCAATTCCAGGCCAGGCCGCTAGGGCTACAGGGAGACCCTGTCTCAAAACGCAAAAAAAAAAAAAAAAAAAAAACAGGGGAGACTCACAGGACAGTAAGAAGTAGCTCGGGGAGGCCACTGCACTGAACACTCCCACTCAAGAGGAGACCTGGAGAGGAGTGGTTCAGGAAAAGGGAAAGTGAAGTGCAGCATGGTGGAAAGGCAGTGCGGTTAAAGACTCCTGGAAAAGCCACGCGGTCCTTACTCCTGCTTGGTGGCTCTAAGTTCCTCCTTGTTTTTCTGGAACATGCTCTGCCAGTGCCCCGTCTCCTCTGAGGTCTCCTCTAGCTCCTTTTGCAGCTCCCGTACCAGGGAAGACATCTTCTGCCTCTCAGCTTCCAAAGCAGCATGGTCCTAGGGAAGGAGAGAAATGACTCCAGGAGCCTCAGAGGGAAAAAGAGGAAGCTAAGGCCCAGAGAGCACCGCCAGTGGCGCACTGACGCCTTGGAGGTACTGGAAGCTGCAGTCCACCTCTGCTCTCTGCAGGAAGCCCCCTGCATATTTCCCTATGGGCTTTGATCACACATCCTGATGGATGCCTGTTACCCGTCTCTCTGCTCTTGTAAAGGTCTCCTTTAGGGAAGGTTTCTAGGTCCAAAAACACATTACCATGTGCAACCCCACTCCCTGGCTGTGTCCTCCCCTCCCAACCCCCATCCTCGTCACATGCCTGGGTTGCATCTTGCATGCTCCGGCGAAGCTGTTCTGTGTCTCGCTGGTACTGCAGCCGCACATGCTCCACCTCCTGGTCATGGGAGGCCACTTCCTCCTTGAGGGCCCCCTTCAGGGCTGTCAGCTCCCGTTCCCGCAGCCTCAACTGCTCCTCTACCCGTTGTTTTCCTTCTAAGACTTCTTCCAGAAGTTCCCGGGTCTCTAACAGATCCTAGAAAAAAGGGAAAGTGCAATTAAGTGTCTATTACTAAGTAATTCATCCATTTAGCTAAAATTTATTTATTGAGAGTTTGGCAGGGTGACATATGCTTCTGATCCCAGTAATTAGAAGGCTAAGGCAAGCGGATCACAAGTTGGAAGCCAGAATGGACAAGTTAGGAAAGCACCATGTCAAAAAAGAAAAATGTATTTATACCTTAATCAATACAGTATAGAACCAGCAGCTCCTTGCCCTCTAAGCTGCCTGAAGTATAAAGGAAACCTGTATTCTGGGCCTGAGCCTCCCCCGACTCCCACCTTTGAGTCTGCCTGAAGTCACAGTAAAGAGCACCCCTGAAAAGCCGCTTGCTTTCCATACCTTGGAACAGAATAGATGAACAGACCTGAGGATGCTTCAATTCGAAGGGGACTGAGCCCAGCACACACCCTTCCCCTACCTTCAGGAGCTCGTCCTTAGCAGGTTCAGCACTCTGGCCCTGTTTCAGCCTGGTCTGTAGCTCCTTCACCTGGGTCTCCAGCCTATGCCGTAACCCTTCTTCCTGGTCCAGGAGGAGCTTCATGTTCTGGAGCCTAATAACAGATAACGTTATTGAGCACCCTGTGAGGCAGTGTGTTAAATGCTACCATTCTTTTCCTTAAAGTATTTCTTTAAATTTTTTTTTTTCTTTTTTGGTCTTTTTGAGACAGGGTCTCCTGTAGCCCCAGTTGGCATGGAACTCATTATGTAGACCAGGCTGGCTTTGACTCACAGAGATCCTCCTGCTTCTGCCTTCCAAGTGCTGGTATTAAAGGCGTGTACTACCATGACAGGCTATTTTGCTTTTTCTTTCTTTTTTTTTGGTCTTTTCAAGACAGGGTCTCCCTGTAGCTTCAGCTGGCCTGGAACTCACTCTGTAGACCAGGCTGGCCTTGAACTCACAAAGATCCGCCTGCCTCTGCCTCTCCCTCCAGAGTGCTAGGATTAAAGGTACATGCCACCACACCTGGCTTATCTTGTTTTTTCAACACTAGGGCTAGAACCCAAGGCCCTGCCATGTTAGGCATTTACTTCACCACTGACCTACACCTTGCCCCTATTCAAAATTAGTTTTAAATTTCCTTTTCGTAAGATATGGGACAAAGTTTCCCTGTAGCTTTAGCTGACTTCTGGAACTCAGTATGTAGACAAGGCTGCCCTCACTCTCACAGAAATCCATCTGCCTCTGCCTCCTGAGTGCTGGGATTAAAAGCATGCACTCCCACCCCTGGCTAAATATTATTACATTAATTTTTTTTTTTTTTTTTTTTATGTGTATGAATGTACTGTCTGCATGTATGTTTGTGCACCTGTGTCGTGCAATGTCGTTGAGGTCAGAAGAGGGTTTCGGATTCCCCTTGAACTGGAGTTCTCCTGGAATTGGAGTTTCAGACGGTTCTTGGCCGCCATGTGGGTGCTGGGGATCGAACCCGGGTCCTCTGTAAGAGTGGTCGGTGCTCTCAACCGCTGGGCCATCTCTCCAGCCCCAGGACTTTTTAATTGTATAGAACATGTGCATTCTAATTTCAGACTGCCAAATAATAAGTACTTACTCACCAATTAGGATCATCATGGAAATGCTCAATTTTTCAATGGGAATACTGGTCTACTTTAAAAGAAACTCTCTAAGGCCAGGCATGGTAGCGCATGCCTTTAATCCTAGCACTTGGGAGGCAGAGGCAGGCGAATCTTTGTGAGTTCAAGGCCAGCCTGGTCTACAGAGTGAGTTCCAGGACAGCTGGGGCTACAGGGAGACCCCATCTCGAAAAAGACAAAAAAAAAAAATTATTTGTTCCCAGCACTCAGGAGGCAGAGGCAGGTGCATCTCTGTGAATTCAAGGCCAGCCTGGTCTACAGAGTGAGTTCTAAGCCAGCTGGGGCTACAGGGAGATTCTGTTTCAAAAACACCAAAAAAAAAAAAACAAAGCTCTGTATGCATGAGCGAGCATCATGGTGCATTTATGGCAATCCTTCCACCATGTTGCATCTCAGGGATCAAACTCAGGACCTCAGGCTCTGCAGCAAGCACCTTTACCCAGTGAGCCATCTCTAGCTCCCTATTCAGAGCAATGGTGAAGAGCCCTAGTACTCTTGCAGAGGACCCCAGTTCAGTTGTTAGCACTCACATGGTGGCTGACAGCTTTCCCTAACTCCAGCTCTAGAGGATCCAATGCCCTCTTCTGGCCTCCATGGGTGCTGCATGCATGTGTTGCATTTACATACATGCAGACAAAATACTCATACATATTAAAATAACAATAATAAAGAATGTAAGAGGCTAGAGAGGTGGCTTGGCAGTTAAGAGCACTGACTGCTCTTGCAGAGGATCCAGGCTCGATTCTCAGCCCCCACATGGCAGGTAACAACTGTCTGTTAACTCCATTTCCAGGGGAGCCAATGCCTTCTTCTAACCTCCTCTGGCATTGTGCTACATGGGTACACGTACACACATGAAGGCAATATACTCATACACATAAAATAGAAATAATAGCTGGGCATGGTGGTATACACCTTTAGTCCCAGCACTCAGGAGACAGAGATAGGTGAATCTCTGTAAGTTCAAGGCCAACCTGGTCTACACAGTGAGTTCCAGGCCAGCTGGAGCTGCAGGGAGACCCTGTCTCAAAAAAAAAAAAAAAAAAAAAAAAAAAACAGAAAAAGAAAAATCAAAGAGAAAATAATCTTTGCCCTCTTTGGCCTTTGAAGATTTCCCTCTGCCTCTTTCAACTGGGAGGAGTGACGTCTAGGTCCAGTCGAGGCCCCTCAAGCAGACCACATGCGCCGTTGGTCAGTGGCACTCACTCCTTGTTGCTCTGCTGGGCGTCCCCCTTCCTCCTCTCCAGCAGCTCCTGCAGCCGGCTGCACTCCTCTGTCTTCTCTGCCAGCTGTCGCTCCAGCCCAACTCCAGTTGGCTCAAGCTGCTGCCGCTTCTGGAAAAGAAATGCATCAGGAAAATCTCAGACAGGTCCAAGGTAGCTCAGCATGGTAACACAGCCTATACTTGGGAGGCAGAGGCTGGAGGATTATGACAAGTTCAAGGCCAACCCAGGCTACAAAGTGGGTTCCAGATTCTGTCTCAAGTAAAAAAGATGCAGTATAGCCAGGCATAGTGGCATATGCCTTTAATACCAGCACTCAGGAGGCAGAAGCAGGCAGATCTCTGTGAGTGCAAGGCTAGCCTGGTCTACATAGTGAGTTCCAGGAGAACTGGAGCTACAAGGACACCCTATCTCAAAAAAAAAAAAAAAGAAAAAGAAAAAGATCCAGTATAATGTGCATGTGAAAAAACAGTTTACTGGGGAAGGGAAGGGGTGAATTGGAAAATGATGTATGGAATACACAAAGCATCAATAAAAAAAAAAAAGAAAAAACAGTTTACTAGAGACCATGTATGTATTTCGCCTGCATTTAACCCTAATAATAAGCATTGGTATTTGGTATGTTTTAAAATATGTACAGATTTGCTGGGCATGGTGGCACATGCCTTTAATCCCAGGACTTGGGAGGCAGAGGCAGGCCGATCTCGGAATTGAAGGTCAGCCTGGTCTACATAGCAAGTTCCAGGCTACAGGGAGACTCTGTCTCAAAAAGAAAAAAGCTGTCCTCACCTCTGCATGCAAGCCATGGAACACATGTGCCTATTCACACACACACACACACACACACACACACACACACACAATGTAATATGTAAGTTTTTTTAATGTACAGATTCTTTAACACTCCTTTCAAAAATGATACCTAATTCTGCTCCGGCTACATACGGACTGGACTTAGAGGCTCTCTTCTCACAAATAGAAAAATCAGGAAGTGACATGGAAATTCCGAGATCAGCTCACGAAAGAGTACTGAAGCTTTCTTTTACATTATCAGATTGCACATTCTAAGGGAGGGATTCTTCTAAAATAAAGACCTAAAGAGGTCTATATAAGTCAAGACCTGAGATCTCCCACTGATGGCCATTTGAATAAACCCTCTTAGAAGCAGATCCTCAGAGGGTGTCGTGGCACACACCTTTAATCCTAGCACTTGGGAGGCAGAGACAGGTGGATCTTTGTGAGTTCAAGGCCAGCCTGGTCTACAAGGTGAGTTCCAGGACAGCTGGGGCTACAGGGAGACCCTATCTTGAAAAGACCAAGAAAAAAAAAAGAAGCAGATCCTCAGCTAAGCATGGTGGCTCATGCCTGCAATCCCAGTATCCCAGAGGCTAAGGTAAGTAGATCAGATCACCACAAGTTCCTGGCCAGCCTGGGCTATAGAATAATACCCTGTCTCAAAACAAATGAAACAAAACAAAACAAAAAAAGTAGATCCACCAAACCTACTTAGCTCTTCTATGTCTTCCAGTTACAATAGCCACAACCAAAAGTTCAAATGACAGACCTGAGTCAGAATTATTCAATTGGGGCTGGAGCGATGGTTCAGTAGTTAAGAGCACCGACAGCTCTTGCAGAGGACCCAGGTTTGATTCCCTGCACCCACATGGCGGCTAAGAAGGCATGGTGGCACACGCCTTTAATCCTAACACTCAGGAGGCAGAGGCAGGCAGATTTCTGTGAGTTCAGGCCACCCTGGTCTACAGAGTGAGTTCCAGGCCAGCTGGGGCTATAGAGAGACCCTGTCTCGAAGACAAAAAAAAAAAAAAATTATTCAACTAAGCTAATCCCTGGTCCTTAGACACTGAGAAATGCTTGTTTTTGTTTTAATTTATTATTTTATGTGTATGAGGTACTGTCTGCATGTTAGTAGGTGCACTCATGTCATGCAATGCTGCGGAGGTCAGAAGAGGGTGTCGGATTCCCTTGGAACTGGAGTTAAAGATGGTTCCTAGCCGCCAGGTAGGTGCTAGAATCGAACCCGGATTCTCTGCAAGATCAGTCAGTGCTCTCAACTGCTGAGCCATCTCTCCAGCCCAAAGAAATTCTTGTTTTAAGCTGTTAATTTTGGGAGTAATTTGTTTCACAACCAATAAATAATGAGTAACTTATTATCTCCACTTAAAGTTAAGGAGACAAAAATTAAAACACTTGAAGAACTCACTCAAGGTTAGAGATGAGCCAGGAAAAACTAGTACCAAGATTTGAACCCATTAAGCTTGATTCTACAGTCTACTATTTAACCATTAACTGCACTGCTTTTCCCTCAACAAGGAGATTACAAACCAACACTAGCTTCTTATACAATATCGGAAAAAAAAACAAAAAAAAAAAAACACTAGCTCATCATCAACTACATACAAGGCAATTCTGTGAGAGTGGAAATAGCATTTCATAGGCCTGGGTATATAGTTCAGTTGGTAAGAGTATATACTTGCTTAACATACATAACATCCTGGGTTAGATCCCCAGCACTGCATAAACCAGGCAGTGATCTGTACCTACGATCCCAGAACTCCCCAGAACTCTGGAGGTCAAGGCAAGAGAACCAGAAAATCAAGGTCACGCCCACCTGCTACTGAATTCAAGGCCAGTCTGGTCCACATGAGGCCCTATTCATAAACAAATAAACAAACAAACAAATAGGGCTGAAGAGATGGCTCAGCAGTTAAGAACACTGGCTACTCTTGTAGAGGACCCAGGTTTAGTTCCCAGCACCCACATGTCAACTAACAACCATCTATAGCTCCAGGTCCGGGGGATCCAATACCCTTCTTCTAGCTTCCAATGGTATTTCATGCCCATGGTTTGTACTTACATACATGGAGGCAAAACACTTATACATATAAAAAATAATTTTTAAACAAAAGAGTGTATGTTTTATTTTTATTTTACTTATTTATTTTGAGACTGGGTATTCATTCATTCATTCATTCAAGACAAGGTCTTCCTGTAGCCCTTGCTGGCTAGGAACTCCCTATGTAGGTAAAGTTGGCCTTGATCTCACAGACATCTGTGCCTGTCTGTTCCACCACGCTGTGTTAAAGCTATTTAAGTTTTAGAAAAAGACACCTGGGGCTGGGGAGATGGCTCAGCGGTTAAAAGCACCCTCTGTTCTTGCAGAGGACCCAGGTTTGAGTCTGGGGACCCACATGGTGGCTAACAACCGTCTGTAACTCCAGTTCCAGGGGAATCTGATGCCTTCTTCTGATTCTGTGGACATTGTCCAACACAGGTGCACTTACACACATGCAAACAATACACTCATACACATAAAATAAAAATAATGAATAAAATATTCTTTAAAAAAAAGAAAAATATATATATAAAAAAAAAGCCGGGCATGGTGATGCATGCCTTTTTTTTTTTTTTTTTTTATGTGTATGAATGTACTGTCTGCATGCAGTTGTGTGCACCCGTGTCATGCAATGCCACGGGGGTCAGAAGAGGGTGTCGGATTTCCCTGGAATTGGAGTTCTCCTGGAATTGGAGTTTCAGACGGTTCTCAGCCGCCATGTGGGTGCTGGGGATTGAACCCGGGTCCTCTGTAAGAGCAGTCGGCGCTCTTAACCACTAGGCCATCTCTCCAGCCCGATGCATGCCTTTAATCCTAGCACTTGGGAGGCGGAGTTCAAGGCCAGCATGGTCTATAGAGTGAACTCCAGGCCAGCTGGGACTAAACGGTGACCCTGTCTCAAAATTGCCAAAAAGAAAAAGAAAAAGAAAAGAAAAATGGAGGTGTCCTTTTCTTTCTTTCTTTCTTTTTTTTTTTTTTGGAATTTTTGAGACAGGGTCTCTCTTTAGTCCCAGCTGGCTTGGAACTCGCTTTGCAGACCAGGCTGGCCTTGAACTCACAGAGATCTGCCTGTCTCTGCCTCCCAAGTGCTGGGATTAAAGGTGTGCACCACCATGCCCGGCAGACACCTCCATTTTTTCATTCCTTCTCTGCAACCTGCTTCACCTCTCTCATCTTCAGTTTTCAAAAAAGGCCCTAGAAGACACTTTACATGGCCACTGTAATGATTATTATATATTACCCAGGGCAGTACTTCCTGAAAGCTGGTTTACAAGCAAGCCCTACCATGCCTGGTTTCAAGCAGCATTAAAGGTCAAACCCAGAGCTTCATGCATGTGAGGCAGGTGTTCTGTCAAGTGAGCTATGCCCCTAGCCAGAAAAGAGAAGTAATTTTCTCAAGTTTTATGTAACAGTGAACCAGGATAAAAACTGCCAAAGGAAACAGAATGGAAAGTAGTTAGACCTCTAATATCTTCTGCCTAGCTAAATTCCAGAGAAACTAAACCTGTCGAACTTCCTGGTACTAATCGACTGGTTTCTTGTTTCATACAACTTAAGAGCACTTATCCTACTACTTGGAAGAGCTAGACAAAGCCACCTCTGGGCCACAGTGCTCTCTCTGTGTCCCTCCGTCTCCCACACCTCCAATGTCTCCTCACCTTTACCTCTTCTTCCAGCTTTTTCTGCAGCTCCTCCACTTTTTGGGTAAGCTCACTCCGCTCTGCTATGGCCTTGGTAGAAGCAGAAGAAACCATCTGCCAGAGATATGGGGGAGCAGAGGGTGAGGAGGGAGGTCCACGTTCAGACCCCTGGAGGTCCTTAAGGCCCTAGAGCTGACTCTTGCTCCCACCCGAGGAGGCCACTCACCCCTAGAGGCCGTATCTGCTCCAGCACCAAGCTAACTTTCCTCCTTACTGAGGCTTCACTCTCCCGACTTCTGGAAGATGGAAGGACAAAAGCAAAGGTGAATGGAGGAAAGGACAAGGACAAGGGAAAAGCAGAGAAGAGAGCAATGGAGCTCCATGGGAAGGAAGGAAGCACACGCGTCCAGTATTGGGTGGTACCCCAACTCACCCCTCCCTGAGGATGCCATAGATGGTGGCCTTCACATGGTCCACACTTCCTGGTGGGGCTGCCTCCTGCTGGTCTCGGAGAAGGTCTGGAGTTGATTTGAACTAGAAGAAAAGAGGAGAGATGAAAGCAGGGAAGATTACGCCTTAAGTATATGCGTAACAATGAACAGAGGTGGCAACTGAGAGACAGGCCCTCTCAGCATGGACTCCACTGCTCAGGCTTTGGGGAACAGGCCTCAAAGAAAAAGTCCAAGCAGGATGTATCTCTGCACTGTTGTTACAAACCAGACCTTGAAAAAGCAGATCTCAACCAGCGGTGAGCTATGTCACAAGCAATTCATTGCTGATGTTTATAAATTAGTTACTTTTACAATGTGCATAAGTTTGTCTCAAAGCAGAGTCCCCACCCTACCCCCACCCCCACCCCCTGACTTAACTACATTTCTGAGTAAGAAGAAAAGCATGGAATTTCAGCAAGAGTGTCAGGGGAACTCTTTATAGTCTCCCAGCCTGCATGAGGAAAGCTGCCGATCTAGCAGATTAGCATTTGCTGGTGACTGCAGCTCAGCTAATGGCTGGAATAATACTAAGTAAGTCACCATGCTTGTGAATAGTGTCAGAATAGTTATTTCTGTTTCCTTTAGAATTTTACCCAAGGAAGAATGCTGTATATGTGGATATTTAGTGGAAGAATAGAGGGAAGAGACTGTCTGCTAGGTTATTTGAATTAACAAAAAGTCCTAGGGCTGATGAAGGGCTGGGGGCTGGAGGTGGGGAGAGCTGCCATCTGACCTGCAGCACAGTGGGGTCCTGTGCCCTGTCCCCTGTCCCCCGAAAGCTCTGAAGGATCCAGTCCTGAGTCTGCCGGGAGTGGCTGAAGGTACTTAGAGGGCTCCGGCTCTGAGATGGCTGCTCTTTGGAACTGTCCACATTCTTCCTGCTAGGGGTCCAGTGATTGGGGGACTGGCGCTCCCCACCCTCAGGGGTATCTTGGTGCTCCCCATCTTCAGGGGTAGCTTGTGAGACCCGGCCATCCAGACTCTGGCTCCTTTTGCGCTGTTCACGGGGCAGTGTCCGAGTGCGGCGGCCAGTCCGACCCCGGACCTGACCCCCTATTTGACCGTCAAATTTGCTGATGAGTGAGTCCACTGAAGACAAGGGAGCAGTGTCGATGGTGTTAGCTGGGGAAGTCTTTTGAGGGGTTAGCTCCAGCAAACTGGTGCTCCTACTGCTAGGACCCACAGGAGCAAGGCCTGTCAGTGAGGCCTGTGACCAGGAACGGAGTAGTCTTCCATTCCAGTGGGCCCCAGCCTCCTCATCCGATGTGGTATCCTGAGAAGGGGTGGGGAATCCCTTGACCTGAGAGTAGGGGTTCTCAGGAAGTTCTGAATCAGAGCTCAGAGTTCCTGGAGCCACTTGGTTGTTGGCTCCCTTGATTTGGACCCCAAAGGAGTCACCCCCTTTCTCTCCACTGTTGAGCACCACGAAGGGCTGACCAGCGATGCCCTGCACACGCACAGCAACCCCATAGGTACTGGCTCTTGCATCCTTAGCAGGGCGTCTCCCGCGACGTAGGGTGCCCATCTCGGCAGCATCCTCTGGCTCTGTTATAAAGCGAATTTGGACTCCATGGTCTACAGGGACCCGAGAATCAGCCATGGTGGATGCCTGCTCCACGTACTGGAGGGGTTCTAGAAGATTAAGAAAATCGTTTTAGTCAAGGAATCTGAAGCAGAAACCCAGCTTCAGAGGAGGTAATTGCCTGGTCAGTTCCTTCTACACAGAACAGTGGTTCTTGTACTTTGGCTGTGCAGGAGAAACACAGAATATAGGATCCTGCCCCCAATTTATTTATTTATTTTACAATTTCTCAGACCTAATTACTTATCTCTGGTTTCACTTTCCTTTTGGATGCTTAAGGCCACACAGGCCAGATTAACCAAGGTTTTTGTTTTCTCAAGGTCAGTTGAGGATCTGGTCCTCAGGTTTTTCTGGGGGAGGGAGCCCCTGGCTCCTTTTGACTTTTCATTTACCAGTTCCATCCATTCAAGGACAGAGTCAGGCAGGTCTTACTAGACCAGGCTTCCCTTTTTGAAGCATGAGCAGACTTTCCTCTTTATAGACTGGACACTGGCGAAGTCCCATTAGTGGATCTCCAAGACCTCCCTGCACAGGAAGACTGGTGACCCACATTTCCTGCCCCCAATTTCTTGGTCAGTAGTCTTAGAGTGGGGCCTGAGAACCTGCATTTCTCACCAACTTTCCCTGAGTGATGCTGACAGACACTCTTGGTCCAGACAGCACATTTTGAAAGGCCAGAGAGGGGGAGCTCATTAGTAAACAGCTTGCCTTGAGTGTACAGGCCTGGGTTTGATCCTCAGCACAGTAAGAAAAAAATAAAGTAGATAACAAACTCTGAGACCCGTTGACCAGAGGTAATTCATTTCCTCTGATACAATCCTGGGGATTGTGGCTTTACTGAGACTTCAAAGACTTCCCCTGATCATCACACGGCATATGACTCCCCCAAATAAAGGCAGACCCCAAAATCTGCCTACCAGATAGATACCCCCACCCCCTTGAAAAAGGGGGCCTCCTATCCCAGAGTTCACTTAAAATACATTAGACCACAAAATGTGGCATCCCGTTTGTGGGAAGAAACTAGCAGGGGAGGCTCTGGAATGGAACTGAGGACTTGAGGCAGAGCTAGAAGTTTCTACTCTGTGAGCTTTCTGCTCATATCTTTCTGTCCCTTGAATATGGGACCATGTAGATGTATTACCTACTCAAGAAGATTCAGGGCTAGGGGTGTAACTCCATAGTAATAACATTTGCCTGGGATTCAATCCTCAGCATTAAAAAAAAAAGGGGGGGGGGTGGAGACTTAAATCTTAAATGTGATTTTCTTTTTTTCTGAGACAGGGTCTTATGTAGCCCAAGGCAGGCATTGAAATCCTAAGGCTGCTAAAGATGACCTTGAACTTCCAACCCTTCCGCCTCCAACTCCTGAGTACAAAGGACTACAGGTATGAAACACCAAGCCTGGTTTTATATAGAGCTGGAGCTGTACCCAGGACTTCATGTATATTAGGCAAGCTCTCTAACAACACAACTACATCTCCAGCTCTTTAAATATAGTTGTTTAGTTGAAAGACCAGAAAAGGAGGCTACATGATGGGACCAAAACCATCAACAGCCCAGCTCCCCCGTCCGCACTGCAGAAGCTTAGAGTCAGCAAATGGAATGTGTTCCAGGTGTGCTCTGCCTCCAGGAACTTGGGGGAGAGGTTTTGTTGCAAGCAAATAAAACAATCCAGCTTCCTCGTCCTTTCAACTAGTCTCTGCTAGGTGACCAAGCTGGAGAGGAGGAGCCAGCGTGCCAGACAGGAAAACAACCCAATTCAATCTCTCCATGGAGTTCTGGGCCAAGGAAACTTGGCAAGGTCCCATCCGAGATAGAAGTTCTAGGAAGCCAGGAAAGCCAAGGTGGCTGGGAAAGAGGGGAAGAGGGCAGAGCTCCAGGTGAGAAAGGGTTGGCTAGAGAAAAGGATTCAGAGGTCATTCTTAGCATTCCCAGTCTTCACCCCGCCCCTCACTCCACCCCCGCCCCCGTGGGAGAAAGGAATGGGGAGGTGACACTTTGTAGAAAATGCTCCCTTTCAGGGCCCTGAGACTGAATGAGAAAACTGTGAGTTCAAGGCTCTCCTGGTCTACATAGAGAGCTCCAGCCCAGCTGGGACTAATGGGAGACCCTACCTCAAAAAAAAAAAAAAAAAAAAAA